>OY725329.1:58717144-59317144 GCA_963242795.1 Inga leiocalycina
AGAGGATAAGATATTAAAAATAAAAGAAGAACATGAATTAACTGTAAGATAGATAAAGTAGTGTTACACTATATATAAAGCATATTTACGTTATATCATGATGAAAATCATGTCCAAACTTCAAAGTTAGGACTTTTAATTAATAATCATCAATAAAAAGTCAAAGTGCAGTACATATGTGCTTTGGCTTCACCCTCCCAAATAAAATTGTCTAAGGGCTTGTTGAATAGGCGTTTGTAATACAACAGTCCACCAAAAGCTAGTTTAAAAAACCCAAAGCCAATTTAAACTGTAAAATTATGCTTCGATTTATTGGAGTCAAATGAACTTTTTATCAAAAGTGAAATTAGACTGAAAGCCACATTTTGGAACCTTTAATTTGAGATTATAAAAGTCCATTGAGAATTCAAACTTCAGGCCAAAAAAAGTATTCGAGCTGATTTTAGGTTTTGTCCTTGTGTTATTACGTTATATCAAATTTTTCTGAGTTACCTCTTACCAAAAGTCAAGTTGGATGGCGATATCCGCTAATTTGTCAATATACCTTACTTCTATTTATCTATATTAAGTAGATAATGCAGGATGCTTCCTATTATCAGAAATTTTATAAGATTTATTATTGGATTAAATTTTTTATATTTGACTATTTGTATGAATATGTATAATCTTTGACTAGATGAGTTCTTGACAACGGCTAATCTGATTTGGTTTTGGATATTTGGACATTGGCACTCTAATTTACTAGTAATTATGATTTGAATCAGGGATTTTATGAGATATTGTTATATTTTCATTTATTTAAAAAATAAGTGAAAAATATTGAAAATTCTTGACAAGGCCTAAAACTTCTCTGTTAGATCTGAAACCGCAAATTTGAAAGGGGTGGTAAGTCTGTACGAGGCAATATCTGGGGGACCCAGCAGAGCACATTCTGGATCATGTGTAGGCACATGCCATCAATCACGTGCTGGGCCTTCGATCTGGTGCATCTATAGCTAGTAAGACGCTGATCCAACCTGCCAGTCCGCCCCGCTCAGCCGGTGGGTTACAATGGGCTAGCAAGCTGGCCCGTTTTTTTTAAATTTTTTTATTAAATAAATCTGAATACATTATCATCTTTTCTTTGATACTATATTTACTTAATTCCTCATATTTTTTATTTGATATTTTTATTTTAATATTATATTTATTTATTCTACTATTATTAAATTTAAAAGAGATGTGTTTATATGTTTTTGTTATGTGAGTAGATGAAAAATAGGAAAGTAAGAATGAAATTGGTTTTCTAACACAAGTGTATAAAAAAAAAGAAATATTATATGAGTAGGTGAAAGAAAAAGGGAGTGAAAATAGAAAAAAAAAATGAGTGAAAAAAATAGGCGAGCCAACTCATCTTGGCTAGTTCGGGTTGGCATTTTTGCCGAACCCAACCCGTTGGGCCCGTAGGCCTAGGTGGGCCAGTTTGCAACCCGTGGGCTAACCCGAATTCCCAATAATTGCAAGACTCGAAGGTCTTACATAGATGCATATGCTTAGACGAAATAATATTTAGTAATTTTTTTTTATATACAATCCTTATTTAATTTTTAATTATGGATCCCAAAATTCATAACAAAAAACCTCTCATCACATACAAACATATCACATGTTAACTACTATTTCAGGGTGAAACTAAAGAATGTCTGTTTTCTTAATTATTGAAGTGGGCATACAACAGCTTTCAGGATTCAGCCTCTCCTATGTAGAGCCGGGAAAACGGGCCGAGCCCGTCGGGCCGGCCCTTTTAGGCCTTGGCCCTTCAAGGGCCGGGTTTGTAAATTGTAGTCTTAAAAGGAAGTCAGATATAAAAGGGCCGGCCCTGGAGGGTCTCGGGCCAGCCCTTTAGGTCAGTTTATTTTTTATTTTTCTTACTTGGACAAGAATCATGTTACATTTTTTGAATTACTTTATTGAATCTATATGTCACTCTGTCCTCATATTGTATAGAATATGATTTTTGAGTATATTGTTTTGTCTAATTGAATCATATTGTGATTTTTGAGTATATTGTTCTACCTATTTAGACTAAAATCATATTATATACTATTCTGCCTGATAGAGTATGATTTTTGATGGAGGTTGTGATTATTTGACTACTTGAACCTACTGCTCAAAGTGAAACACAATCAAATATCCTTGAAATTGATGATAGTGGTGAAGAAGGTGTAAATGATAATCGTCATACTCATGTTGTTTAGAGATTAGAGTATTTAGCTTCTTGCCTTCTTATACTTTGGCCTTTGTGTGAGTTATTTATGGACATGATTTTATCTTTGATTATACATTAGTAACTGTGTTTGTTTGTTGCAAGAGACGTGTTATTTAAACCTTAATGTTGACAATATTTATGTATTAAATTAGAACTTTAATCGTTGTTATTTACTAATTATATCTCTCTGGGGAAAATACGCAGAAAAAATATTAAATATTGTGAAAAGGATTTATCGGCCCTGGTTTTGATGCTCTCAGGCCGGGCCTTAAAAAACTGTAATTTTTCTGACCCCAAGCCCTTTAAGGCCGGCCCTATTAGGCCCTGACTCGTCAAGGACCGGTCTTGATTCCCAACTCTACTCCTATGTCCTGTCTCCCCCGCCTACAATATTTTCATAATTTCCCCAAAAGTCATTCATAATAAAAACAACTTTCCCGAATACTTATATTTTAATTTCAAAAATTCATCTTGAATTAATCGGTCTGACTAGTTATGAGTTGCTGAAGAGACCATATGATATTAGGTCGACTAAAGTTTGACAATCAGTTAAATCAATTTATATGATGTTAAAATATTTTTGCGAAATAAATTTTATTTTTATCCACTTATTAGCTTAAAATATTATTCAAATATTTTATTGAACTCTTATTAATTTAAAACAGGTTTTTTAAATACAAAGATTCATTACACAGAAAATGAAATTATTTAAATTTTTTGAAATATTTAAATCATATTATCTCGAATATCCACTTATTAAAATATTGTTTCGAAATAAATTTTATTTTTATCCACTTATTAGCTTAAAATATTATTCAAATGTTTTATTGAACTCTGATTAATTTAAAACAGGTTTTTTAAATACAAAGATTCATTATACAGAAAATACAATTATTTAAATTTTTTGAAATATTTAAATCATATTATTTCGAATATCAAATAAAAATTATTTAAAAATTTATTATATATTCTAGAAAACAATTAAATCAGTCGTTATGGACAATATTGAGCACTGATGACTTATGCCCCGTTTGGTACGCTTGAATTGGAGCTAAGGAAATGGAAATGGAAATGAATTCCATGATGTAAGCATGTTTGGTATGGTGGAATTGGCCTCCATGGAAGAGCCAATTCCATCAAATTGATGGAATTAGAATTCCATCATATACCCCATGGAATTGTAACAAATTCCATGGAATTCTCATTTTACCCTTAAGATTTATAATTTTATATGATCATTTCCATCTATTACCCTCCACTACCTTTAAAAAAAATAAAAAAATAAAAAATTGAAGGACATTTTGATATTTTTATATAAAAATTAGATCTCATTTCCATGACATACCAAACATACTTTTAGTCCCCATTTCCATTTTCATTTCCATATCCATTTCCATATCCATATCCATATCCATTTCCATCAAAATCAATTCCAGCGTACCAAACGGGCCCTTAATCATCATGAAATTATTGAATGGAATTGTTATTGAGTAGTGCTTGTGGGCCGGAATTGTTTGGGTGGTCTTTGGGTCCAAGAACATCCTCATAAAGCTTTTACACGTACGTATCTATGGCTTTACCCATTGATATTTATATTTATATATATTATTAATCCCAATTATAATAAATGAAACCGAATATGACTTCATGTGACTTATGAAGCACTGAAAGATATCATGGATATATACAATATCCAACCCTACCTCATCACCAAAGCAGTGTGAGTACTCAGTGACAATATTGAGAATGCTTCTTCCCTTGGTGCAAACACGTTACATGTTAAATATTACGATATCCGATCTTAAATATAAGACAAAACTGATATTTTTTGAAGAAAATAAGAAAACTAAATAAGATATTTAATTATGTCATATGTGATGTATCAAAAGGAGCTAAATATATTTATATAATAAAAATATAGATGGTGGAGGGCGATGGGACTAGCATCGTTGGGACTATCAAATGGAATGCTTCTTTGGGGCCGTTGGAATAGCGTCAGAACCTCAACACAGTGAGCTTCGAAAAGCTTTAACCAAAGTCGCTTGTTTCGTTACCATAATCGACGACGTCTATGATGTTTATGGCACTTTGGATGAACTTGAGCTTTTTACTGCCGCTGTCGAAAGGCATTTTTAAGGGAAAATTTCAGTTAGCTCATATGGAAGAGATTTTATTTCAATTAACCAAAAAAAAAAAAAAAATTCTGAAACTTCACCTAACCTTATGGACCGAAATGAAATTAAACTTTGTGGGTGAAAAGACAGTGATATCCTTCCTTTATTTTTTCATTGGGACATTTATAAGACAAATAAGGCCATTAATTTAGAGAAAAAATAAAAGTATTCACAAAGCAAATATAGGTATTCAAAAGAAATTAGAGGGTTAAGAAGAATATTTTGGTCTTGTACAAAACAAATAAGAGAATTCACAGAAAAAAAATAAAACAAGGGTATAATTATCTTTTCACTCACAAAACATAATTTTATTTTCATCCAAGCGGATGTAGTGAAGTTTGAGATTTTTTTAGGTTAACCGAAATAAAATCTCTTCCATGAGGCTAACTGAAATTCTCCCCATTTTGTCCCTCCTTATATTCAAATTAATTTATTTGCCAGATAATATTTCTTCTCTTATCAATGTTGGATTCGAACATATGACATGTGGGAGGACCTCCTTCCTCAAAACCAGCATGGGACTCGAACAATGACGCCAGATAATATTGCCGTCGACTGCTAAACACACATATTACGTACGAACGAAAATTTATGTGATGAATTCTTTCTTTCTTTCTTTCTTTTTTTGTGTGGTTTCAGGTGGGATATCAATGCGATACATATACTGCCAGAGTATATGAAAGTGTGTTTTCTTGCTCTCTACAACACCGTCAATGAAATGACTTGTGAGGCTCTCAAAGAGCAAGGACATAATATCCTTCCCCACCTCACCAAAGCCGTGAGTGAACGAAAACGCTTCATTACAACGTTACCACATGTTATAGAATATTCCAGTGCCAAACTGATTTTTGTTCTTAATTATTGAAGTGGGCAGATATGTTGAAAGCATTCCTTAAAGAAGCCAGGTGGTCCCATGACAAACATATGTCCTCGTTTGAAGCCTACTTCAAAAACGCATGGATGTCAGCTTCAGGAGTTGTATTCCTCGTCCATTCCGATTTCTTTCTCAGTCACAATTTCTCAGAGGAGTCACTTCAATCCTTGAACCCCAACCATGATCTCTTACGTTGCCCTTCTGTTATTTTTCGACTTTGCAACGATTTGGGCACATCAAAGGTGGCCTACACCCTTCATTAATCTCAATCGTATGTTGTTATTCACTCATTTGGTACCACATATACTCTCTTCTGGAAAACTCTGATATCAGAAAGATTGTTTTAATTTACTTTCTGAATTATTAATTTCTTTTTTCCAGGCGGAGTTAGAGAGAGGTGAAGCCGCGAGTTCTATAGTATGTTGCAAGCATCAAAGGGGGGCCACTGAGGAGAATAGCCACAAATACGTACGTGGTTTGGTGGATGAGACTTGGAAGGAGATGAACAAAGCAAGAGGATTTGAGTCTAAATTTTCAAAAGCTTTTTTGTTGAAACTGCTTTGAACCTTGCGAGAATTTCCCATTGCACCTACCAGCATGGAGATGGACATGGAGCCCCGGATTCGACATCCAAGAACCGGGTCCGATTGTTAATTGTCGAGGCCATTAAGCTTAGAGGCTGATAAATGCATCGGAGTTAATAGACCCACCATTACTTAATCATATTTACGAGTGTTTGGGGAATTACATAAGCCTTTTTTTTTTTTTTTTGCCAAGAGGGGAATTACATAAGCTATACTCTATATGTTCTGCACATGGGAAATGGATTTTATTACTATTATGTGTGTATTAAAAGAGCTATACATATTTATAACAAGAGCTTTCCTTTTCCATATTTCTTGAATGCTATAAATAGAAAAATAGAACAGAGAAATAATGCTTGGTCGGACCAATTTGGAATTATCATTTTAGAACGTTTTGAAAATTTGTACTAAAATTAATAAAGAGAAACTATATATCACTTATTTTCTAGATCAGTTATTATTTGGGAATTTATTTAATTTCATTAATTTATTATATTTTGACTGAATAAATGAATCTTATAATATAAAGAAACACCAAGCATTTTAATTCATTACTAGACGAAAAAATCTTTCGTAATAGTAAATTGCGTACTCAGTCACTGTATAGATGGACTCTTCCCGTTTACAATATAAATTATTTTCTCGCAATATAATTTGGTACATTCTAGACCCAAGGCCAGCATTTATTATTTTATGTCTTTATTCTAATGTTTAAATAGTATCTTTTAACATCGGATTTTATGTATGGCTAAGATGTTATTGCAGAGAGAAAACTGACAAAAGCTTGCGAGATCCAATTCAGTATCTATTGCACATTCTTCTTTTTCCTTCTCTTTTGTATTAAAGGGACCTTAAATTTTGCTGGCAACTTGTAACCCAAATGACCCAAGAGCTCCCTTTGATTTTTTTTTTTTTTTAAATGTGAGATTGTGAGTTTAAACTCTCTGCAAAGAGTATAGTGGGTGTGTGAGTAGTTATGACAGTAACTTTTCCCAAAACAAAGCAGCTTTTAATGAAACAATGTTGTCTTACGAATTTTGAATCATAATTTTAGAATGTTTTGAAAATTTAAACTAAACCTATTAAAAAGAAATTATATCTTGCAATACTAGAAGGATTTTAATTTTTTGACCAAGTCTCATCATGCCATTTTTTTTTTGTCAAACATCATACCAAAATTGTTGAAGGACTCATTTGACTACTTTTGATAGAAATCATAAATCTCTTATAAGAAATCATAAATAGTACTTCTTATGTCACTTTATTTTTTTTTCCTTTTTTCGATATTTATTTTTTTCTTTTTTAAAATCTTGAATTATTATGTCGGTTTTATATATTTAGTTTCATGCATTTATTATGGGTTAAACTTAACATATATTGAGAACCACGAATGTCGATTCATTATATATTAGACAGGCAAAGGATAACGACACAAATTAAATCAGGCGTACATGGATCTATGTTAAATGAATCTTATGGCAATGGCCAATGAAGGCCGTAAATGTCAACATGCGACCCACGTTCTCTTGTCAGGGAGACTAAATTTTGCCCAGAAACTTGGGAAAACAGAAAATTCTTCCAACTATATCTTAATGAAATATATAGAAAAATGAGTGGAACAAAAATATGTACGAGTGCCAAAGGAATTAAATTGAAATACTTACTGGGAAAATTAATTTATAGATCTTTATAGTTTCACCTAATTTTTAAGCAGGTCCCTATAATTTTTTTCTCCTTTTTATTAGTTCCTTATAGTTTTGAAAGAATTTTAATCAGGTTTTGTAAAACTCTTATCATTCCATGCATTATTTGTTTTTAATTTTTAGTTTTGTCCTTCATTTGTTGTTGTACGTTTTTAAATTTGACAAAAAGTTAATCTTTTGGTTCATATAATTTTAATTTGGTTGTAAGTCAGTCGCTAAACTTTAACTCGATGCAACTCAATTCAATAATTTTGATTAGGATGTAATTCAGTCTCTAAATTTAACTCGATGAACGAGTTCCTATAGTTTAACCATTTAAAATATTAATCCATATATCTTAGAAGATAAAATTGTATATTTCATGACACTTAGGGACTTTAGCTTTAAAATGGTTAAAAATATAGGCGACTGAATTGAAATATGTTAAAGTTTATGAGCAAAGTTTTAATTGAGTCAAAATATAGGGCTGAGTTACACTTGTGAATCAAAGCTTAACAGCTGAGTTATAACTAATGAGACAACCAAAATATTAATTTTCCTTATATCTTAAGTAACTTCATTTATAATACCCTCTATCTAAAAAGAGGTATCGTTGAAAACAAATAGTAATATTTACACCTTAAAATTCAGAACAAGGGCTTGATCTAGAGACAATATAGAAGTCCAAATTAGAACAAGAAAATAGCGACGGAGTAATTGAAGAGGATCTCATGTATTCTAATAGGAGGATACTAATAATGCTTATTAATAAAGAAAGTAGTGACAAGATAGACGATGACGCGGACCATGCACGGTGATATAGCACAAGAGTCCATGTTGCACGGTCGTTAGAAATTCAACATATTGCACATGCACGGTTGTCAACAACTCGCTATGTGCCTCTAATAAAACATGAAATATATAACTAACATATACACAATTTTTACTTTTTAGAGCGCAGCTAGTCAAGTGGTTTGGATGAACAAAAAAAAAACTAATCACGTGGTATGCTCTACTATCCAAGTTCTTTTTTTTCCTCGCGCTTGTATCATAGTATCAAACTAAGAATTAGGCAGCTATTTGCTAGTATGCTTCATGCACACACGATACACACACCTTTCTGCCACGTCATTGTGGGATTATTTTTGTGCCTTTATGGTCTCCATGATGTAGTTAATTAGTTTTGACCTTCACCTATATATTTATCTCTGTGGTTTCTCTGCTCAATTTCTAATGAATTAGCGTGTGTTTAGTGATCCCAAAACTAACTTATCCACTGCAAAAATCACAACGCTTAACTTAAATTCATGTTTGTATTGGGGTCATGAGTAATTGGGCTTCTAGTTAATTCTACTCTAATCTGCCTTATTTTTTAAAGCAACTTTTAGTTGATTTTAAGTTTTTTTCTCTCCGATCCTAAATATAAAACAGAGTTAACTTTTTTTGTGTGTGGAGAGATTAAGGAAGCTGAATAAGTTACTTACTCTTATCATATGTTATGTTTCCTTAGATTATATGTCATTTCATAACTTAAGTAAAATAGTTTGGAGAAAAAATGATAAATATAAATATTTTAAAGTAATTTAATTGGCTTTTTTAATATCTCCAAAAAAGTCAACTCTGTTTTATATTTATGACTTGATGAAGTAACTTAAAAGGGGATGTTTAGAATTGTGCAAACTATAAATAAATTAAGGTTGAGTCATACAATGAAATTGTGGAAAAAGGTGATTGAGCATAGGCTGAAGTTAGAGAGTGGTATTTTTGAGAAGCAATTTGGATTTATGTCGGGAAGGTTCTCAACAAAAGCAATTTATTTACTAAGGGGGCTAATGGAAAAGTATTGGAGTAAAGGAAGGGATTTGCATATAATTTTCATTGATTTAGAAAAAGCGTACGAACATATGCCAAAAGATATACTTCAAAATGCCTTGGAAAAAGAAGGAGGTGCGTGTTGCATATATTAAAGCCATTCAGGATATGTATGAGAGGGTAACAACCGGTGTTAGAACACCTGGAGGTGAGACAAAAGATTTTCCTAGAAGGATTAGCGTGCATCAGGAATTAGCTTTGAGCTTTTATTTGTTTAACATAGTGGTAGGCATTCTAACTAGCCATATCAAAGAGGAGATCCTTAACTGTATGTTTTTTGCTGATGATATAGTTCTGTTGGCTGAATCCAGAGAAGAAATTAATTTTAAACTTGAGATATGGAGAAGGACTCTGGAGTTGAAATGCTTTCATCCAAGTCGGGGTAAAATTGAATATATGCATTGCAATTTTGACAAGAGATAAATTAAAAGTGAAGTGGAAGTTAAATTTGGTGGGAGGGAGAGTCATTCCGCAAGTGACAAAATTTAAATATTTTGGATCAATTATACAATAAGGTGGCAAAATTGATGGAATGTTAATCATAAAATTCAAGCTAGATAGTATAAATGGAGAAAAATTACTGGAGTTATTTGTGATCAAAATGTACAATAAGGTAAAAAGGAAGTTTTATTACGTCACTATAAGGCTAGTAATGCTATATGGTAGTAAATGTTGGGGTTTAAAGGGACAACTTGAACATAAAATGGGGGTAGCTAAGATAAGGATGTTGAGATGGATGTGTGGTTACATAAGAAAAGATAATATTCATGATAATCACATATGCAAATGAGTTGGAGTGGCATCTACCGAAGAGAAAACGGTAGAAAATTGTTTGAGGTAGTTTGGATATGTTCAGAGAAGGCCATTGAAAGCGCCGATGAGGAGGGTTGATTAAAGAATATGGAGTTTCCTAAAAAGAAGCTGAGGAAGACTGAAGATAACACCAAAAAATGTTATAGAACAGGACCTTTTGATTAATAATTTATCTAAAGATATGGTTTTTGACAGAACACAATGGTATCGTACTATCCATGTAGCTGACCTTATGTAGTGAAATAAGGCTTTGTTGTTGTTGTAGTAGGAAGTTTTAACTTACCTCCCCCATGCGTTACGTCATTATGGAATAGTAGGGTTTCGACAGGATGAGGCTGTAACTGTAATTAGATGGGGTCATAAAGGGGAAGAAAAAACATTGTTTATGTTAGAACCAGTTGACACCTAAGAGGGGGGTGAATTGGGTGTATGATAAAAAATTAAGAACTTTGAAAATCTTTTCGCGTCCTAACAAAAGCGGTAAGTATGAAGGTGATGAATTATAAATCAATAGTTAGATTAAATAATATATGCTGGAAATATAAGAGCTTAGGGAAGAGAATATGCAAACTGTGATTTATCCTGGTTCGGTCCAATCTGTGATGGCCTACGTACCGTCCCTAGGCTCCTCCTGAAATTTTCAAATCCACTATTTTCTTATTTAATTCAGGCACAGGAAAAGCCTTTACAAACCCACAAGTTTAACCAGGTACTTGTGAAACCTTTTACAAATCTCTTACCAAGATACTTCTCCTTATGGCAAGTCTTACGAGTAGAGCAATCCCAAAGACCTTTCCCTCCTGCTTACCTATGCAAGTCTTACGAGTAGCAACGTTCTCTCTTGCTTACACCCCTGTAAATCTTATGAGCATCAACGTTCTCTACTATTTGCACCTTGTAAGTCTTACGAGTAGAAAGTCTTACCAATGATTCTCTTAACAGCTTCCCTCGTAAGGAAATCAACCCACTCAAGGTCCCTCTACCTTGAAATCAATTCAGAAATATAGTTGAAAGTGTTTACAAACTCTCTCACAGAGTGGATATAATGAACATTGAAGTACAATACAAATAATCACTCTCTCAATGATAAGTAATATAGAAACTACATAATAGAGAGTGTTTGGGTCGAATTGTATGACTCATGATATTCGCATGGCGTTGTTGCTATGTTCTCTAGTTTTCATCGACTTTGAATGCTCTCTTATTTATAGTTGATGAAGATGATGACCGTTGTGAGCATTCGTTTGCTGGAGTCCCATTACTTCATTTTGACTGTTGAGCACATTTGAAAAACTAGCTACTATGAGATTTCTGTTGCAGAGCAGAGCGTCCCATTGAGGAGCGGAATGTTTCATTATGAGTTGTACGTCACGTTGTGGAGTGGGAAGAATACGTTTGAGTTTCCAGACAATCTTTCTTGGTGGATCAATCTTTTGTCATGGTAGGTAGCTGATATTCGGTGTGTAATGATGCCGCCCGCCACAATTGACTCTTTCATTTGAATCTATAATCTCAACGTTAAATTTCCTGTTTCACACTGCAAAATGCTTAATCACTAATATGATGAAGTGTTAGTCATGGGTATGTTGGATCATTGGTCAAAAGATGAATTTCTGGTTTCTGGGACTCCTCACTTCGAGAGACGATATTTGCCATGAGTGACCTCCGTACTTGAAGATGTAATCCGAATGTTTAATCTCCTGTTTCTCACTTGAAATATATGTTAGTTAATGTTTATGTATAATAACGAGTGAAAACATAATGAATAAATAACCTTTAACCGTATTCAGATTGTTTGTTACATCTCAATAATGCATTATGCTTCTGTCACCGTCATATTTTCATGTTGTGTGTTAATCTTTGTTTGATCACCTGAAAAATGTTTAAACACTAATATGATGAAGTGTTAGAGTGATTAGAAGCAAGAAAAATAAATTATACAATCATTCTTATGCTTTTCAGAAGTTACGTAGCGTTACTCTGTTTTTCCTAGAAGTGCTTCTTGGGAGTGCATTTGCACTTTCAGCCAACACCTCAAGTGCAATTAGAAGTGCAGGAAGTGCAGGTTGCCAAAACTCAAGTGATAAGGTCCTCACTTGAGTGCACTTCATATTTTTAGGTTCTGAAATTCTCTCAGGCAAATACTTTTAGTGTCACACTCGCAGGATTCGAGCGTAAATCTGGACATCACTTGCTAGAGAAGTACGTTCATGCAAGACGAGACAAAAATTCCCTCACATATTTATCTCGTACACCGTAAATCATATTGAAAAAACAGTTTCTATCACCAATTCAAATAGCCATGATATTGCATAGTCTATAAGTGTGTGCGTTGCATGGTCATTAGACATTTTACACATTACATATCTATGTATGTGTGCGCGGGGGCAACGTACGTTGTCATCAAGTCGCTGCCTGTCTCCAATAAGGCAGATGGCGACTCATAAGTGAATTACCAAACATGCTTATTTCCTTCTCAGTCACGTGGCTTGGTGAACGTAGACTTGGAAGCATTTGAACAAAGTAAGAGGAATGGAGTCTGAATTTACAGGAATCTTATGGGAATGAAGTCTGACAATGTCAACATATGACCCACCCACGTTCTCTTGTCACAGGAAGGGAGATGAATTTTGCCCAGAAAATTCTTATTTCTTAATGGAATATATAGAAAAATACGAGTGGAACAATAATATGTACAAGTATCAAAGGAATTAAATTTAAATATTTATTGAGAAAATTAATTTGTAGATACTTATAGTTTCACCTTATATATTTTTAACCAGATCCTTTAGTTCTTTTCCTTTTTATCATATCCTTATATAGTCTTACCTAATGTTTAATTAGGTCCTCTAAATCTAAGTATTACATCAGAATGATTTTGTTCATTTTTAGTTTTGTCCTCCATTTAGTGTCCTACTATTTTAAATTTTAGAAAAAGTTAATCTTTTAGTACCAACTCAATCACTAAATTTTAACTCGATTCAACTCAATCAATATGATTTTGACTCCAATCCTTAGATTTTAACTTGATGCAAATGAATCCCTATTGTTTAACAATAATAATATTAGTCCATATATTTTAGAAGATAACATTATATATTTCATGAAACTCTGGGACTAAAGTTTTAAAATAGTTAGAACTATAACAATTGAATTGTAGTGAATTAAATTTTAAAGACTGAATTTTGATTGAATCAAAATATAGGGGCTGGGTTGTACTAGCAAGTCAAAGTTTAATAACCAAGTTACAACTGAATTAAAATTATACGGATAAGAAATTAATTTTTCTTACAGTAACCCTATTTAGTACCTCTATCTAAAAGAGGTACAATATTATTGAAAACAAATACTCCTCAATCCTAAATGTAGGACCTAATTTGCAGTGCAATTCATATAACAAATTAAGTTCTACATGTAGGATCTGAGTAATAATTATTGGAATAATTGAAGTAAATAGTGACGATAATTGAAGCATATCTTATGGGTTCCAAATAAGGGTTTACGTGAGAACTATCAGAAGTTTGAAAATGATTGGAAGAGCAAAGCTTGAACATAATCATCTACGCTATAGGGGCTTTTGTCATCTCCATGCTCATAAATGACCATGGCATTGACTTTGAGGCCATTGCTATGCTGTTTAGTTCCCACCGTAGCTTCCCTATTCGCTCTCTTGCGTATTTTCTCGCTTCGTCTTCCTCTAAATGATCATTCTCTCTCATGTAGCATTGGATACTGCTTGCATTATCTCCTCTTTCTTGTTCCTCCTAGTTACCACATCATGAAACTTCATCGTTAATTTATTAATAATGATCGATGGAAATCTTAATTAGTGAGGGGTGTAGACGACAAATGAAAAAAAGGAATAATTATATCAAAGAAAGACATACGTACCGTTGAAGTTCCCAAGTCATCCCAAAGGCGAAGAATTTGGCCAGACTCAGTGAAGAGCCTTGGATACGGATTCATTAGCATGGAAATGTTAATTTCAATCAATTCCCAAAACTTTCTGAAACTTCATTACACCTCATGGTTTAAATAAAATTAATTTTTTTTGGGTGAAAAGATAATGATGCCCTTCTTTTATTCTTTTCAGAAGAATCTTTACAAGATAAATAGAAGCATTTACAACATAAATAAAGGAATTTGAAAGAATCTAGAGACCTAAAACCATTTTGGCCATTTACAACATAAATATGGAAAATCACAAGACAAGTAAAGATATTTATAAGATAAATAAAGGGATTCAAAATAACTTAGAGAGTTAAAAATATTTTTGCCATTTACAAGACTAAAAAGAAAATTCACAAGACAAATAAAGATATTTACAAGATAAATAAAGAGATTCCAAAGAACCCAGAGAATTAAAAATATTTTAGCCATTTACAACACAAATATGGAAAATCACAAGACAATTATGGGTATTTACAAGATAAATGAAGTAAGGGCGTAATTATCTGTTCACCCACAAAAATTAATTTCATTTTGACTATGGGGTGCAGTGAAGTTTTAGAAAGTTTTTGGGCTAACTGAAATTAATTTGCTATCATGGGGGCTGACTAAAATTTTTCCTTAATTATATTCATTTCACTATGTACATACAATTAGTATCAATCAAATTGTAGGAAATCAAAAGAGAATATTATTGGCTTCATCAAATATATTTATATAATTAAAATATAGATGGTGTAAAACATATGAATCCCTAATTTATTAATTATTTCTATACTTTATTTGGGGATCTTATCACGTTATTTGAGCCAAAAATGTATTTATTGTGATTAATTAGGATTAATAGTGATTGCAGGAAAATATAGCTTAAAAGGGTACAAATGCCATATCTTTGTGATTACTTATAAATTAATTGATTTTTGAGATATATAATATTACCTTATCTTAAATTGCACCGTAGATTACTTGGGAGAAATTGGAATGAAAAGCTGAAAAGCACAAATGATTGTCAACTACCAGAATTAATGACAGTTGGAGACCCTAATTTCAGAAATAACAGAAAAGGGACCAGAATCATTAGTGGTTAAGAACCTGAATTTGCAAAATGACCCCGAAAGACCAAGACGAAAATTAGTATTTTGCTGATTGATATTTAGGGTAGAATGATATCGGGGAGGAGGTAGGTCGAACACAGAGATCTACCTTACTTGCCTCACCATCAACTCCGGCTTGTTCCCTCCACCATTGTCCTGGCCAGCGACTGTCACTAGTTTGATCATGTCTTTGCTTCTCGAGGTCAAAAACAAAATTTCAAATGCAAGAATTATAGTATAAAATTTGGGTCGTCTCACTTAAAGAGTCTTTTTATTTTAACTTTCTAAGTAAAACTAAGTGTTAAGAAAAATTGGTTCAAAAAGGGTTTCAAAAATTAAATATATATTTTTTATTAAATGCAATAAATAAACACACCAAAATAAAAAAAATTAAATGTAATTTAATTAAATACATAAACAAACATGTCACTCAATTAAATTACAAGAAATATATATATATATATATAAATCCCACAAACAAAAATTTAATTCACACATTATACAAACAATAATCAATGTTCAAACACAACATTTAAATAAGGAAATAAACTAAATAACTTCCCTGTTCATGGCAACGATTCACGTGCATGAATTCAAAAGAGATGCGTTGGTGATGTAAGCATGCATTTTGATGATGTCATCATGCATGGATTTGTAGAAGACGCACAACACCAATGGTTTCACGCGCGTGCATGAAATCAAGCATAACACTCCTCATCTCCAAGAGTTAATGAATCAGCCTCTCATAATTGCAACGATCAAAACGACTCATGCCAACATTGTGCACGGTGAAGCGCGGTACTCTTCTTCTCAGCTCTGCACTTGTGTGAAGAAAAGAGGTCGCCAGGTTTGGAGTTCGCCGGAAAATGGGGCCCGAAAAACTTCATGAACTCGCCGGAAATTTCAAAACTCCACCATAGAATTTCAAACACAGCTGGAACTCACAAAGAATGATAATGGATGAGCATGCAGTGGTGTTATAGTCAGAAACGACATTGGAACTATGAACAAAGAGCTCGCCGGTAAATCAACTTCGCCGTAGTTATGGCCGGAAAATTCAAGAAACTCGCCGGAAACTGCACAACATCACCGGAGTATTGCAAACTCAGCTGGAAACTGAAACAAGCTCGTCTTGCATGTGTTCTGGATCAACTCTCCCGTTACTACCTCTTCTCCTTTGAAACTCAGTGGCGGTGGTAGGAGTGCAACTCCGTCCGTAAAGCCAATGACACTCTGAGAACACAAGACCGACGGTGATAGCTTGTAGTTTGATGGTGATGATGCTGAAACTGACTCTCAACGCATGGGGGAAAAGAAGGTATGGTGTTTGAAGGTGAGAAAGGGAAGACCAACGGTGAAGATCACCGGAAGTGGAGGTCGGAGATGGAAGGTCCGACGAGGAAGAGGAGGGTGACGGTGAAGATGGTGGTTGATTAGAAGGGATCGGCAGTGAAGATGGTGGTAAGGCGTGAGATTAAAAACAGGGGCTGTGAACTATCTGAGGCCGACGGTGGTGTTGTGAAGCAAAGGAAAGAAGAGAATGATGGTTCTGTGAAGATGATGAAAACGTTGGAGGTGGCAGTAACAAAAGAAGGAAGGAAAGAAGATGATGAAGGTGAAATGCTTATGAAGATTTTTAATGGTGAAGGTAGTTGGTGAGGAAGATGAAAGGATGACGGTGTTGATGAAAATGGTGTAAAGAAAAATGCTGAGGTTGGTAAAGGTGAATGGTGATAATGAAGGGAAGAGGTCAGTGGCGATAGAGATGACCTCTTTCTCACTTCAACTCCCCATTCTGTAGCACCTCAGCAACAAAAAAAAAAAAAAGAAAGAAAGAAAGAAATAAGACTAAAGGATCAGGGAAGGGAAGGATGAAGATTTTCAGCTGGTGGTGAAGATGGGGTATATATAGTGAGGTTGGCCTACGTCAATTTTCCTTCACCAACAATAGCCACTACTGATTATTGTGTTAGGTGCAGCTCAGTTGGGTCCTTCATCATTCATTGCCAGCCTAAAGCAAGTTGCCAAATGTTTTGTCATATCTCTTTTCATCATTGATTCCTTGCTTTTTTGTAGTTCAAAGCTTCGGTCGTTGAATTTGTGTCTCGGGCCATTTCTGTAGTTTACCCTTGTCCCTTTTCCCATAAACTTGAATTCTTCATAATGTTAGGGAACTTTTCGGTAATTTGCTCATTCCTTGAAAATATTAATTCATTTTCCAAAAATCACCAATTTCTTCCCAAAACACCTGTCATGCAAGATTAAGTACAAGGTAATATTAAAAGTTAAAGAGATCCTCTGTATAAATATTTAATAATTTATAACCATTTTATCCTTTAATTACAATTAATCCAATACAAATGTCTCTAATTAAAATGAGTGCTTAATCAAGCAATAATGCCCTGAAAAATACATCAAAAATCGCTATTTAATTAAGAGAAAATATATAAAATTATGGTTAAATAAGTCACTTCACCTTCACCATCTTATTTCATCGTCGACGAGGTCTTGGATCATAGAACACAAAAGCTCATGAAGGCTTGAGAGGAAGATTGGGAGTCGACACACACATCCAACAGCATCCCCATTTGGCTCCAACAGCACCATTCTTCCATTTCCATCGTCGACCATCATCATCTTCATTCTTCATTCTTCATCACCTCCACCTCCTTTCATCGCTCATCTCTCCATCGGTTTCCATCTTAGTTTTCCTCCATTGTCATCTGCACATTTGATTTGTGATTTCACTCCATCTTTGATCGTGCGTCACTATTCGATGGCCAAAGGAGAGCCTAAGGCTCAGTGTAGCTATTCTCCAGTCATGAGAACGTGATTCTTTCACTCCTTGATTATTAGATGAATCTATTCTGAGTCCTTTGTGCCGATAGGGGACTTCAATGTTCTTGATTTCATCTTCTGCTCACTCTGTATATGATTTGTGATTCTAGGGTCCTAGATTTTATACTTTATATATGTAGCTGAGGATTTCAATTGGTTAATTGTAATTTGGATGATGATACTTGCTTTGGATGTTGCACTGAATGATTTGTTGTTTAGATTATAACACTGCTTTGCTAAATTTGATTGGCATCTCATGTGTTCATACTCTTGGTTAATTGAATTGGTTAGTTAAGGGTATAGAATTCCAATTGCAAATCCGCTACAAGCTAAGTGCCTCTAAAATATCTCTAATTAACTAATTGAATTTAGGTGTCCAAGTGAGATTAGTGCGTTAGTGATATTGGCTTGGTAGGGTCCTTCACTAGCTCTTGTACTTAGTTAAGAATTGAACTCAAGCTAATTTGGACCATGAAGGTTACTGAAATCAAAAGTCAAGGAAGCTCATATATTATCTTTTCGTTCTTTTCGTTCACACCACTCCATTTCATTCATTAAACTTGGAAAAACCTATAAACAAATAGCTAGTTTAGCCTAGTTTAGAATAGTTAATGAATTTTGTTACACTTTTTGGTTAATTTGTTAATTAATACTTAGTTAACTAAATGCTAAATAATCAGCTACTCAAAGAGATCGACTTAGGCTAACATCACTATAGTACAAAGTTAGTCTAATTTTATTTGATAGCCCCACGACATGACTTGTCAGACTAGCATCAAAGTTGAGCTTCAGCAGGGACAGGCTAATGGAATGCTTCTTTTAGGCCAATGGAATAGAGTCTGAACCTCTACACAGGGAGCTTCGAAAAGCACTAACCAAAGTCGCTTGCTTCATTACCATAATTGACGACGTCGTCTATGATGTTTATGGCACTTTGGATGAACTTGAGCTTTTTACTGCGTCTAAGAATATTTTGGTCATATATAAAACAAATAAGAGAATTCACAAGAAAAATAAAACAAGGTATAATTTTATCTTTTCAGCCACAAAACTAAATCTTATTTTGACCCAAGTGGGTGCAGTGAAGTTTGAGATTCTTTTAGATTGACCCAAATAAAATCTCTTCCATGAGGCTAACTGAAATTTTCCTCATTTGTTCCCTCCTTATATTCAAATTAATTTATTCGCCAGATAATATTTCCTCCCTTATTAATGTTGGATTTGAACATGTGACATATCTGGATTGTCTAGATCAGATCTGGCTGATCCAGATCTGGCTAGCTTTATCTGCTCATCAAAATGATGAGCAGGGAAACTGGATCATAAGTGGGAACCTCCACACATATTACGTACGAACGAATATTTATGTGATGAATTCTTTGTTTTTTTTTTGTGTGGTTTCAGGTGGGATATCAATGCGATACATGTACTGCCAGAGTATATGAAAGTGTGTTTTCTTGCTCTCTACAACACCGTCAATGAAATGACTTGTGAGGCTCTCAAAGAGCAAGGACATAATATCCTTCCCCACCTCACCAAAGCCGTGAGTGAACGAACACGCTTCATTACAAATTTACCACATGTTATAGAATATTCCAGTGCCAAACTGATTTTTGTTCTTAATTATTGAAGTGGGCAGATATGTTGAAAGCATTCCTTAAAGAAACCAGGTGGTCCCATGACAAACATATATCCTCGTTTGAAGCCTACTTCAAAAACGCGTGGATGTCAGCTTCAGGAGTTGTATTCCTCGTCCATTCCGATTTCTTTCTCAGTCACAATTTCTCAGAGGAGTCACTTCAATCCTTGGACCCCAACCATGATCTCTTACGTTGCCCTTCTGTTATTTTTCGACTTTGCAACGATTTGGGCACATCAAAGGTGGCCTACACCCTTCATTAATCTCAATCGTATGTTGTCATTCACCCATTTGGTACCACATATACTCTCTTCTGGAAAACTCTGATATTAGAAAGATTGTTTTAATTTACTTTCTGAATTATTAATTTCTTTTTTCCAGGCGGAGTTAGAGAGAGGTGAAGCCGCGAGTTCGATAGTATGTTGCAAGCATCAAAGGGGGGCCACTGAGGAGAATAGCCACAAATACGTACGTGGTTTGGTGGATGAGACTTGGAAGGAGATGAACAAAGAAAGAGGATTTGAGTCTAAATGTTCAAAAGCTTTTTTGTTGAAACTGCTTTGAACCTTGCGAGAATTTCCCATTGCACCTACCACTATGGAGATGGACATGGAGCCCCGGATCCACATCCAAGAACCGGGTTGTCGAGCCCATTAAGCTTAGAGGCTGATAAATGACTCGGAGTTAATAGACCCACAATTACTTAATCATATTTATGAGTGTTTGGGGAATTACATAAGCCATACTCTATATGTTCTGCACATGGGAAATGGATTATTACTATTATGTGTGTATTAAAAAAGAGCTATACATATTTATAACAAGAGCTTTCCTTTTTCCTATTTCTTGAATGCTATAAATAGAAAAATAGAACAGAGAAATAATGCTTTGTCTAACCAATTTGGAATTATCGTTTTAGAACGTTTTGAAAATTTGTACTAAAATTAATAAAGAGAAACTATAAATAATTTATTTTCTAGATCAGTTATTATTTGGGAATTTATTTAATTTCATTAATTTATAATATTTTGACTAAATAAATGAATCTTATTATATAAAGAAATACCAACCATTTTAATTCATTACTAGACGAAAAAACCTTTCGTAATAGTAAATTGCGTACTCAGTCACTGTATAGACGCGTACTCTTCCCGTTTACAATATAAATTATTTTCTCTCAATATAATTTGGTACATTCTAGACCCAAGGCCAGCATTTATTATTTTATGTCTTTATTCTAATGTTTAAATAGTATCCTTGAACATTGGATTTTATGTATGGCTAAGATGTTATTGCAGAGAGGAAACTGAAAAAGGCTTGCGAGATCCAATTCAATATCTTTTGCACATCCTTCTTTTTCCTTCTCTTTTGTATTAAAGGAACCTTAAAATTTGCTGGCAACTTGTAACCCAAATGACCCAAAACCTTCCTTTTGTTGTAAAATATAAGTGTTTGAGTGGGTGTGTCAAAGAAGCTAGTCCCATATTGCTAGGGAATAAGAGGTCACTAGCCTATATATATCACCATACTATCTTAGGCTTGTAAAGAGGCCTAGAAGAGTGGTAGGCTCGCATGCACAACAACGGGCCACCAGAAGGCAAACGTAGTTGAAATTCGACGAGCCCCCCTATGCGTGAATAAATATATGATACTAGCACTTTTTGTAAAATATTTTTTGCTCACCGGAAATATTATTTTTAGATAATAAAAATAATATTTATTTTGGCTTTCCGAAAAGTTGTTATATTTTGGGGTTTGGAATTCATGACCCTCCATGACTGAAAGTTCCTAACTGTCCGGCACTTCGTTGAGCGACCTTTCCATTGGAAACGCATAGGCTTGTCTATTCGGTGGTGGCATCCGGTCTAAACGGACGTATTGTTCCTTCGTGATCGATGATTCTTCATGAAAACGCCTATAAAAGAGACACAGGCGGAATGCTCAGTACAACATATTCTCCTCTCCTCTGTTCAATATTTTCTAACTGTCGTTGCCATTACCTTCCACCAGTTCTGTTGCCTTGATTATATCAAGAAGGGTCTGTTTAATCCTGGGGGGTGCCGTTTCCTCTCTGCCGGTGGTCGCGGAATAACTCTATAGGACAGTGTCCTCGGACGTGTCTCAGATCATTTGTTTCAATCTTTACAAGTTGTTGTTCATCTGTTCGTCCTGTTGTTCGTGATTGTCTACACCTTTAATTTTTTTTAAAACATGAGATTGTGAGTTTAACTCTCTGTAAATAGTATAGTGGGTGCGTGAGTAGTTATGACAAAGTAATTTTTCCGAAAACAAAGCAGCTTTTGATGAAATAATGTTGCATTACGAATTTTGAATCATAATTTTTGAATGTTTTGAAAATTTAAACTAAAATTATATCTTGCAATACTAGAAGTATTTTTATTTTTTGACCAAGTCTCATCATGCCAATTATTTTTTTTTTGGCCAAACATCATATCAAAACTGTTGAAGGACTCATTTGACTACTTTTGATAGAAATCATAAATCTTTTATAAGAAATCATAAATAGTACTGCTTAGGTCACTTTATTTTTTTTTCCTTTTTTCGATATTATTTTTTTATTTTTTTAAATCTTGAATTTTTATGTCGGTTTTATATATTTAGTTTCATGAATTTATTATGGGTTAAACTTAACATATATTGAGAACCACGAAAAATGTCGATTCATTATTAGACGGGCAAAGGATAACGGCACAAATTAGATTAGGCGTACATGGATCTATGTTAAATGAATCTTATGGCAATGGCCAATGAAGGCCGTAAATGTCAACATGCGACTAGGGATGGAAATAGGTCAGGTCCTTAATAGGGGTCTACAGCCTAGCCTATATAAAGCCTAGCCTAACCTATTTAATAAATAGGTCAGGCTCAAGCTCAGACATATTGTTAGACCTATTTAGATAAACAGGCCAGGCCTAGTTTTATAAGGCCTAGCCTACAAGCCTACAGGTCTGGCCTATTTGAATTTTTTTTTTTAAAAAATATACTATTATATAAGTATATATAATATCATCTAAATAATTTTATAAATTTATCAACTTAATCTTAATTCTAAGTTTCATATTTCATCGTCATTATACTCAACCCTTGTTTTCGCATAAATCATTCACCTCTACATCTCTTCTCTTCGATCGCTCGAGATGGCAATACTAACTCACTTTCTCTCCCCTAATTTGTGCCCTCCACTAAAGCATAAAAATTGTTATGAATTTATTTTAGTGTCAAATGAAATATTATAATCTTAATAAGGGGAGTTTGTCCCAATTTACGTGCAAAGAGTAAAATAGGTAAAAGTCTAGTTTTACATGTTATTTGTTATGTTTAGTCGATTTTAAAAAATATATCTCATTAGTCAACAGACGATTACTTTTTCTTATTCCTATTTGCTTGGACTTGTCACTAGACATTATTTTCTTTTACTTACTAAGCCTTAATATTACGATAAGAATAGATGTTAGGCTTTTAAGACATAATGTATATTGTATATAAGCATGAAGGGTTAGATATGAATTTGGCGGCATAGGCTTTAAAGGCTATTTAAAGTCATACATTTTAAGTAGGCTTTTAAACAGGCTTCAGGCCTTGTTAGGCTTTTTGAAGGCCCAGGCTCAGACTTAAAAAATAGCCTACATACAGGCTCAGGCTTTGAATCTTTGTTACAAGCCCAGGCCTATTCAGGCAAAACCTAGCCTAACCTAACCTATTTCCACCCCTACATGCGACCCACGTTCTCTTGTCAAGGAGACTAAATTTTGCCCAGAAACTTGGGAAAACAGAAAATTCTTCCAACTATATCTTATTGAAATATATAGAAAAATGAGTGGAACAAAAATATGTACGAGTGCCAAAGGAATTAAATTGAAATACTTATTGAAAAAATTATTTTCTCTAAACTTACCTATGAGGATAAAAATTTAGACCCACTCAAGCGTATATTTATCTTCTCCTGCTTTGTTATCAGGTCATGGTTGTTTCGTGGCAGATAATAAATGGATGGACCTTATTTCTGCCACGTGGATGTAACTCATAGCGACTTGAGGTTTGGGGGAGTGCCCTCTATCTCTCTATATGTATATATATTGAGCCCCGCCTAGTGAACGAACGCAAACAATTCACATTCACAATTGAAAGAATAAGCATTAGTATTCACTATTCAAAAGCAACAAGAGTTTGGGCCTAGCCAGTACCTTCTTGCCCAATTCCTCCTTCATCTCCTCTCTTAGTTTTGGAAAACACGACAAACCTGGAGACCCTCTTTCCTTTCACAGAATTGGTTACAATAATCACAATAACTTCCGATGTTTGGCCACCCAACAAACAATTTCCCTCCCTCCCTCCCCTCCAAGAAACTCTGCTAATTACCAGCCTGCCCTCTGGAGTTATGACTTCATCCAGTCCCTCAACAATGGTTTTACGGTAATTTACTCCCATTTCGTGGGAACTAGATTGAGAGCTCGTCTAGATTTGATTTTTTTTAAATGAGTGACTTTTTAATAATTTTTTTTAAAAAAAATATTAGTGAAGAGATTATCTTTGTTTTAAATTGTGTACCTATTAAACTATTTTTTTTAAAAATAAAATCTAGATCGTCCAGATCCCTCAAACGGTTCAAATTTCGGTGCTTAGCCAAAACTCATACCCTTCTCATGTTGGGTGCCTTATCAACTCCCTATCAACTCCCTCCTCGCTTCAGGAATTCACCATATTTAGATGCAAAACGTTAATTATTAGCGATCTTCTACTATTATGACATAGAATTAACAACTCTTGTTATAGGATGAGAAGTACGAGGCCAAAGAGAGGAATCTGCTCGAGGATGTGAGGAGGATGATCGTTGATGAAAATACAGAGCCTTTGGCAAAACTTGAGCTCATTGACGACGTCCAACGCTTAGGCCTTGGCTACCGCTTTGACAAAGAGATCAAAAACGCTCTTCATACTTATGTCTCTCTGGAAGAAACACGTCGTCGCACAAAACAGAGCATAAGCCTACATGAAGCTGCTTTAAGCTTCAGACTCCTCAGAGATCATGGCTATCATGCCTCACCAGGTACCTTCAATTCGCATCACTTATTATTGACGTAACTATGCATATGGCGCTCCTTGCAGAGATGTTTTATAGTTACCCCTCTCGCATAAACTAAATCAAATGATGTGATTGGAACGTAAATAACGCAGAAATATTTGAAAGTTTCAAGGACCAAAACGGTAATTTTAAGGCAAGCGTCAGCAACGATGTGAAAGGGATGCTGAGTCTGTACGAGGCAACATTTCTGGGACACCAAGGGGAGGACATTCTAGAGGAGGCCAAGGCCTTCACTACCACTCATCTTAGAGACATCAACCAACATATAAGCAATGATCATGTGTTGTCACAAGCCATCAGTCACGCGCTGGACCTTCCGGTGCATCGCAGGACTCGAAGGTTAGATGCAAGATGGTACATTGATGCTTATGCTCAGAGGGAAGACGCTAACATGGTCCTTCTTGAAGCCGCTGTGCTGGATTTTAACATAGTACAGTCAACTCATCAAAAGGATCTCCAAGAGATGTCAAGGTTAGTCTGTTTATTATATTCGATTCACTGTATACATACACCCTATACTAGGATGCAGAAAAGAGTGAGTGCAAATAAGGGGTTCGTGATTGCATCTCCTACTACAAATATCTCTTTTAGGATTTGAATTCCAGATTCAGAAGGAACTAGCGGAACCTTATAACCTTATACTGCTAGACCAATTTTAAATTTGTAAAACAAAATTAATATTGGCTTCAACTATATGCATGATTAAATATAGGTGGTGGAAGGCGATGGGACTAGGATCAAAGTTGACATTCAACAGGGACAGGCTAATGGAATGCTTCTTTTGGGCCCTCGGAATCGTATCTGAACCTCAACACCGTGAGCTTCGAAAAGCATTAACGAAAGTCATCTGCTTCGTTGTTACAATCGACGACGTCTATGATGTTTATGGCACTTTGGATGAACTTGAGCTTTTTACTGCCGCAGTAGAAAGGTATTTCCCCCCTCTTATATTCGAATTAATAATTTATCTGCCACTTGTTATTTCCGTCGAAAGCTAGACACACATATTACGCGCGAACGAATATTTTTGTGATGAATTCTTTTTTTTTTTTTTGGTTTCAGGTGGGATGTCAATGCGATAGAGGTTCTTCCAGAGTATATGAAAGTTTGTTTTCTTGCTCTCTACAACACCGTCAATGAAATGACTTATGAGGCTCTCAAAGAGAAAGGACATAATATCCTTCCCTACCTCACCAAAGCCGTGAGTGAACGAAAACGACTTCATTACAAACTTACCACGTGTTATAGAATATTCCAGTGCCAAACTGACTTTTGTTCTTAATTATTAAAGTGGGCAGACTTATTCAAAGCATTCCTGCAAGAAGCCAGGTGGTCCCATGAGAAACAAATACCCTCATTTGATGCTTACTTCAAAAACGCATGGATGTCAGTTTCAGGAGTTGTATTCCTCGTCCATTCCTATTTCTTTCTCAATCACAATTTCTCAGAGGAGTCACTTCAATCCTTGGACCCCAACCATGACCTCTTACGTTGCCCTTCCGTTATTTATCGACTTTGCAACGATTTGGCCACATCAAAGGTGACCTATACTCTTCATTAATCTCAATCCTATGTTGTCATTCACTCATTTGGTTCCACTTATACTCTCTTCTGGAAAGCTCTAATACTAGAAGCTTGTTTTAATTTACTTTCTGAATTATTAATGTTTGTTGCAGGCGGAGTTAGAGAGAGGTGAAGTCGCAAGTTCGATAGTATGTTACAAGCATCAAAGTGGGGCCACTGAGGAGAATAGCCACAAATACGTATGTGGTTTGTTGGATGAGGCTTGGAAGGAGATGAACAAAGCAAGAGGAATTGAGTCTAAATTTTCAAGAGCTTTTGTTGAAACTGCGTTCAACCTTGCGAGAATTTCCCATTGCATCTACCAGTATGGAGATGGAATTGGAGCCCCGGACTCGACATCCAAGAACCGGATCCGATTATTAATTGTCGAGCCCATTAAGCTTCGAGGCTGATAAATGCCTCGGAGTTAATAGACCCACAATTACTTAATCAGATTTATGAGTGCATGAGAAATGGATTATTATTACCATGTGTGTATTAAAAATAGCTATACATATTTATAACAAGAGCTTTCCCTTTTCCTATTTCTTGAATGCTATAAATATAAAAATAGAACAGAGAAATAATGCTTGGTCGGACCAATTTGGAATTGTCATTTTAGAACGTTTTGAAAATTTGTTCTAAAATTACTAAAGAGAAACTATATATCACTTATTTCTAGATCAGTTATTATTTGGGAATTTCATTAATTTATTATATTTTGACTAAAATAAATGAATCTTGTAATATTAAGAAACACCAAGCATTTTAATTCATTACCAGACGAAAAAAATCTTGATTAATTGTAAATTGCGTAATCAGTCACTGTATAGATGCACTCTTCCCGTTTACAATATAAAATCTTTTTGTCTCAATATAATTTGGGACATTCTAGACCCAAGGCCAGCATTTATTATTTTATATCTTTATTCTAATGTTTACATAGTATCTTTTAACATTGGATTTTACGTATGGCTAAGATGTTATTGCAGGGCGAAAACTGACAAAAGCTTGCGGGATCCAATTCATTATCTATTGCACATCCTTTTTTTAACTTCTCTTTTTGTATTAAAGGGTCCTTAAAATTTGCTGGCATCCAACATCAGCTTAAAATTTGTTGGCTTTTCCTCTCTTTCCTCGTTCCCCTCCAAATGAAAACTATTCTTCCAAATGTAAAATAATCGCTCCCATAAAGTTGATCTACTACTCCATTGTGTAATACTCCCTCAGCTCTTTTTTTATAAGGAACAATCTCTTTTATAGAGGCGGTCCTTAATATAAGGAATAAATCCCTTTTATTTGAAATTTTAGGCTGAGCTTTCTATTTTTACTTTTATTAAATATATGTTACTCATTGATAATTATATATTTTATAATTAAATAAGTATAGATTCTGAGATATATTTGATTAAATTTATTAATATTTTATACTTATTTAATTGTCTTTTATATATTTTTGGGAGAATTACACTGTAGTCCCATGGAAGCTAATATACGAAGAAATGGTCTCAAGAAAATATGAAATTACTCTCAAGTCCCATGGGACCATTTTGTAATAAATTGGAAATAGCAAAAGACCAAGGTACCCCTGTCAGACAAATAGAGAGAGGGAACGGAAAAAGGTTGAAAATGCAGAAACACACAGCTTTGGAAATGGCAAGAAGAACGAAATGAAGATCATAAGCAAAGGTTGAAGAGTAAGGTAAGGAATTGATGCTAACAATTCTCTTATCTTCATTATTCCATTTAACTCATGTTTTTCGTTGAGTGGTTAAATAGATTTTAGCTTGATCCATCTTCGTTTGGTCCTGAAAAATGGAAAAAGCTGACAGTTTTTTCCATTTATTGTTCTCTAGTTGCTTGGAAAATAAAAAAGTAGATCTAGTAAATGCAATGGATTTGCTTTGGCTATGGTTTAAATGTGTTTTGGTATGATTTAGTATGCTCTATTTTTGCTATCATTATGCTCTATTTTCTGGTTCACTGTGCTTTATTTTTTGAAATAGAAGAGCTAAGGAATGAAGATGGGGGTGAAAGGATTGTGGCTACATAATATGATTTATGTAGGAAAAAATGTGTTGTTAGTAGAAGTAGCGATAGTTGTCAATGGAGGCTGCTAAACTTGTTAATGACAACTATATGTCATGTGTGAATGTTTTTTTTTTCAACTATAGGTTTTGTTGATTCATCTTCATTTTGGTCCTGAAAAAATGGAAAAAGTTGTCTGCCTTTTGTGGATATTGTCCTCTATATGCTTGCAAACTATAAAGGAAGGCCTAGTAAATGCAATTGAAATGCTTTGGCTAAGGTTTCAATGTGTTTGGGTATGGTTTTGCATGCTCTATGTTTGCTGTCATTATGCTCTGTTTTCTGGTTCATGGTGGTGTGTTTTTGGAATAGAAGAGGTAAGGAATGAAATAAGGGTGAAGGGTTTGGGGCTACATAACTTGATTTGCGTAGGAAAAAAGAGTTGTTAATAGGAGTAGCGATAGTTGTCAATGGAGGCTCCTTAACTTGTTAATGATAACTAGAAGTCATATTTAAATGTTGTTTGTGAGAACTAAATTTTTTTTTATTGATCTTTATTTTGGTCATGATAAATTGAAAAAGACTGTCTGATTTTTGTGGGCATTGTCTTCCATATGCTTGCAAACTATAAAGGAAGATATACTAAATGCAATGGATATGCTTTGGCTAAGGTTTCAATGTGTTTGGGTATGGTTTTGCATGCTCTATTTTTGCTGTCATTATGCTTTGTTTTCTGGTTCATGGTGGTGTGTTTCTGCAATAGAAGAGGTAAGGAATGAAGATAAGGGTGAAAGGTTTGGGGCTACATAACCTAATTTGCGTAGGAAAAAAGAGTTGTTAATGGGAGTAGCAATAGTTGTCAATGGAGGCTCTTTAACTTGTTAATGACAACTAGAGGTCATATTTAAATGTTTTGCTTGTGGTGTAATGGTGTGGAATGTGTTTGAAAAGTTTGCCATGTTTTTGGTATTTTGTGTTGTTTTCAATCATTGTAAGTGGGATTTAATGAATAAGGTGTGAAATATGTTTGGTTGGAGGTCCTGATTATGTAATAAGAATGTGTTGTTAATAGAGGCTGCGACATTTGTTAAGAAGGCCGGTGAAATTGTTAATGACAACTTTTTTGTGCAGTAGATAGAGGTGATGGCTACCATGTCTGGCAAAAATCTACGATGTTTTCTTCATATAGGGGGAAGGTTTGAAGTCAGTAGAGATAGTGATTTAACATATGTTGGGGGAACTGTCAGATCTAGAACCATTAATAACTCTTCATAATAGCATAAATATGTTAACAACCCAAGGAACCTGAAGTTGTCATTGGAGGCTCATGTAGTTGTTAATATATATATATATATATATGCAGTTATGTTGACATTTGTGTATCCCACTATCATGTATTGAAAGTTTTAATCTGATATAAATTATGTTGTCAACGAATGGACCTTGGGTTGTCACTATAGGCCCATGGGTTGTCAATATAGGCCCATGGGGTTGTCAATATACGCCCATGGAGTTGTTAATATATATTTATGCAGTTATGTTAACATTTGTGTATCTCACTGTCATGTATTGAAAGTTTTAATCTGATATAAATTATGTTGTCAACGAATATACCTCGGGTTGTTATTATAGGCCCATAGGGTTTTCAATGTATGCCTATGGAGTTGTTAATATATATTTATGCACTTATGTTGACATTTGTGTATTCCACTGTCATGTATTGAAAGTTTTAATTTGATGTAAAGTATGTTGTCAACGAATGGACCTTGGGTTGTCATTATAAGCCTATGGGGTTGTCAATGTACGCCCATACAGTTGTTAATATATATATGTAGATATGATGACATTGGAAAATGAGTTTATGTGTGTATACTTATAGATTTCCTATGTTATTGATATTTCATATTAATTAGGTGGTCATAGTCACATGTGGATGCACTTTTACTTGGCAATGGAGGCACCACGAGTTGTCAGTGAATGCCCATTGAGTTGTCAATGAAAACCCCTTAACTTGTCAGTGAAGGCTGACTGAGTTGTTAATACAGTTATGCTATTATGAAGAGTTGTCAATAGAGTCGCAATGACTTGTCAATGGAGGCACCACAAGTTGTCATTGAAGGCCCCTTGGGTTGTTAATACAGTTACGCTGTTATGAAGAGTTGTCAACGAAGTTTCAATGACTTGTCAATGGAGGCACCACGAGTTTTCAGTGAAGGTCCCTTGGGTTGTTAACACATTTATGCTGTTATAAAGAGTTGTTAATGGTTCTAGATCTAATGGTTCCACCAACATATGTTAAATCACCATATCTACTGACTTCAAATCTTCCCCTTATATGAAGGAAACATAGTAGATTCTTGCCAGACGTGGTAGCCATCACCGGTGTCAACTGCACAAAATAATTGTCATTAACAATTTCATCAGCCTTATTAACAAATGTCGCAACCCCTATTAACAACACATTCTTACTACATAATTAGGACCTCCAACCACACATATTTCACACCTTGTTCATTAAATCCCACTTATAATGATTGAAAACAGCATAAAATACCAAAAAACATAGCAAACTTTTCAAATACATTCCAAACACCATTACACCACAAGCAAAACATTTAAATATGATTTCTAGTTGTCATCAACAAGTTAAGGAGCCTCCATTGACAACTATCGCTACTCCCATTAACATGTCTTTTTTCCTATGCAAATTAGGTTATATAGCCCCAAACCCTTCACCCTCATCTTCATTCCTTACCTCTTTTATTGCAGAAACACACCACCATGAACCAGAAAATAGAGCATAATGACAGTAAAAACAGAGCATATAAAACCATACACAAACATATTGAAACCTTAGCCAAAGCATATCCATTGCATTTACTAAGCCTTCCTTTATAGTTTGCAAGCATACGGAGGACAATGCCCACAAAAATCAGACAGTCTTTTTCAATTTATTATGACCAAAACAAAGATCAATAAAAAAAACCTTTAGTTCTAACAAACAATATTTAAATATGACCTTTAGTTGTCATTAACAAGTTAAGGAGCCTCCATTGATAGCTATCGCTACTCCTATTAACAACTTTTTTTCCTACGCAAATCAGGTTATGTAACCCCAAACCCTTCACCTTCATCTTCATTCCTTACCTTTTCTATTACAGAAATACACCACCATGAACAAGAAAATAGAGCATAAGGACAGTAAAAACAGAGCATACCCAAATACATTGAAACCTTAGCCAAATCATATCCATTGCATTTACTTGGTTTTCCTTTATAGTTTGCAAGCATGTGGAGGACAATATCCACAAAAGGCAGACAACTTTTTCCATTTTTTCAGGACCAAAATGAAGATGAATCAACAAAACCTATAGTTGAAAAAAAAACATTCACACATGACATATAGTTGTCATTAACAAGTTTACCAGCCTCCATTGACAACTATCACCGCCTATACTAACAAGACATTTTTTCCTACATAAATCATGTTATGTAGCCACAATCCTTTCACCCTCATCTTCATTCCTTAGCTCTTCTATTGCAAAAACAGAGCACAGTGAACCACAAAACAGAGCATATTGACAGCAAAAAAAGAGCATACTAAATTATACCAAAAAAAGTTAAACCATAACCAAAACCAATCCATTGCATTTACTAGATCTACCTTTTTAGTTTCAAGCAACTAGAGGATAGTAAATGGAAAAAGCTGTCATCTTTTTCCATTTTTCAGGACCAAATGAAGATGAATCAAGCTAAAATCTATTTAACCACTTAATGGAAAAAAACATGAGTCAAATGGAATAATGAAGACAAGAGAGTTGTTAGCATCAATTCCTTACCTTACTCTTCAACCTTTGCTTATGATCTTCATTTCATTCTTCATGCCATTTTCAGAGCTGTGCATTTCTGTATTTTACACCTTTTTCCCTTCCCTCTCTCTATTTATCTGACAGGGGTATCTTGGTCTTTTGCCATTTCCAAATTATTACAAAATGGTCCCATGGGACTTGAGAGTAATTTCAGATTTTCCTGGGACCATTTCTTCGTATATTAGCTTCTATGGGACTACAGTGTAATTCTCCCTATATTTTTCTATCTTTTAATTAATTATAGGATAAAAGAATATTTTGATATAAAATCTACTCATATCTTAATTTATTTTGTAGAGAATATTATAAGATTCAAGCGATAATAAAATATCAATATAATATATCTATATTATAAGATAATCAATAAAAAGAAAAAGATAAATCAAGATATTGTGATAGAGACGCACGAAAGAAGACAATATATACCTATATATATGCTAGGAGTAGCAAGAGGGAGGTGTGTTCTATTTTTTCTGGTTGACGATGGCAAGACAAGAGCTTTAGTGGATGGAGATTAAAGTTTGGAGATACAAACAAGCAACAGCATGGATGAAAAGTCGGCATTGAGTTTTTGTTTCTCCTTTCCTTTCTCTTCTTTATTTTGTCTTTTGTTAGCTATTATTTTGGTAATGACAATGTTCAGTTTATATAGCTAAATCCTTAGTTTTGAATTATTTAGTTTGATTATGGATTAGTGGATGATAATTTTTGTCATTAATTACTTTAATGTTATATTTGTTGATTTAATTGTGTGCTTAATTGTTCTGAAATAAAAGGAATCTGATTGGGATTATTTTGGTGTTCTAAAGGAGCCTAAACATATAAAATCTAGAATAGACCTTCAATTGAATAGTGTAGGATTCGGTTTTCATATTTAATTTGTTTGTAGAATAGACATGTACCCACCAGCCCTACATAGTCTTATTAGACTTGCACTTAAATTCATCCAATTAAGTACTAATTGCCTAAGACATTAGGAATTAATATAGTTGGAATGCCTTTTAGTGGATCGAAAGACACTCTTAGGTAATTAACAGTCATAGACTAGCAACTATAACTTTAAATGCAATTAAGGATAGAAATTTGATATTAAGAAGTAATCAAGGTAATTCAAGTCATCGCTTAAGATTTAAAATCATCCTTATCCTTAGTTTTAATTATAGTTAGATTTACTTTTATTTCTTTTTGGGTTAGCTTTTATTCCTATTTTCTATTCAAATTGAATTGACTCAACTTAAGTAAAAGCGTAAAATCATTACTCAACTACATTGTTGGTATCAAGTCCTCATGGGAACGATATCTTTTTCACTCTTTATTACTTGATATGGCTCGTGCACTTACGGAGTTTTTTTGGCTCTATATTTTTCCCCTATCACTCATTATTGTACTCCCTCCGGTCATTTTTATAAGAGCCCAAAATTTGAATTGTTTTAGTTCTTTAAGAGCCCAACAAGAGTTGTTTAAATATTTAATGAGTTTTTTTTATTTGTACCACTCATTAATTATGTGTTCTATTAATTAAACTATTAGTTATACTTATATTTATATTAATTCTCTCTCTTACTTATCCCTCATAAATAAGGGCCTACTCAAAAAACAAAGTTTATTTAAGACATACTTATTACTTTTAACTAATTTTAACTTTTTTTTTTTTTATGGTTTCAGGTGGGATATCAATGCGATACATGTTCTGCCAGAGTATATGACAGTGTGTTTTCTTGCTCTCTACAACACCGTCAATGAAATGACTTGTGAGGCTCTCAGAGAGCAAGGACTTAATAATATCCTTCCCTCACTCACCAAAGCCGTGAGTGAACGAAAACGCTTCATTACAAACTTACCGCGTGTTATAGAAGATTCCAGTGCCAAACTGATTTCTGTCCTTAAAGAAGCCAGGTGGTCCCATGAGAAACATATACCCTCGTTTGAAGCCTACTTCAAAAATGCATGGATGTCAGCTTCAGGAGTTGTATTCCTCGTCCATTTCTATTTCTTTCTCAGTCAAAATTTCTCAGAGGAGTCACTTCAATCCTTGGACCCCAACCATGACCTCTTACTTTGCCCTTCGGTTATTTTTCGACCTTGCAACTATTTAGGCACATCAAAGGTGACCTATACCCTTCATTAATCTCAATCCTATGTTGTCATTCACTTATTTGGTCCCACGTATACTCTCTTCTGGAGAGCTCTGATATTAGAAGATTGTTTTAATTTACTTTCTGAATTATTAATGGCTTTTTCCAGGCGGAGTATGTTGCAAGCATCAAAGTGGGGCCACTAAGGAGAATAGCCACAAATACGTACGTGGTTTGGTGGATGAGACTTGGAAGGAGATGAACAAAGCAAGAGGATTTGAGTTTAAATTTTCAAAAACTTTTGTTGATGAAACTGCATTGCACCTTGGGAGAATTTCCCATTGCACCTACCAGTATGGAGATGGACATGGAGCCCCCGATCCGACATCCAAGAACGGGGTCCGATTGTTAATTGTCGAGCCCATTAAGCATAGAGGCTGATAAATGCCTCGGAGTTAATAGACCCACAATTACTTAATCATTTTTATGAGTGTTTGGGTAATTACATAAGCCATACTCTATATGTTCTGCACATGGGAAATGGATTATTACTATTATGTGTGTATTAAAAAAGAGCTATACATATTTATAACAAGAGCTTTCCTTTTTCCTATTTCTTGAATGCTATAAATAGAAAAATAGAACAGAGAAATAATGCCTTGTCCAACCAATTTGGAATTATCATTTTAGAATGTTTTGAGAATTTGTACTAAAATTAATAAAGAGAAGCTATATATCACTTATTATTTGGGAATTTATTTAATTTCATTAATTTATTATAGTTTGACTAAATAAATGAATCTTATAATATAAAGAAACACTAAGCATTTTAATTCATTACTAGACGAAAAAATCTTTCTTAGTAGTAAATTGCGTACTCAGGCACTGTATGTCTGTATAGAGATGCACTCTTCCCGTTTACAATATAAATTATTTTCTCTCAATATAGTTTGGTACATTCTAGACCCACCGCCAGCATTTGTTATTTCATGTCTTTATTCTAATGTTTAAATAGTATGGCTAAGATGTTATTGCAGAGAAAAAACCGACAAAAGCTTGCGAGATCCAATTCAGTATCTATTGCTCATCCTTCTTTTTCCTTCTCTTTTGTATTAAAGGGACCTTAAAATTTGCTGGCAACTTGTAACCCAAATGACCCAAGAGCTTTCTTTAATTTTTTTTTTTTTAAATGTGAGATTGTGAGTTTAAACTCTCCGTAAAAACTATAGTGGGTGCGTGAGAAGTTATGACAAAGTAATTTTTCCCAAAACAAAGCAGCTTTTGATAAAAATATGCTGTCTTACGAATTTTGAATCATAATTTTTGAATGTTTTGAACATTTAAACTAAAGTTATTAAACAGAAATTATATCTTGCAATACTAGAAGTATTTTTATTTTTTTGATCAAGTCTCATCATGCCAATTATTTTTTTTTGGCCAAACATCATACCAAAATTGTTGAAGGACTCATCTGACTACTTTTGATAGAAATCATAAATCTCTTATAAGAAATCATAAATAGTACTGCTTAGGTCACTTTATTTTTTTTCCTTTTTCCGATATTATTATTTTTTTTCTTTTTTTAAATCTTGAATTATTATGTCGGTTTTATATATTTAGTTTCATGAATTTATTATGGGTTAAACTTAACATATATTGAGAACCACGAAAAATGTCGATTCATTATTAGACGGGCAAAGGAAAACGAAACAAATTAAATCAGGCGTACATGGATCTATGTTAAAGGAATATTATCGCAACGGCCAATGAAGGCCGTACATGTTGTCACACACTTATCTTAATTTCATTTTTATCAAAGTATTTATGAAAAATGATATACGGTTTGATAGACAACACAGGAATATCATAAATATATTGATAATATCTGCATGATTACAGAAAATTCCTATAAGGGTTCGTGTATAATACTTACGATTAAGGTAGCCGCACAAGGCTACTAGGGTGTCTAAACATATCCCAGTGAAACAGAGACTTCTTTCTATCTTTATTCCACTATTGTAATCCCCTCGTACGGTACTTTGCATTGTTGTCAGCATATTTTTTGTTTTCTCATGTCTAAATTGTTGGTAGAAGAGGGTGAGATTCGAGAGAATCTCAGTAGGAAAATAGTATCAATATGCATACAAAATAAGTGCTTAATACATAACATGCTTGCATTACATAAACTCATGCTTACACAACGACATATCTGCGTGCTTAATGTTTCAACAACAATATACTTATGGCCATAGCATAAATAGAAATAAAGCTTCAATCATTCATATATATTCACATAATCAAGTAAAACAATAACATGCATCAATACACCAACACAATTATCAAATACATTTAGGAAAGGTAAGTTCCCTACCTTAACTCTTTTACGCCTCGAAACGTGTGCCTTGTAAAGAATGCCAACAACTGGGCTCACAACTTGGTCCTACAATTCCAATTGTACCATTTAGACACTTCCATAGTGTTTTTGGGGGTTATATGAGTCTATTATGAAAATTTACTAAAATGCCCCCGGGACCCCGCCTGGCCTCGCCGTACTCGGTCTGACTGTACTTTTTCTGAAATTTTGACATGGGCTATTTTGACATATTTTCATCCAAGGAATTCATTTCCGGACTCTGAATTATCAAATTCAATGTCAAATTATAAAATTACCCTTGACAGCCCCACTTTAAGGGTTTTAGGGGCGTTTTCGTAATTTTGCTTTTTCACCCTTTTACGAAAAAGTGACCAACTGTAACCACACATAATTGTTCATCCTGAACTCAATGGAACTATCAAATCATTGAAAATTCAATTCTAAGGCCCATTTACAGCCCTTACCAAAATATACAAGTTTTCAGGAAAAAATCGGGGTTTTGTGATTTCGGCTTCGTAAACGCATTTTTTTCTACTTCTAACCACTTTATTGACTATTCCATTAGGTTACAACTACTATTTAGACCTAATTTCGGAAACATAACCCCTTGGCACACACATTTATAAAATTTAAAATCAATGGCAATCCGGCAAAATTTCACCAATTAAATTGCCTATAGCAGTCAGAATAAGTAATATACGAAAGTTTGGAAGTTACTTCAAGCTCATTCTGGCTTTTCCCTAATATGGCTGAAAACCCTAGCCTTAGGACACCTAAATTTGTGCTCCACAAACCTTGAAGAACATAGAAGAATAGTTTATGAGCGGAGTTATACGGTTAGGTAAGGATTTACCGAAGAAATCGACCTACCTCACGAGATTTCTTCTCTCTCTCTCTAAAAGCTCTCAAAATTTCTCTTTCCTTGGTTGCTATTTCACGTCAAGTATGAGCCCAAGAGGAAGAGGATGATGCTATATTATTATATCATATTTTACTTTAATTTTCAATCACCCAAAAATGCTAAAAATGTAACTTTGTGTACAAAACCCTTATGTACAAGTAATTCTGTCATGAAGCCCAATTGAATTCAACCAAGTCCTTCCCTCTCTTGGCCCATGTAAATGACATCTAGGAGGTCCTTCCATCACTCTAAATGAATTTCCCATGTACCTCATAATTTCAAAACTTGCCATCACATTATTTCTTCATTTTCGGATTTAATGACAATTTTGGCAAATTTTCTGCCATAACTTTGAAAAATCATAACTAATTTTAGAAAAATAGAAATGGAGTTATGCCAAAGGCTATAAAACCCTTATTGAGTCTAGTTTCAAGAAAAAAATATAGCCTTTTGCTAGCTGGAAGCACACAATCCCTAGAATTTCCATCTTTGCATGCTGTTCCAGAAACTTCAAAGTTTTTCTGTGTTGAATTAAAAAATTTATATCTTTTTATATATAGCTCCAATTGAGTCATATAACCTATTAAATTAAAGCTCAAGATGTCTATTTTCACCTTGTAAAATTTCATAATTTTTGCTCATCATTTGATCATTCAAAATTGCATGACAAGCTCACTGCCTCATAGATGATTTCACCAAGAACATAATTACTTTCTCCAAAATTCACCATCTTACTTTCTTTAATACCCCAGAAATATAAAAATCATTAGAGAATAAATTTGGGCTCCTGCTAAACCGGGCTTAACAGTTCACTTATTTCAAACTTATTCTCTAACTTTAAACCTCAAAATTCGGGGTATTACACATGTCAACATGCAACCCACGTTCTCTTGTCCGGGAGACTAAATTTTGCCCAAAAACTTGGGAAAACAGAAAATTCTTCCAACTATATCTTAATGAAATATATAGAAAAATGAGTGGAACAAAAATATGTACGAGTGCCAAAGGATTTAAATTGAAATACTTATTGGGAAAATTAATTTATAGATCTTATAGTATCACCTAATTTTTAACCAAGTCCCTATAATTTTTTTTTCTCCTTTTTGTTTGTTTCTTATAGTTTTAAACGAATTTTAATCAGGTTTCGTTCCTCTCTTATCATTCCATGCATTATTTATTTTTTAATTTTTAGTTTTGTCCTTCATTTATTATTGTACGTTGTTAAATTTGGGAAAAAATTTAATCTTTTGGTCCATATAATTTTAATTTAGTTACAAGCAAGTCGCTAATCTTCAACTCGATGCAACTCAATGCAATAACTCTGACTCGGTTGTAATTCGGTCTCTAAATTTTAGCTCAATGAAATGAGTTCCTATAATTTAACCATTTAAAATATTAATCCATAGATCTTAGGAGATAAAATTATATATTTCATGAGACTTAGGGACTTTAGCTTTGAAATGGTTAAAAATATAGGTGACTGAATTGCAATAAGTTAAAGTTTATGAGTAACGTTTTAATTGAATCAAAACACAAGGCTGAGTTTACACTTGTGAATCAAAGTTTAATAACTGAGTTATAACTAATGAGACAACCAAAATATTAATTTTTCTTATATCTTAAGTAACTCCATTAATAATACCCTCTATCTAAAAAGAGGCCTCGTTGGAAACAAATAGTAATAATTACTCCCTCCGGTCCTAATTATAAGATAAAATTGACTTTTTTGGAGAAATTAAGGAAGCCAATTAAATCACTTTAGAGTATTTATATTTTTAGTACCCTTATATTATATATCAGTTTATTAATCAAATTAATTAGTTTAGAGAAAAAAATAAAAATAAAAATAATCTAAAGTTATTTAATTGGCTTCCTTAATTTCTCCAAAAAAGTCAACTTTGTCTTATAATTAGGACCGGAGGGAGTATATCTTAAAATTCAAAACAATGCCTTAATCTAGAGACAATATAGAAGTCGAAATTAGAACAAGTAAATAGTGACGGAGTAATTGAAGAGGATCTCATGTATTCTAAGTGTGTGTTTGGGTGATCTAAAAAAAGAGAGTACATTTTAGCCTAAATCTTGGTTTTGCGATGAAAGCAGCCGAACACTACAAAAAATATGAGAATCTTGTTTTTGGCCCAAACCATGGTTTTGGGGGGAAAAAGCTATTATATGTGGAAGCTATTTTCAATTGCTTTGCTGAGAAAATTCTGACAGTTGGAAGTATTATTACCCTCTGCTACCTGTACTTTTCTCAGATTCCCTTTTCTCTTTCTCTGTTCCATCTCACTTTTTTTGCCCCTCTCTCTCTCCTCTGAGCATCTGACGCAAAGAAGAAAAAAATAGAAGGAACAAAAGTTGTTTTTTTTGGCCAACAAAAGGGATAAAGAATAAAGAATAAGGAAAAAAATTTAAAAATGAAATAATGTCATGGAATTAAAAATTTTGTAATTTGGGAAATCAGTATCTGTTTAAAATTAAATATTATTTTTTTCATAACTGACAAATATTATAATTTTAAATTTTTTTGATAAATTTATTTCATTTTTTGTATTTATTATGCAATTTGATGAGAAATAATACTTAAAATATAATCTTATCCTTTATATGTAATTATCATAAAAGTTAATGTTCTTTTTAGTCATTTGACCATGAAAAAAGCTATTATGATAAAATCATTTAAATACTCTTATTTTATTAAAATCATTTTTTTCCCATAATCTATTCTTCAAAAACTAATAAGAACACACCCTAAGACGGGGATACTGATAATGCTTATTAATGAAGAAAGCAGTGACAAGACAGACGATCCCATGTTGCATGGTCGTTAGAAATTCAACATATTGCACATGCACAGTTGTCAACAACTCGCTATGTGCCTCTAATAAAACATGAAATATATATTTGTATAAAAAAACATGAAATATATAACTAACATATACACAATTTTTACTTTTTAGAGCGCAGCTAGTCACGTGGTTTCGATAGAGAAAAAAAACAGAAAAACTAATCACGTGGTATGCTCTACTATCCAAGTTCTTTTTTTCCTCGCGCTTGTATCTTAGTATCAAACTAAGAATTAGGCAGCTATTTGCTAGTATGCTTCATGCACACACGATGCACACACCTTTCTACCACGTCGTTCATTATAAAAAAATACCCAATTTTTGACAGAATTTCTGACAGAATTTGCTATGGAATAAACTTTTCCAACGGACCGCATTTTATGTGTCTCCTCCTCGTGCTGCCACACATGTCCACAACTCATAATTCCTCCAAATGCCTCTCCTCCTGTTCAAACCCACGACCTCAGGCTGCCAACGCCTTCGCGCGCGAGTCTTTATCAGTTGTGCCGAAATGAACTTGTGTCATATTATTACATATTATTATTATATATATAATATACCATATACATACATACATGCATGCATACAATTAATTAATTATATACATATAATTAATTATTAATTAAATATAATATTATTAAAAATAATGAAAAATTTAATAAAGACGTAAAAAATATTTATATATTTAATTAAATTTTTTTAAATTAAAATAGCTTAATAAATAATAATTTAATATTATAAATAGGGAGAATGACAGAAAAATACCATTTGAACTTTAAAATCCCGCTGACAAGAATGGTAATGGGATTGACAATGCAAAGCTTTGTCAAATGACTAATTGGGGATTTTAAAGTTCAAATGGTATTTTTTTGTCATTCTCCCTTATAAATATTATTTTTAATATAAAATTATAAATATAATATTAATAACATATATATTATTTTTAAATAAAATAAAATAATAAATAATATAATAATAATATCATAAATATTAATTTAGTAGAAAATTTTAAATATAATATTAAAAAAATAATAATATAATTTTAATAATTAAGGTTAAATATACTTATTTAATAATTAATATCTTAATTTTATAAATATTATTTTTTAAAAAACTTAATAAATTTTAATTTTTTCGATGACGGCAAATTCCAACAGAATTTCCGTGACTAAATTTACCACGGAAAATTCTATCAGAAATTTCATCAGAATTTCCCATAGAAAAGATTCGGTCGGAAATTGGTTTATTTTTTGGTAGTAATTGTGGGATTATTTTTGTGCCTTTAAGGTCTCCTTGAAGTAGTTAATTAGTTTTGACCTTCACCTATTTATCTCTGTGGTTTATCTCCTCAATTTCTAATGAATTAGTATGTGTTTAGTGATCCCAAAACTAAGTTTGATTATGTTTTCTATTTTTTTTTCTTACAAACAATTTTATGAAATAGTTTTTGGTAAGTTTTAAAAATAAAAAAACAAAAAAATCTATTTGGATAAATTGTTTTGAAAAATTTGTTTTTGAAGTGACATGGTGATATGGTCGCCAGTGGTGACGTGGCGGTGGTTGTCATTATTAGTGTAGTGTCGATAGTGGATAAGTGGTGGCCTTAAAACTTAAAAAATAGGAAAAAAACAATTTAAAACTTTTTTTATTTTTTAGTTTTTAAAAATAATTTTTTAAAAACAGTTTATCGAATAGGTTTTATTGTTTTAAAAAACAAAAAAAAAAATTTAAAAACAAAATCAAACAGCTCCTAACTTATCCACAGCAAAAAAACAACCCTCTTAACTTAAATTCATGTTTGTATTGGGGCTCATGAGAAATTGGGCTTCTAGTTCTACTCTAATCTACCTTATTTTTTAAAGCAACTTTTAGTTGATTTTATCTTTTACCCCCTCTAGTCCTAATGTAATATCCCAAAAATTCACTCAAGAGATAAATGACCCTAAAAGCAAGATTTCAAGAGATAAATTAGACAACATTTACCTAACACAACGCCCACATTTATCCATTTCCCCTCACCACACACACCTACTATACCCACTCTATATCGTACACACTTAAACAAATCAACTCACCTTTTTGCAAGAAGACATAAGAATTAGGTATTAGACACATCATCCTCTCCCCATTTAATCAAGAAGGACGGCTAAGGCATAATGGAAAGAGAGAGAGAGAGAGAGAGTTTAAATAATTAAATTTCTCATCTTTTCTCCCCCAACTTTCTCAGCTTTCGGCCAAGCATTCAAGGTGGATGAAGATTAATTAATAAAAGAAGATACACTCTCATTCCTCACTCTTTTGGTCAGCCAACATCAAGAAAAGGAGATGAGAATTAAATATTTAAAACTCCTCACTCCCTCATTCTCATCCAAAATGTCGACCAAGAAACAAAAGCAAGAGATAGAAAGTTTAATGAAAATATTCCCTCCCCTTTTAAGCCAACATAATCGGCTAAGGCAAGAAAAGGAAGAAATGGGATTGGCCAATACATATTTCCTCTTCCATTATGCTCTTACATTCGGTCAAGACCATAAAGCAATATGGAAATGGTAAATTCCAATTAAACCAAACCAACCCTTATTTTATTAACCAACTTGTATTTGCAAGACACCACAAGAATTGGACAATTCACCAAACTCTCCTAACTCTATCAAATTGTCCGCCAACACTTAGAAGGATGGGAATAAATATTTAATCCATTCATTTCCTTATCTACACTACTACAGAATTATGATATAACCACCCCAATTGACATCTCAATTTTAAAATTGGATGGTTAAAAAGGAAGGTGGTGGCATTTTCATAATTATGTGTACGTAGAGAAACCTTTAGACGTCCCAAATTTGAATTTGGGACGCCTAAAGATTTTCACTGGGGCCAAAAAATTAAATTAAAAAAATTTAACTTACTTTAGACATCCCAAATGGGATTTGGGACACCTAAAGTATTGACTTTAGGCGTCCCAAATGCTATTTAGGACTCCTAAATTAAGACTTTAGGAGTCCCAAATTTTTTTAGGGCTCCTAAAGTCATGTCAGAAATTCTGACATGCGTGAGACTTTTCTTCCCTTTTCTTTATTCCCATGTCAGAAACCCATCCCTCCTTTTCCATCTTTCCCATCCCCCATGACTTCTCTTCCTTTTTTTCTGCATTTCCTTTTTTCTATCATTCACGTAACTTCGTCTTCTCTCTCTACACCATGGGCATGCTTTTTCATTATTTTCTTTTCTTCATTACATTTCGTCTTCCTCTCTTCCTCTCTTCCTTTTCTTCATTCCCTTTTCCTCCACCTCCTTCCGTTCTCATAGCACCTTCTTTGCTCTCACCCTCCGGTGTACGCCTCCTCCACCTTTTTTGCCCCGTCCACCCTCCGGTGTAGACCTCCCACTTTCATCGTTGCTTTCAGCCTCTGGCATACCTCTCCTCTCCACTGTGCATACACAACTCCTCCAACGTCTTCTCTCCATCTTGGAAGCACATAGACACCGTTGGCTGCTCTCTCCCCTACTTTCATCAGGTTTGTTTTTTTTAAAATATAAATTTACATGAAGAATTAAGTTAAACTTCCAATGTGAAATTATTATAATGCTTTCAATTTATTTACATGATTCTAGTTATTGGAGTGTTTTTCCCTTGATTGTTTTTTTTTCCAGAATCATAAACTAGTTGTTAGTAGTTATGCAATACTAATATGTTTTTGTTTTATACGTTTGGAGCTTGGAAATATATATGTATATTTATTTTGATGAAATGAACAACAATTAGTTTGTAGTTGTGTGGTGACAAACATTTGACACTTTCTGGTTGTTGTTATACATATATAATATTAGGTTGTATGAGTTGTTGTTATTATACATATATATATATATAGTAAAAAGATTGCAGTGCTAGATGTCTTTACCATTTTGTAAGGGACATTTTGTGGTTTATGAATCCATCTTCAATTCTGTTTCTGCAATTTTAATTTGCTGGGTAATGAACAATATAAATAATAATTTTAAAAAAATAACACTTTTTAATATCCCAAATTAAGAATTGGGAGGTCTAAAGTCCTCCACGGGGGGACTTTAGACGTCCCAAATTGAGAATTGGGACGTCTAAAGTCCCCCCGTGGAGGACTTTAGACGTCCCAATTTACGGGGGGACTTTAGACGTCCCAATTCTTAATTTGGGACGTCTAAAGTCTCACTTTAGAAGTCCCATTTTTTTGGAATGTCTTTTCTTAAAATATACTACTCTTCCTACATAGATGTCCCCCAATTTTTGGATGTTAAAAGTGCCAAAATAGGGACGTTAAAACTCTTTTTTGTAGTAGTGCTACACACACATAAGTCGGCCAGCATCATAAGATAAGAGAAAAAGTTGAAGGAAAAATAAGGGAGAAAGAGAAAGAACCGAAAGCTTTGAAGAAAGAAGAGAGAAGAAGAGTCTTGAGTCATTTTCACCATCCAAACTTCATTTCTAGGCCAAAGTGTCTTCACAAACATTATTCCTCTCTACAAGAGCAACATTTATATGATTTTAGTTTTTTGAGGAAATGAGGTTAGGGCTGCCAAGAAGGTGTGGAAATTGGAGAAGTCAAGTTAGGGTGATAGCAAAATCAAGAGGTAAGTATAAGTTTTTTTTTTTTTTAAATCAAGTATCTTGAAATGTGGTTGTTGATTGGTTTGAGGGTTCTGTTCGGTCAAAATGGGGCATGGTAAAAGAGTGTGATTTTGATGAAATGGAGGTTACCAATGGATTCTATATGCAAAATTGTGTGGGGTTAAGGTATGGTTATAAATTTTGGATCATTGAAATGAAAATATTAAAATTGGATTTTGAATATAGTGTTGTCAAAGTGACATTTTTGGGAGACAGATTGCTTGTGGGTCAAACGTAGTCCAAGTACTATGACATTTTACAATATCAAAATAGACATCCTAGGCATAGGTAATATGAGCAATTTGGACTAGTATATTGAAAGTTATGAGTTTCAAAGTTTGACCTTAATTTTGGAATTAAATCTATGGTAGTTTGTTGATGAGCTTCTGAATGACCAAATCTTGTTCAATGGCCATGAAACTTTCCAAATTTGAAGTATACATCCTAAGATTTATTTGATAAATAATAGGTGTTATTTGGGTTTTTAGATTGTGAGATATGAATTCTTGAAGTTAGGCATTGAATCTAGAACATTTTTTGGACCAATAATGTTTTTTTTGATAATTCTGGAAAAAATATCCCCGTAATTGGAAGTGACTAATATTTTATCCTTAAAGTAGACTTGATGAGGGTCACACAAGACTTTGAATCACTCAATTTAGATTTTTCTAGAATTAGTTATGATATTTCAAAATTAGGTAAAAAATTCTGCCAACCTTTAGTCTATGCAAATTTAATGAGCTTTAGGCTAAAAGTAGTAAGGGTGAACTTTAAGGGTGAAGAATTAGTACTTGGGCCTAGTGTAACCACATTAATTATTTAATTGGGACTAAGAATTAGGTAGTTTGGCCTTCATTATATTTCTGTGGTTTCTTTGCTCTATGTCCAAGAACATCCTCATAAAGCTTTTACACGTACCTATCTATGGCTTTACCCATGGATATATATATTTATATATATTATCTATCCCAATTACGATAAATGAAATTGAATGTGACTTATGAAGCACTGAAAGATATCATGGACATATACAATATCCAACCCGGCCGACCTCACCAAAGCAGTGTGAGTACACTGTGACAATATTGAAAACGTTTCTTCCCTTTGTACAATCACGTTACATGTTAAATACTACTATTTCTGTGTAAAATTAATCCTCTGTTTGGATGGGAAAAAATTGAGAGAAAAGAAGATGGAAAGAAGAGAAAACGAGAGAGAAAATATAAGCACCCCTTGTTGGTGGGACATGATGAGCTTGTTATGAAACAAGAAATTGTTGAATACTCTTCAGTTATACAAACACATACATGCATGATGATACTTAAGAGTGTTGGAGAATGAGCCTATATATTGGTGGGACATGATAAGAATCAAGATCAAATTGGGTGTAGTATATATAGGGTAATTTTATTAAGATTGTATTATAAGGTAATGACAAGATCGATGATGATGATTGGCTTATTTGACTTAGTGTTAGAAAAGTACGTTTACGCAAGATGAGATAAAAATTCCCTTGCATACTTATCTCGTTCTCGTTCATTATAAATCATGTTAGAAAATCAATTTCTACCCCTAATCCAAATAGCCATGATATTGCATAGTCTATATGTGTGTGCGTTGCATGGTCATTAGAAATTTTACGCATTGCATATCGATGTATGTGTGGGCGCGGGCAACGTACGTTGTCATCAAGTCGCCGACTGTCTCTAACAAGGTAGATGGCGACTCCCATGTGAATTACCAAACATGTACTACTTCAGAAATGAGAGGAGTAGCATTCCTCATCCATGCTTATTTCCTTAGCTTCTCAGTCACGTGGTTTGGTGAACAAAGCAAGAGGAATGGAGTCTGAGTTTACAGGAATCTTATGGCAATGAAGGCTGACAATGTCAACATACGACCCACCCAAGTTCTCTTGTCACGGGAAGGGAGATGAATTTTGCCCAGAAAATTCTTATTTCTTAATGGAATATATAGAAAAATATGAGTGGAACAAAAATATGTACGAGTATCAAAGAAATTAAATTGAAATATTTATTGAGAAAATTAATTTGTATGTACTTATAGTTTCACCTTATATATTTGTAACCAGATCCTTTAGTTCTTTTCCTTTTTATTAAATCCTTATATAGTTTTACCTAATTTTTGATTAGGTCCTCTAAATCTATGTATTACATCAGAATTATTTTGTTCATTTTTAGTTTTGTCCTCCATTTAGTGTCCAACTATTTTAAAGTTTAGAAAAAGTTAATCTTTTAATACCTATAATTTTAATTCGATTGTAATGCAAGCACTAAATTTTAACTCGATGCAACTCAATCCATATGATTTTGATCCCAATCCCTAAATTTTAACTTGATGCAAATGAATCCCTATTGTTTAACATTAATAATATTAGTCCATATATTTTAGAAGATAATATTATATATTTCATGAAATTTGGGGACTAAAGTTTTAAAATAGTTAAAACTATAATAATTGAATTGTAGTGAATTAAATTTTAAAGACTGAATTTTGATTAAATCAAAATATAGGGGCTGGGTTGCACTAGCAAGTCAAAGTTTAATAACCAAGTCACAACTGAATTAACATTATAGGGACAAGAAATTAATTTTTCTTACAGTAACTCTATTTACTACCCACTATCTAAAAGAGGTACAATATTATTGAAAACAAATACTCTTCTAATCCTGAATGTAGGATCTATTTTGCAGTGCAATTTGTATAACTAATTAAGTTCTACATTTAGGATCTGAGGAATAATTATTGGAATAATTGAAGTAAATAGTGACGGAATAATTGAAGCATATCTTATGGGTTCCAAGTAAGGGTTTACGTGAGAGCTATCAGAAGTTTGAAAATGATTGGAAAAGCAAAGCTTGAACATAATCATCTACGCTATAGGGGCTTTTGTCATCTCCATGCTCATAAATGACCATGGCATTGACTTTGAGGTCATTGCTATGCTGTTTAGTTCCCACCGCAGCTTCCCTATTCGCTCTCTTGCGTATTTTCTCGCTTCGTCTTCCTCTAAATGATTATTCTCTCTCATGCAGCATTGGATACTGCTTGCATTATCTCCTCTTTCTTGTTCCTCCTAGTTACCACATCATGAAACTTCATCATTAATTTATTAATAATGATCGATGGAAATCTTACTGAGGGGTGTAGAGGACAAATGAAAAAAAGAATAATTATATTAAAGAAAGACATACGTACCGTTGAAGTCTCCAAGTCATCCCAAAGGCGAAGAATTTGGCGAGACACAGTGAAGAGCCTTGGATATGGATTCATTAGCATGGAAATGTTAATTTCAGGCAGCCCCAGAACTTTGTGAAACTTTATTACACCTCATGGTTTAAATAAAATTAATTTTTGTGAGTAAAAAGATAATGATGCCCTTCTTTGATTTTTTTCAAAAAAGTCGACAAATAATGACATTTACAAGATAAATAAAGGGATTCAAAAGAATCTAGGGAACTAAAAAAATTTTGGCCATTTAGAACACAAATATGGAAAATCATAAGACAAGTAAAGATATTTACAAGATAAATAAACGGGTTCAAAAGAATTTAGGGAGCTAAAAATATTTTGGCCATTTACAAGATGAATAAAGAAATTCATAAGATAAATATGGGCATTTACATGATAAAAAAAGATATTTACAAGATAAATAAAGATATTCCAAAGAACCCAGAGAATTAAAAATATTTTAGCCATTTACAAACAAATATGGAAAATCACAAGACAAATATGGGTATTTACAAGACAAATAAAGTAATGGCATAATTATCTTTTCACTCAGAAAAATTAATTTTATTTTGACTATGGAGTGCAGTGAAGTTTCAAAAAGTTTTTATGCTAACTTAAATTAATTTGCTACCATGGGGCAGACTAAAAGTTTCCCCTAATTATATTCGTTTCACCATGTACATACAATTAGTATCAACCAAATTGTAGGAAATCAAAAGAGAATATTATTGGCTTCATCAAATATATTTATATATTTAAAATATAGATTGGCAGGATGGTGCGTGAGGATCAATTGGGTCGCAAACTGCAACAGCTGTGGGGACGTAGAGGCCAGGTTGAAACTATTGAGATAGGATCCGGGTATTTTCTGGTTCGTATGAGCAATAAGGAAGACTATGATTTTGCATTAACAGGAGGCCCTTGGGTATATATGGATCACTACCTAGCAGTGCAACCATGGAAGTCAGAGTTTGATCCTGATTCTAGTGAGGTTTCCAAAATAGCAGCGTGGGTGAGAATTCCAAAATTCCCAGTTGATTTCTATGATAAGGGTATTTTATATGTCGTGGGTAACCAAATTGGAAGGGTTCTAAAAGTGGATACAAACACCCTTCAAAAAACCAAAGGTCGGTTTGCCCGTATATGTGTTGAGGTCGATCTGAGTGCGCCTTTACTTCCGTCATTGATGATTAATGGGAAAGAGAAGAAGATTGTTTATGAGGGTTTGCATTTGATTTGCTTCTCATGTGGACGGTACGGCCACGACACGGCGCATTGCCCTAATAATCAAGCGATAAGCACGTTAAAGTCGCCATGCATGTCGAACCCGTCGGCTTCCACAGATACTACACAAGAGGCTACATGCTCTGAGACCGATTCCAGGATGTATGGGGAGTGGATGGTCGCACCGAGTCGTAGAAGGGGACAATGGATCTCGAACACAGGGAATGGTAATCATGGTCGTGAGTCTAGGAGTGATTTACGTTCTCGAAATACGGGAGGAGGATCACGTTTTGAGGCTCTTAATATTGAAGATATGGGAATTAATGATGGGGGTTATAATGATAGTGCAAATCAAGGCAAGATTCGTGTCAGTTCAAAGTCAGGAGAAAGATCGCGTGAATCAAAAGGGAACTCTGGTCATCTATTTGAAATAAGTAAAGGGAGTAAGGGGAATAAGGGATCGGATAATCTGAATGTAGGGAAAAAAGAGAGAATTTGTGAGAATCCAAATAGTGTTGGCCAATTGAAGACGTTGAATAAAACACGTGCGACACAGACAGCAAAGAAGAAAGGGATTGAGGAAGGAGCTCTCCACGGATCTTTGAGTATGGGCTCGAAAATGCAGCAGACAAGAACTCAAGTGGACTCTCATTTGTTCAACTCTCACAAGTTAACTCAAAAAGCTGAATCGTCGTATAATTCAAGTGGGGAGGCTGGGTTAAGAATTAAAAAAAATATTATTCAAATAGACCCTAATTCCACTACTATCCGCCTAGAAGCCACTGATCCTCTTGACCCAGGTGCAGAACAAGGGGTGAATTTTGCAAATCCAATTAATCCACTTGGGACTGTTGAGGATGTGGTGATGAATGGTGTAGTCGAGGTGCAGGAGGGACATATGTCTCAATAATGTCTGTTTTGGTTGTGCTCTTCTTCATATTTATCAATTTTTATGATTATTATGACTTGGAATACTCGGCGTGCCGGTGGTGCCTCTTTTACAAGATTACTTAGTGATGTTGTTGTCAGACATGGGGTTAATTTCTTTGCTTTGTTAGAGCCCAGACAGCAGGGGATGAAAGCTAAGCTCATTGCAAGGAAATTGGGATGGACGAATATGCACATTGTAGAAGCTCGGGGATTTAGAGGAGGCATATGGTTATTCTGGGATTCTACATTACATTTTTCTGTGACTTGTTGTGGTGATCAATTTGTTCATGGTATGGTTAATAAAGGCACAAGTGCAGAATGGTCTCTTACTATGGTCTATGGGAATCCAAATATGGTTATTAGACGACAACTTTGGCCCACTCTTGAAGGTATTCAACAATCGATTGCTGGAGGCTGGGTGGTGATTGGAGATTTCAATGCTGTTTCATGTCCTGAAGAACGTTGGAGTAAGAAACACAGGGAGAATACAGGTATTGATAGGTCCTTTCGTAATTGGTTATTGGGTAGTGAGTTACTTGATATTGGTTTTAGTGGTCCTCGATTTACATGGGGCAATTCGATTACCCAAAGCAGAATTGATAGGGCCTTGGTGAATAACTGTTGGTTTACTGATAATCCTAATGCAACTGTGACACACCTGCCAAAATATAAGTCCGATCATTGTCCGGTGCTTCTAGATACTGAATCTCATGTTCTCACTGCAAAGAATCGAAGGCCTTTTAGATTCTTTGCCCCCTGGGTTATGCATGAAGATTTCAAGAAGTTTGTGCAGCGTCATTGGGGTTTGGGAGACGACTGGTGCAGATCCATAGATCAGTTCACGGAGGATTTGAGGCTATGGAATAAGGAGGTTTTCGGTAACATCTTCTACATAAAAGAAAGTTTATATCGACGATTAGATGGGATTAATGCAAAGATAGCTTCGGTTGGTATCTCCGAGTCTCTTGAAAAGTTACGAGGGGAGCTATGGGGCGAGCTGGAGAAACTCTTGACACGGGAAGAAGTCATGTGGCTACAATACTCTCGTGTTAACTGGTATGTGGATGGGGATCGGAACACAAAATATTTTCATTCAGTGGCTAACAGCAGGCGAAGAAGGAATAAAATTGAGGCTTTAAAGCTTGATACTGGGGAGTGGACATATGATGCGGCTGAAATTATGAAAATGGGAAGTCAATTCTTTGAAAATTTATATACGGAGACCCAGATATATAGTGGATCTTTGGTTTTTGGATGCACTTATCCTGTTATTGATGAAGTTAATATGCGCACTCTGGGGAGATCGATTGAAGATCACGAGATTAGACGAGCTTTGTTTGATATGGGGCCTCTGAAAGCACCAGGTCCAGACGGTTTCAACCCGTTATTTTATCAGAGCCAATGGGAAACGATAGGACCGTCAGTGATTGATTTAGTTAAAAAAGTCTTTAATGATCCTATGCGGATACGACAAATCAATGCCACTCAAATTGTACTCATACCAAAGGTGGAACATCCTGAGACGATTAAAGATTTCCGTCCCATAAGTCTTTGCAATGTTGTGTACAAAATAGTTACGAAAGCTATATCAAATAGACTCAAGGCAGTCATGCCTTTAGTGATAGCCCCGAACCAGTGTAGTTTTGTGAAAGGACGTCAGAGCTCGGACAATATTATCCTAGTTCAGGAGATCATTCACTCTATGAAGTCCTTAAAGAGGAAAAAGGGTTTTATGGCCATTAAGATCGATTTGGAGAAGGCTTATGACCGGGTCCGATGGAGTTTTATTTCTGAATGCTTAAAAGAGCTCAAGATCCCTGACTATCTTCTTAGAGTTATTCAAGCTTGTATCTCAACGTCTCAAATGCAACTGATTTGGAATGGAAAAGCTACTAATATGTTTTGCCCTTCCCGTGGAGTTCGACAGGGTGACCCAATATCGCCGTATCTTTTTGTTATCATGATGGAAAGGTTGGGGCATCTCATCCAAACAGCAGTAGATGAGGGTGACTGGAAACCTTTTAGGCTTTCCAAAAGAGGTACTCCTGTTTCTCATATTTTTTTTTGCTGATGATCTTATTTTGTTTGCAGAAGCAGATCTTGATCATGCAGGGGTTGTGAAGGCCATCTTGGATGACTTCTGCGACATTTCGGGTCAGAAAGTGAATGCTGGAAAGTCAAGAATTTATTTCTCAAGAAATGTGAATCACATCAGGTGTAAAGAAGTCAGTGAATTTTTGAATTTTACTCTGACGTCAAATTTGGGGAAATACCTGGGAATGCCTATATTACATGAACGGAGCTCAAAGGCAACGTATAATTTCCTCCTGAATAAGATGGATGATCGTCTGGCGAATTGGAAGTCCAACATGCTATCGATGGCTGCCAGGCATACTCTAGTGTCCTCTGTAATGTCGGCTATGCCATCGTATGCTATGCAAACAGTGCCTCTACCTTTGGGAACGTGTGATGAAATTGACAAACGATGCCGTAACTTCCTCTGGGGTAGTAGCTCAGATAGTAGGAAACCGCATCTAGTCTCCTGGGATTTGGTGTGTGCACGTAAAGAGAATGGAGGCCTTGGTCTCAGGAAGGCTCGTTTTCAGAACCAGGCTTTCATGATGAAGCTTGGATGGAATATGATTAATAGACAAGACTCGCTCTGGGTCAAGTTTTTGCGTGAAAAGTATAAAGCAGGCAATGATATTATTCCTAAAATTGAAAAGCGTCGGTCGGAGTCAAGTACATGGAGGGGTATTCGTAACAATTGGGAGAAGGTCAATGATAGTATAACATGGAGAGTAGCAAATGGAGAGAATATTTCTTTCTGGAACGATGTGTGGGTGCCACATTTGGATAGGCTTTAGACTTTAGTGACCCAAGTGTTGCCTAGAGATGTTACTGAATGGAGAGTAGCTGACTGCATCACTCCCTCCGGACAATGGGATATGAGCAAGTTTGATCACTTACTCCCAGGCCATGTATGTACCGCTATCAGACGGGTTAACAACCGTCAGCTAAATATGGAGGATTTTCCAGCATGGAGATGGTCTTCTGATGGAAATTTCTCCATTAGCTCTGCTTACAAATATATTGTGGGTAACCTACAGGCTCACACTAAATACCGATGGAAACGAGTTTGGAAAATGAAGGTCCCTCAAAGGTACCGTACTTTCTTGTGGTTGTGTTTTCATGGTCGTTTAATGACGAACGTGGAACGGTTCCATCGTGGTTGTCATCCTACGGGTAATTGTGAAGTATGTCTTAATGCACGTGAGTCAATACTCCACGTTCTACGAGATTGCCCGACCATTTCTGAATTTTGGAATATTTTCTTACCGCCGGGTTTAAGGGATCTATTTTTTGGCATCTTGGATAGAAATGACTGGCTTGCATGGTGTATGGAGAGAAAGGATGTTGTACAGGGTTTTGAGTTTCGTCTTTGGTTTACCGTCTTATGCCGATATATCTGGTTGGCTCGAAATGACCGATGTTTTAACAACAACTCTTGGAGTAGAAATGCCATTTTAGCCTGTGCTCGTGCATGCCTAGCATGGGGTAATACAAGCCTGTGTAGTAACCATAATGAGAAAGAGAGTTGTACACATTGGAAACCACCTCCGCTTGGGTGGGTGAAGATTAATACTGATGGATCCAGAAGTGACAACTTAGGGATGTGCACTTGTGGTGGTGTTCTGCGAGATCACAATGGTGAGTTTTTGATGGGGTACATGTATCGAATTGGCCAAGGGACGGTGGTCTCTGCTGAAGCTTGGGGTGTTTTGTGGGGTCTTAAAATTGCCTGGGATAGAGGATATAGACAAATCCTAATTGAGAGTGATTGTAGTGAAGTCATGGAACTTATTCAAGTAACGGTGTCTCATGAACACCCAGATTTTCAACTTATCTTAGAGATTCGCACATTGATGGCTCGTGACTGGGAACTCGAAATGTTACATTGTAAACGAGATGTTAACACAGTTGCAGACGCCATGGCAAAGGAAGCTTGGAAGATGGCATTGGATCTCCATATCACTGAATCGCCTCCAGCAATTATTACGAGCTTATTACTTATTGATCAAAATAGGTCGAGATCGCAGGTTGACTCAGGAGGATAGCTTCTGAGGTGTTTGTAGTTTTCTTTGTCTATCAAAAAAAAAAAAAAGTTGAGCTTCAGCAGGGGCAAGCTAAGAGTGTGTTTGGTTTGAGGGGTTTTTTTGGGGGTTGTAAATTATATTTTTGGATTGGAGAAACTCAAAATTTACTTTCTCTCCCTTCAATGAGAGGATAAATTTTAGGTTCCTTCCGTCTACAAAAAAATAATTTACCCCTTCCCTCCCCTCAAACCAAACACACACACCCCAATGGAATGCTTCTTTTGGGCCGTTGGAATAGCGTTTGAACCTCAACACAGGGAGCTTCGAAAAGCATTAACCAAAGTCGCTTGTTTCATTACCATAATCGACGACGTCTATGATGTTTATGCCACTTTGGATGAACTTGAACTTTTTACTGCCGCTGTCGAAAGGTATTTTTAAGGGAAAATTTCTGTTAGCTCCCGTGGAAGAGATTTTATTTTAATTAACCCAAAAAAATTATGAAACTTCACTGAACCCTATGGGACAAAATGAAATTAATTTTGTTGGCAAAAAGACAATGATGCCCTTCCTTTATTTTTTCATAGGAGCATTTACATGATAAATAAGGTCATTTATAAAAAAAATAAAAGTGTTTACAAGACAAATAAATGTATTCAAAAGAAATTAGGGGGTTAACAAAAATATTTTAGTCATATACAAAACAAATAAGAGAATTTACAAGAAAAATAAAACAAGGGTATAATTATCTTTTTCATCCACAAAACTTAATTTTATTTGAACCCAAGTGTTTGCAGTGAAGTTTTAGATTTTTTTTAGGTTGACCGAAATAAAATCTCTTCCAAGAGGCTAAATGAAATTTAATTTTCCCCATTTTTCCCTCCTTATATTCAAATTAATTTATTTGCCAGATAATATTTCCTCCCTTATCAATGCTGGATTCGAACATGCGACATGTGGGAGGACCTCCTTCCTCAAACCAGCATGCGACTCGAACAATGACGCCAGATAATGTTGCCGTTGACAGCGAAACACACATATTACGTACGAACGAATATTTATGTGATGAATTCTTTCTTTCTTTGTTTTTTTTTTTTTGTGTGGTTTCATGTGGGATATCAATGCGATCCGTGTACTGCCAGAGTATATGAAAGTGTGCTTTCTTGCTCTCTACAACATCGTCAATGAAATGACTTATGAGGCTCTCAAAGAGTAAGGACATAATATCTTTCCCTGCCTCACCAAAGCCGTGAGTGAACGAAAACAACTTCATTACAAACTTACCACATATACCCTCGTTTGAAGCCTACTTCAAAAATGCATGGATGTCAGCTTCAGGAGTTGTATTCCTCGTCCATTCCTAATTCTTTCTCAATCACAATTTCTCAGAGGAGTCACTTCAACCCTTGGACCCCAACCATGACCTCTTACGTTGCCCTTCATTAATCTCAATCCTATGTTGTCATTCACTCATTTGGTCCCACGTATAGTCTCTTCTGGAAAGCTCTGATATTAGAAAACTGTTTTAATTTACTTTCTGAATTATTAATGGCTTTTTTCCAGGCGGAGTTAGAGAGAGGTGAAGCCGCAAGTTCGATAGTATGTTACAAGCATCAAAGTGGGGCGACTGAGGAGAATAGCCACAAATACGTACGTGGTTTGGTGGATGAGAATTGGAAGGAGATGAACAAAGTAAGAGGATTTGAGTCTAAATTTTCAAAAGCTTTTGTTGAAACTGCGTTGAACCTTGCGAGAATTTCCCATTGCACTTACCAGTATGGAGATGGACATGGAGCCCCGGATTCCACATCCAAGAACCGGGTTCGATTGTTAACTGTCGAGCTCATTAAGCTTAGAGGCAGATAAATGCCTCGGACTTAATAGACCCACAATTACTTCATATTTATGAGTGTTTGGGGAATTACATAACATGACATAGGATTATATATAATCCTGATGTAATAGAGTGATTACAGTATTTAGTTACACTTATATAATGTAAACAGGATTACATTTTGTAATCCTGATTACATCATTTGATGTAATCACGATTACACTGTTATAACTGATGAATGAGGATGCATATATCCTGTAATCAAGTGAAAATGATACTATTGTCATCATAATTTTTTAAATTGACCAAAGTGCCCCCACCCTAAATGCTGTTAAATATTAAATAATTTTAATTATCACTATTAAATATTAAAAAATAATTAATAATATAGAAACTTAAGAAATATTCCCCATTAAAAATTAAAAATCATATTCCACCTTTAAAAAAATATTAAAATATATCATTAAATAATATTTCCATCCTTAAATATTAAAAAAATTAACATGAACCCAACCTATACACTGAATAATATTTTCATAATTAAATATTAAAAAATTACTATAAACCCAACGTGTATATTGTATAGAATTAAAAAATTATCATGAACCCAATGTGTACATTATTATATATGTAGACAGGGGTAATTTTTTTCCTTGCTATATTATTCCCATATATTTCTCATTTTCAATGTAATCCAACCAAACATTGTTATGTATATGTATCATCTTTCTCTAATGATAAACCAAATAAATTATGTAATCATCGTTACATTATATTACATTGCATTCCATTATATTACCCTCAATTCCGTGAATCAAACGGGCACTATATGTTCTGCAGATGGGAAATGGATTATTACTATTATGTGTGTGTTAAAAAAGAGCAATACATATTTATAACAAGAGCTTTCCTTTTTCCTATTTCTTGAATGCTATAAATAGAAAAATAGAACAGAGAAATAATGCTTTGTCTAACCAATTTGGAAACATCATTTTAGAACGTTTTGACAATTTGTACTAAAATAAATAAAGAGAAACTATATATCACTTATTTTCTGGATCAGTTATTATTTGGGAATTTATTTAATTTCATTATTTTATTATAGTTTGAGTAAATAAATGAATCTTATAATATAGAGAAACACCTAGCATTTTAATTCATTACTAGACGAAAAAATCTTTCGTAAGAGTAAATTGCGTACTCGGTCACTGTATAGATGCACTCTTCCCGTTTACAATATAAATTATTTTATCTCAATATAATTTGGTGCATTCTATACCCAAGGCCAGCATTTATTATTTTATGTCTTTATTCTAATGTTTAAATAGTATCTTTTAACATTGGATTTTATGTATGGCTAAGATGTTATTGCAGAGAGAAAACTGAAAAAAGCTTGCGAGATCCAATTCAGTATCTAATGCACATATTCTTTTTTCCTTCCCTTTTGAATTAAAGGGATCTTAAAATTTTGCTGGCAACTTGTAACCCAAATGACCCAAGAGCTTCCTTTAGTTTTTTTTTTTTTTAAATGTGAGATTGTGAGTTTAAACTCTCTATAAAGATTATGATGGGTGTGTGAGTAGTTATGATGACTATAACTTTTCCCAAAAAAATGCAGCTTTTAATGAAATAATGTTGTCTTACGAATTTTGAATCATGACTTTAGAATGTTTTGAAAATTTAAACTGAAATTTTATCTTGCAATACTAGAAGTATTTTTATTTGTTGACCAAGTCTCATCATGCCAATTTTTTTTTTTTTTTTGTCAAACATCATACCAAAATTGTTGAAGGACTCATTTGACTACTTTTGATAGAAATCATAAATCTCTTATAAGAAATCATAAATAGTACTTCTTATGTCACTTTATTTTTTTTATTTTTTTAATTCTTGAATTATTATGTCGGTTTTATATATTTATTTTCATGAATTTATTATGGGCTAAACTTAACATATATTGAGAACCACGAAAAATGTCGATTCATTATATATTAGACGGGCAAAGGATAACGACACAAATTAAATCAGGCGTACATGGATCTATGTTGAAGGAATCGTATGGCAATGGCCAATGAAGGCCGTAAATGTCAACATGCGACCCACGTTCTCTTGTCAGGGAGACTAAATTTTGCCCAGAAACTCGGGAAAACAGAAAATTCTTCCAACTATATCTTAATGAAATATATAGAAAAATGAGTGGAACAAAAATATGTACGAGTGCCAAAGGAATTAAATCGAAATACTTACTAGGAAAATTAATTTATAGATCTTTATAGTTTCACCTAATTTTTCAGCAGGTCCCTATAATTTTTTTCTCCTTTTTACTAGTTCCTTATAGTTTTGAAAGAATTTTAATCAGGTTTTGTAACTCTCTTATCATTCCATGCATTATTTATTTTTAATTTTTAGTATTGTTCTTCATTTTGTTGTTGTACGTTTTTAAATTTGAGAAAAAGTTAATCTTTTAGTTCATATAATTTTAATTTGGTTGTAAGTCAGTCGCTAAACTTTAACTTGATGCAACTCAATTCAATAATTTTGACTAGGCTGTAATTGAGTCTCTAAATTTTAACTCGATGAATGAGTTCCTATAGTTTAACCATTTAAAATATTAATCCATATATCTTAGAAGATAAAATTATATATTTCATGACACTTAAGGACTCTAGCTTTAAAATGATTAAAAATATAGGCGACTGAATAGCAATATGTTAAAGTTTATGAGCAAAGTTTTAGTTGAGTTAAAATATAGGGCTGAGTTACACTTGTGAATCAAAGTTTAATAACTAAGTTATAACTAATGAGGCAACCAAAATATTAATTTTCCTTATATCTTAAGTAACTCCATTTATAATACCCTCTATCTAAAAAGAGGTATCGTTGAAAACAAATAGTAATAATTATACCTTAAAATTCAGAACAAGGCCTTGATCTAGAGACAATATAGAAGTCCAAATTAGAACAAGTAGTGACGGAGTAATTGAAGAGGATCTCATGTATTCTAACAGGAGGATACTTTTTTTTTTTTTTTTGATAGACATACATTAAAACATGAAACTAAAACACCCAAACAAAACGAAAAAACAGCTACAGGTCACCCATATCTAAGAGTAACATAGATCGAATACATTCCGGTGGATCTCGAAACCAAACTAGCCCTGCAGATATTCCCAATGATTCCTTAGCTAAAGAATCCGCCACATGATTAGAACTACGTCCACACCATTCCATAGAAACTTCCCAGCTTCTGTCCATCATCTCGCAAATCTGCCCTAATAATTGAGTTTCCATATGATCTTCCTCCCAGCCACCCATTACCAGCTCCAAAGCCTCCAAACAATCAGACTCTAATACTATTCGCCGCTTTCCCAAATCCCACATCTTTAGCCCTAACAGGAGGATACTAATAATGCTTATTAATGAAGAAAGCAGTGACAAGATAGACGATAATGAGGACCACAGTGTTACCATTTTGGTTTTATTTATAAGTCTTTTTTGATAAAAAAATTTGGTTCTATTTATATGTCCAGTTTCAGTGTAGTAAATGAGATTGTGACAATCTTACCCCTATTTATTGTACTAATAAAGAAATAATTTAAAGATAGATAGAGAAGAAATAGTTGAAAAGTGCCCTTTCATAAATAAGGGTATAGTTGAAAATTTACCCCATAATCATTGATTTAACTATCTTTTCTTGATATGTGAGATTTAGTTAAAAGAAACTTATAAATAGATTAAGAGTGGTATAGCACTAGTGTCATGTTGCATGGTCGTTAGAAATTCAACTTATTGCACATGCACGGTTGTCAACAACTCGCTATGTACCTTTAATAAAACATGAAATATATAACTAACAATTACACAATTTTTACTTTTTAGAGCGCAGCTAGCCACGTGGTTTCGATGAAAAAAAAATAATAATCACGTGGTATGCTCTTCTATCCAAATTCTTTTTTTCATCGCGCTTGTATCATAGTTTCAAACTAAGAATTAGGCAGCTATTTGTTAGTATACTTCATGCACACACGATACACACACCTTTCTGCCACGTCATTGTGGGATTATTTTTGTGCCTTTATGGTCTCCGTGAAGTAGTTAATTAGTTTTGACCTTCACCTATTTATCTCTTTGGTTTCTCTGCTCAATTTCTAATGAATTAGTGTGTGTTTAGTGATCCCAAAATTAACCTATCCACTGCAAAAAAAGACAACTCTTAACTGAAATTCATGTTTGTATTGGGGTCATGAGTAATTGGGCTTCTATTTCTACTCTAATCTGCTTTATTGTTTAAAGCAACTTTTAGTTGACTGTAAGTTTTACTCCCTTCAGTCCAAATATAAGACAGAGTTGATTTTGTTTTTGAGAGATTAAGGAACTAAATAAGTTACTTAATCATATCATATATTGTGTTTCCTTATATTATATATCAGTTTATAAGTTAAGTAAAATAGTTTGGAGAAAAAAAATGATAAATATAAATATTTTAAAGTAATTTAATTAGCATTCTTAATATCTCAAAAAAAAGTCAACTCTGTCTTATATGTAGGACCGGAGAGAGTAACTTAAAAGGGGATGCTTAGAATTGTGCAAACTATAAATGAATTAAGGTTATGAGTCATACAATGAAATTGTGGGAAAAAGTGATTGAGCATAGGTTTAAGTTGGAGACTGGTATTTCTAAGAACCAATTTGGTTTTATGCTAGGAAGATCCACAACAAAAGCGATTTATTTACTAAGGGGGCTGATGGCAAAATATCAGAGTAAAGGAATGGATTTGTATCTAGTTTTCATTGATTTAGAAAAAGAGTATGACTATGTGCCAAAAGATGTACTTTAGAATGCCTTAGAAAAGAATGAGGTGCGTGTTGCATATATTGTAATATCTCAAAATTCATACACCAAAGATTCAATGTATATTTATTCAACAAATAGAATCAAGAGTGAATTTTGGAGAATTTGATTATGTTGCTAGTGAAAATTTCCTGTGAGGCAGTGAGTTTGTCATGTGGTTTGGATAAACAAATGATGTTCCAAAATTGTGAAATTTTCCACAATGAAAGTATATATTCCAAGCTTTAATTTGATAGGTCATATGAATTATTTTTACCTGTACATTAAGTGTTATAAATTTTTGAAATTTACCCATTGAAATTGGCTACTTTATGGAACAGCGTTCAAAGATTTAAATTTTGGGAATGTTGAGCTTACATTTGGCTAAAGGCTATATTTTTTCTTGAAACTAGACTCAATAAGTGTTAATAATCCTTTAGAATCACCTCAATTAAATGTCTGCAAATAAATATATGAATTTTCAAATTTTGATGAAAATTCTGCCGGATTTCAAACAAAGTGTAAAAATCACAAAATGTAAGGACAATTTTGGAAATTGGGTAAATTTATCTTTCCTCTATCCATTAAGATGTCCAGAAGCTCAGAAAAATCAAGAAAAACTGCTAAAAATTAGAGAGAGAAAATTGAAAGAGGAAAGAAGGTGATGAATAGTAAAAACTATGGGGAAAATTAGCCGATTTTACTTTTGAATTGTTGCTTTCGTCCAAAAAGTCCTTCACAAATCTTCTTCTCCTCACCATGAGCTTCAATTCTATGGTTTTAGATTTTTGATTGGTTAAGTTTGGTGTCATCTTACTCAGGGTAGGTATTGCTGGAATCAAGAACTTGTTGCAGAATCGTGCTCAGGTAAACGTAAGCTTCGATTTGAGCCAAATATTGTGATGTTTGAGTAATTATTCATGGAATTGTATTACTGCCTTGATTTTCTAACACCATGAAAATGAAGCTTAATGGTCTTGTAATCATGAGAATGGGTTAAAGAAGATTTAATGATGTTAGATTATAAGTCTTGAAGCTTAATATAATTTGAAAAATTGGATTCTTGGGGAAAGGAGTTTTGTTCAGTTCTGTATAAAATCTGGGGAAGAAGCTAGATTTTGATGTTTTTGAGTATTACATTGGATTCTACATGAAAAATTATGTTGAATCACATGTGGTTGTGATTTTTGGATAATTATATATAATTCTAGAATTTTTGGAAGTTTGAGTTGTCGTCGTCCAGATTCGTTTATGGAAACTAGTATTGTTGTGGCATGTTTTTCAGCAGTCAAACCTGATCCAAATTGCATGATATTTTACAGGATGAAAGTAGACATCTTGGGCTTTGATTTTGATGGTAATATGAGTCATTTGGTCTTGTAGATTGAAAGTTATGTTTTCCAAAGTTTGACCATGTTTCTGGAGTACAATCTGGAACACTTAAAGAGCTTCACTTAGGCTTTGGAATTAGTCAATTTAGAATTTCCTAGAATTAACTATGCTTTTTCAAAGTTGATCGAAAATCTGCCAGTTTTCTAAAAAACTGTGAAACTGCATTGAGCATAAATTGTTGAAACTGTGATAGATATTATGATTTAAAGGCAGTAATGGTACAAGTAATAACCATTTACTTGTTATCTTAAATTTTGATGGGGATGTTAATCATAGAATTCAAGCTAGATAGTATAAATGGAGAAAAGCTACTGGGGTTATTTGTAATAAGAAAGTACAATAAGGTAAAAGGGAAGTTTTATCGCACTATTGTAAAACCAGCAATGCTATATAATAGTAAATGTTGGGCTTTAAAGGGACAACATGAATATAAAATGGAGGTAGCCAAGATGTGGATGTTGAAATGGATATGTGATCATATAAGAAAAGATAAGATTCATAATGATCACATATGCGAACAAGTTGAAGTGGCATCCACCGAAGAGCAAATGGTAGAAAATTGTTTGAGGTGGTTTGGATATGTTCAAAGAAAGTCGTTGAGTGCGCCGATGAGGTGGGTTTATCAAACAATAAAGTCTTCTAAAAAGATGTTGAGGAAGACCGAAGCAAATACTGAAAAAGGTTATAGAGTGGGATCTTTTGATTAATAATCTATCAAAAAATTTGGTTTTTGACATAACACAATGGTATTATACGATCAATGTAGCTGACCCTATCTAGTGAAATAAGGCTTTATTGTTATTGTAATAGGAAGTTTTAACTTGCCTCCACCATGTGTTACGTCATTCTAGAAGAGTGGGGTTCCGACGAAATGAGGCTGCAACTGTAATTATTAGATGGGGTCATGGAGGGGAAGAAAAAGACATTGCTCACAAATTTATAATTTTGTAAAACCTTGAAACTTTATTATTACTATCAGATCATATTCCCAGATTAATGAAGTCGATTGTTTTTTTAAAAAACTAAATGATTAATTTTTCAATTTTTAATATTATTTTGTGGTGAAGTGATGGAAATTTTTTAAAGATGGCATGAATTTTTATTTAAATTATAATATGAATTATATACTTAGTTAAAAATTTTGAGCTTATGATGATATGTAATTCATACACATTTTTATCCATTAAATATATCCAGTGAAGTGTTTTAATTTTAAAAATTTTTTAATAACGCATTAGCTATTTTTATTTTTATAATTTTAATTTTAATATTTTTCTTAAAATTATCACATTGTATACCAAATATACACCCATACGTATATGTATTTATTCAATAAAATTTATATCATTTTCAATCATTTTATATGTTAATTTACTTTTCTGTTACTCATCAAAACAAGTATTTTTGACAAACTGACTTTTGTACAATCAATTAATCCAAACATAAATCATGTTGCATTAAAAAAAAATTCTATAGGTCTAATTTTATTTAATGATGCACTATTTTAAAATCTTGACTATAAGTTCACTTCATGCCCTCCATCTAACAGTGATCTTATTGCAAACAAGTCATAAGATAGCTTGAAATTTGAAATAAAACATATACGTAGAGACATAACATAAATTTAGATTGGATAATGCTACGTACAGTTCTTTTGAGGTGAAAAACGACGGTCAAGGCATGGTGTTTCTGAACTCTGTAGGCCATTTCAATCGCGTTGTACAATGCCATATAGCATATCTTCATATATTCAGAAGGCACTAACAAAATGATCAATCATATTCTGACTGGTTACGTGTGTTGATTCTTTGTTTTTAGTGAGAAGCAGAAATTATTTGACAAGCAGATCAACCTTCTGATGGGTTCGGTGAAAAGAACAAGTTGATAGGTGCATGGAATGGAGGAAACAGTGTCGTATATGATGATTACAATGTTGGAATGGGTTCCTTGGTTTTCTGGACACAGATTCGATCTGGGGGCTCTGTTTATACAGACTCTTACTCTAATTTGCTTGGGATAATGTGATAATTACACATTTTTATCATTACAATCATATTGTTTTACATCATTTTTAAAAAAAAAATTATATGAATATATCTATATATATAATGATTATTTGAATTTTCCCATTCTCAAATATAATTGATCCCTATCACCCTCCTCATATTGCTAGTTTTTCATGCAATCAAAGGTAGCCATTTGCTCTCATCCCCCAATTAATATCTTGTCGTTGATACATGTTCCTGGAGAATCTGCTGACAGGAACAAATACAGGTCTAGTTTCATTGGAAGAAGATGAATAATGATGGGGTCATTATTGGATCTCCCACTATCAAAAGATCCTCTACAAACAGCTATCAAGCCTCGCCATGATGTATTCCTCATATATTATATATGCAGATACGATCATTAGGCAAAGTTCCTGGTAATACACTATAAAAAAACACCTGATTTTTTATGGAATTTCCGACAGAATTTTTTCTATGGCAAATTCCGAAGGAAATTTTTCAAAGAAAAATTCCAATGAAGTGTCCGACAGAAATTCCATAGGAAAGTTTTCCGATGGAAATCGGAAAATTCCTATTTGTCTTTGCTATTTATTATGGGTTTTGGTTAAAGTAGGGTTGAGATTATGGTGAGGGTTGATAAAGGCAGAATCTTTTATGTGAATCAGGGTTGAACTTAGGCTTGAACTGACAATGGATCGGTATGAGGATTATTGTGGTCTACTGTGTGCGGTTGTAGTCTCTGTAGTGCAAGGTTTCAAAGTCAAAATTTTGTTATGTCACTTCATTTTCCACTGCTTTCGTTTTCCTTCTTAGTTAATTACTCTTGTTCTATCTGCGAGTCACAGTAGCTCTATCTAGTAGAAACAAGTGAAAAAGAAAGTGAAATAATCCTAAGTGTGTGTGAGTACTCTAATTTGATAGGGATGAGGCACTAAATGAAACAAAGAGATACGAAAAGCTGGCGACAAAAATGATAAATATGTATATATGATAGCTTTCTCACAGGACTAAGGTTTTTCATTATTATTTTTTGATCTTTCTACAGTTTCATAATTTACAACATTGATTCATCATAGACAAAGCAGAAGAAAAATGCATTTTCATAACTAAATGTTTGGTTTTTATGGGAATTGAAAAAGTTATTTAATTTTGCAACTTGTGGTTGCTGTGGAGAAGTAAAAAAGAAAAAGAAATCACTTGTGCAAAATACATTTAGCTCTTGTTCTAAATTTAGAAATAAGGCTCTGTGAAAACCACATTTTCATCCTAATCCTAAATGTTCAGAACTTGAATTTAACTCACAGGCTTTACACAGGAAATTTGAAAGTTGATGGATTGAACATCTTTGAAAATGTTTTCTTGATAGATTGCATAAACTGAGTAATGTTGGAATTAATGTGTCATGTGATAAGCATTGCTGAAAATTAGGCTTAAAGTGAAATGGGATGTGTTGAGGTTTAATCTATTGCATTGCTTGCTAAGGGAGTCTTTGAAATGAAGGAGTATGAGTTCTTATGATTCTAGATTGTTCTGCATATGCTTGGTTATCTTGAGAACTGAACAACATTATTGAATTCTTGAATTTGTAGTTGCTCTGGGAAATGTTTCACAAGCACAAGCCCATTGTAATCTTTAAAATTACAATAACTCTGGTTATATATTTAAAGATGCAGTCCTATAGACAACCATCTTTCCTTTTTATTGTAAGTTTCAGAATTTAATTTGAACATGCAAGTTTTAAACTGGAAAATGAAAATTCTTCACCTTCTCATGTTTGGGGATGTTCTCTTGATAACCTACATATGCAGAATGATTTTGGAAGCTATGCTCTAACGAGTTATTAAGATGGTTGAGAATTAGTCTTGAACTTAGAATGTGATTTGAGGATTAGTGGCTAATAAAATTGCATGTTACTGTTACTGAGATTTGGCTTAGAATAATCTCCAAAATACATGATTAGTCTAGCTCTCATTGTGATAACATGCTTCTGCATGAGTTGCTTAACTAAGAACTTCAGCTTGAACTTAAAAAAAAAAGATAAATTTTTGCAATTACATCTGCTGCTACTAGTTCTTTTATAAGCTTAAATGTGCCTTTTTCGGAAAAATTTTCTACTACTAGTTCAACGATTATATATTATTGTTCTGCACTTTAATGTAAACATATCTGCATTATGCATGACAACTAAATAAACTATATTTATAATTTCAGAATCATGATTAAATGATGGCGATGGACATATGAGTAGATTATTGAATATAGTAATTGATGTTTTGTGGCTCCTCTGGGAACTTGAGTTTTTTTTTTTTTTGCATATTCAATAAGCAATTTTCATGCACTTGTTAATTAATTAAGTTCAATTGTGTTAAGTTGACCATATATCTGTTAATTGTGTTATGATCTAATAATATGTATTTTTTTATTCTTTTCAAGGTCTTGGAACAAGGGGAAATTATGTTAAAGATTTCCAATGAGATCTAATCCATTGACTCCTTTCTACCTAAAAGAGGAATATATGTTTTCTAGAGACTGAATGATATTCAAGTGTGCATTACTACTATCTTTAAGAGAAAAAAAAGTCCAAACTTTAATTTTGCAAAGTAGTAAAACATAAACAACTTAAATTTTTTAGACCTAGTGGCTAGTTGTAATTCCTACCTCTAGAATATTGTACACATGAACTTATTCTTTAGTTCAATTCAACATTAAAATGTGAAATTTTTCAATGATTCTTTGTTAGCAGGCCTCCTTGTTGCGATTTTTGTGAGACCATCATTACCAATTGTCAAGTTTGGAGCAGAGTGGTATCAATATAGGTTGCAAATTAACAAAAAAAGGTACGTGTATATATGTTGTTGTGTTTTGCATTATGCAAATTTTTAATTAATTTCATAACAATATATGGAAGAGTAGAGTTAATTATAAGGAGGTTTGATACATGTAATATAATTAAGGGAATTTGGAACTAATACATCAGTTTGATTGTACTAACAGAAAATGGGTTAATATAGACTTTAGATGCTGATTTCATTTATGTGTTAATAATTTTGCAAGTTCAAGCAATTGTGACAAACAACCCATTATTTTATATGCTAATTTCATTTATGTTATGTGTAATTTTTTTTGTTTGCCTTATATGCATTCATGTATATACATATCTTCCATTCTACAATGCTTAAATCATGCCATGCAATGTAGAATGGAAGTTCCAGAAAATCGAGCATGGATGTATAATAGAGTAGATCGAACAAAATGGTATTCAAAAGACTTCATAGAAGGTGTCGAGGAGTTTCTTGTTTATGCATTGAGAGCGTCATCTTATTCTCAAACCTCAAAGAATATTAGGTGTCCATGTGTAAAATGTAAATGTAGGCCATATCTAAATGTCGACGAGGTGAAGACACACATCTATAAAGTTGGATTCATGCCGAACTACTATATATGGAATAGTCATGGGGAAATAGAAACTGAATTTAATCCACCCATGTCTCCATTACCAGGTATCTTGCACTCCTCACATGGGCTACTAGGTAGCAAACAAAGTCAATATGAGACCATGGTGATGGATGTTGTGGGGCCAAGTTTTAGGGATAACTATAATGAAGATGTTGAAGAGATGGCTAATTCAAATGCTAGAGCATTTTATGACTTGTTACATGCTGCACAACAACCTCTGTGGGAAGGTTGCAAAGAGGAATCTAAATTTTCAGCAACTTTGAAATTATTAAGTATTAAGGCAACAACTAAAATGTCACAACAAGGCTACAATTTAGTTTCTCAACTCATGAGGAGGACACAACCTCAAAACACTTGTATGCCAACAGACTTGTACCAAACAAAGAAGTTGGTGGCAAAGCTAGGTCTTAATTATAACAAGATTGGATATTGTGTGAATGGATGTATGTTGCACTATAAAGCTGATGATAGTGCAATCCAATGTAAGTTTTGTGGTGAGGAAAGATAATATACCGAAAAGTTTCATGGGAGAAAAAAAAAGATTGCAAGGAAATAGTTGTGGTTTCTACTTTTGATTCCAAGATTGCAACAATTGTATGCTTCTAAAAAAATTGCAAAGGCCATGAGATGGCACTATGAGAATCGTCGAGGTGCCAATGTATTTTCTTACCCCTATGATGGTGAAGTATGGAAGGTTTTTTATAGTACATATCCTGACTTTGCTTAAGATCCATGTAATGTGAGGCTTAGGTTATGTGCTAATGGATTGACGCCATTTGGGCAATTTGGGAAACAATATTCTTGTTGGCTTGTGATTATTACTCCATATAACCTACCACCTATAGTGTGCATGACACGGGAATATATGTTCTTAACATTGATCAACCCTGGTCCTAATAATCCTAAAGGAAAAATATATGTGTATTTACAACCATTGATAGATGAATTAAAGTTGTTGTGGGATGAGGGTGTATTGACTTATGATGCCTCTTTGAGACAAAACTTTTATATGCATGCTGCATTATTATGGACAATCAATGATTTTCCTGCATATGGTATGTTGTCTAGTTGGACAACAATGGGAAGATTATCATGTCTTATATGTATGGAGAACTCAAACGAACGCATTCCAATTGAAGCATGGGAGGAAAACACCTTTCTTTAACTGTCATCATCAATTCCTTCCCATTGATCACCACTTTAGGAGAAATAGAAGCTCATTTTATAAGAACAAAGTTGAGAAATCAATGCCTCCACCCCGGTTAAGCAGAGAGGAAATTTGGCAAAGAGTAAAAAATTTGCCAAAGGTCATCGAGTATGGAAAAACTATACCAATTAAAGGCTACAACGACACTCATCATTGGACAAAACAAAGCATATTTTGGGAATTGCCATATTGGAAAAGTAACCTCATTTGGCATAATCTTAATGTCATGCATATTGAGAAGAATATTTTTGACAATTTGTTTCACACTGTCATGGACACAAAAGGAAAAGCAAAAGATAATATACAAGCTCGAATGGACTTGAAGGAATATTGGCAATGAAATCAGATGAACTTGTTGAAAAAGGAGGAAAAATAATGAAATCAACTGCAAAATATGCTTTTAACATAGAAAAGAAATGAGCAATTTGTGAATGGGTAAAGAACTTGAAGGTCCCTGATGGATATACATCTAATTTAGCTCAATGTGTTGACATGAAGGAAGGAAAGTTGTATGGAATGAAGAGCCATGATTGTCATGTGTTCATGGAATGCTTTCTTCCTATTACCTTTGCTAGTTTGCCTGAAGATATATTCAATCCTATAACGGAGCTTAGTCAATTTAACGGAGCTTAGTCAATTTTTTAGACAGCTTTGTTCCACTTCCTTGATGATAGATCAACTAGAGTTGTTAAAGCAAAATATTGTTGTGATCTTGTGTAAGCTGGAGAAGGTCTTTCCACATGGGTTCTTTAACTCAAGGAGCATTTGCCCATTCACTTTCCTTATGAAGTGAAAGTTAGAGGACTGGTTCAATATCGATGGATGTATCCATTTGAAAGGTAATTAAACCTATGCATATGATTTGATAATGAATATATGATAAATACAATAATTAATCTTACCATTTACAACCATTTGTGTAGGTTCCTCTATATAACTTGAAACAAAAAGTCAAAAATAAAGCTCGGGTTGAAGCATCTATATGTGAAGCTTATATAATTGAGGAGACCTCAATGTTTTGCTCACACTACTTTGACTCAGGTGCTCCACCAAGAGTAGCAAGACCTTTACGTTTACGAAATGACTCAGAGGCATACACGATCTGTACCCCCATCTGCTCCTAATGTGCTAGAACCATTTACTAGACTTCCATTGGCACCATCATCTATACTTGTATTATCTCCAACCATGACTGAATCAATTTGGAGACCCTCAATATCACCTGCATCATCTCCTTCAATCCCATCTATTGGAACAGAATTCTCGCATCTGCCCACTCCACAAGGTCAGCCCAATGTTTGCAGACCATGGGGTTGTGATCCCTTAAATGGTCGAATATGGATATATCCTGAGAAAATCACGTAAGTAAACAACGTTACTTGATATGAGTTTTTCATTTAGTACCTTAAAGTCATATTTTAAAATTGTAATGATTTATGTGATTGTTATTAGGTTTATCCTCCTATTGCTACTGTACACACTATTCTTCCTATCATTCAAGGAAAATTTGAACAAGCATGTAGTACTTGGAAGGCAACACCCCTTTGGCTAAAGGAATTGTGGTTTAAGGAATGGGAAGTATATCTTTATTATATTTGTGTTATGTCTTCATTTTTTTTCTCTTACTCTACTTTAGTTTTTATTCTTTTTTTTTCTTGTTTATGTAGAAACAATTTAAATGGCTTCCACAAGATAAAGTTGCTATTAAGAAAAACTGGAATTCAAAGGGTTCAGATATCTATAAGCATGCAATGCATAAAGTTATATACGACCTCTTTCATGAAGGAATTAGGCCTAATTGGATTCCTCTTAATGTAATGGAAGATTTGGAGAAAATTTGGACATCAGAAGGTTATACGGCTAAGTGTGGCATAGCTAAAAATAATCGGGCCTCTTCGACAGGAGGCACTCAACACATAGGAGGTAGCATTCCTAATACAGAGCATAAGAGAAGGTTGGTAAGAATTTATTTTTAAATATGTTCATTGTTTTTGTAATACATGATTTAATACTTCTTTACAATGTTGTGAAAACCGGACCGGACAGGCCGGTCAGACCAGTTGGACTGATGCCCGGGAGGGCTTTCAGTTCGTTCAGAATAGTTCAACCGTTTCACCATTTGGACCGTTTCAGGCCGCTTCAGACCGGTTGTTGGGCCAGGAACTGGAGTGGTTGAACCAAAAACCGTTTATGGATATTATTAACATGTTATTGTGTTATTTTTAATGATTTCAATGTATTAGAACTTAGGATTTAGAAAAGATGATACATATAAGCTTTTGTATGTGTTTATTTTTAAGTAATGTTAAAATCTCATATTTTTATTATATTTATATAATTATACAAACGTATAATATTATTTTTATTTAATTATTATGTTACTGGTCCAACCATGCGACCCATGACCCAATAGCCTCTCTGGTTCAACATCCAATCTGACTTTTAAAACATTGCTTCTTTATAAATTACTATAGGCGGAGCAGTTGGGAAGAAACCCTACTCCATTTGAATTGTTCACAAAGACACATTATGATAAGAAAACTGGCGAATTTGTGGATCAGAGGTCGGCTAAAGTATCTATAAGTATATGTTTGTTATAAAGTTGTCTACTGGATTTGAGTTGACGGCCGAAGACCTGGCTAGCTGTAGTGTTAAAAGTTTTAATATTTATAGTTTTGTTTGAGGTGATATTTAAAACTTTTGTTCATAGTTACTTGGCTCAAGGAAAATTAATCAGGTTCATTAGTTCATATAATTAATTTTTTGTCCACTACAAAATAGGTTTTACAGTTATTATGACCATAGGACTATCATCCACATATATCCTTTAATGGTAGGAGGTAGAGCTAGTTGTAAAACTGAGATAGAATAAAATTGTTTGCAAGTTATAGGCATGTGGGGCCTCTATTGTTGTTCCCTACTTAATTTGCCAAATAAAATGATGGTTTGATAGATGAAGAGTGGAACATATTTAAGGGGCAACATGGGGACCAGGCTCTATTGACTCAATATTCAAGCAATGATCTTCTTCTTTTTCATTTTTGAATGTGAGAGGCTTGTTTGGAAGGTAATGGGAACAACCATTACTTTTGATCAATAAATTAAACGTACTCTCTGAACTTTATTATTTCTACTACAACATCAACAAAATGTGCTGCGTCTCTGAACTTAAATTTTATTCTCGATTTTAATCCTTGAGAACATTTCAAGCACAGTGATATATGCTCAAGCGACTTCCATATGAAGTTTATCATCACATCTTCTTATCATTGCCGAGAAGAACATAGAGGACAAACTCAAGAGAGCATCATATGAAAAAAGCAAACAAAAAAAAACAGAAGAGATGTTAAATCTCTCTCCCTACTCTACCATCATAAAGTAGTTACGTGTTAGGCCTTCTCTTCTTGTACTTGGTTTTTGAGGAATGGCTTATTCATTACTTGTTATTGTTGCGTTAATTTGAGTGGTCAAATTCATCTTAGTGGTTGCATACCATCCTTTATTTTATATATTTATTCATATCTTTTGACTTTTTTACTCATTATTTTCTTTATGATTACATGAGGATCAAGACATCTAGAAGTTCTAATACAAATTCTCCAAGTGATGTGCAATCAAATAAGCTAGATGAAAAAGAAATAAACCTATATTTAGAGGCTGTAGGTGGTAAGAACAAGAAGGGTCGCATACTTGGCTTAGGATCTGAGGCCAAAAATGTTAATTCCTTAGCTTATTCTTATGGGTCTTCTCCTCCTTCCATCAACACAATGCTCCAACCTAATATTGAAAATGTTGTCACAAAGCTTAGACAGGAGAATCACAATCTTAAGCAATAGAATGAAATTATCTTAACTAGGTTGGAAGACTTAAGCAAAAACTTTCTGAAGTTGTCAACAATTCAAACCTTGAAGCTAATAACGATGATAATAGCCCACCATAAGATAGTGGTCACTAGGTTGTTTGACTATATTAAATATTTGTGTGGTTTGTTTGATACATTATATACATTTTCACACTTTTGTTGCTTTGTAGTTTGCTAACTTGCTATCATTTTAGAATTTGGTTTGAACTTGATTTTATTTGAAATCAATTTAATTTCACTTTTAGTTCTTTAACCACTATAAGTCAACAGTTAAATTCAAAATAAGAAAAAAAAATATTGGACAAAAATTAAAAAAGAAATCTAGAAATTTATTCACAAATTAAATTTACCTTTTAAAAAAATTTCACTTTGTGACGGATTATAGAATTTCCATCGCTAATCTTGACAATTTCGTCACTAATGGTCACACATTAGCAATGGAACATCAAAAATCCATCTCAAATTTAGCAAAGGAATTTCCATCGTTAATCCGTGCCAAAAATTAGTGACGGATATTTCGTCTCTAATCTGTGTCAAATATTAGCGACGAAAAAGCCGTCCCTAATCCGCCTCAAAAAAATAGCGATGGAATTTCCGTCTCATATTAGAGATGGAATTTTTGTCGCTAATCCGTCTCTAAATTAGCGACGGAATTTAAATTGCCGTCACTAATAGAATTAGCAAAGTCCTTTTTAGGGATGGAACTTTTTCCATCGCTAATAGATTAGTGAAGGAATTTCCGTAGCTAAATTCCGTCTCTAATACCCTTTTTTTTGTAGTGTCAGGGGTGAATACATGAAGGTTAGAGAGCTCTAACATTTTTTTTTTTGGAATTCAAGGTATTAAAACCCGGACCGGGTACTGAACCAGCTGGAGTATTGGGTTAAGGGTCAATGGGTCAGATCAGGACCAAACCGGTGAGAAATTGAAGATTTTAGGTTTATTAATATGAAATTCTAAAGAAAAAATAATTTTTTTTAAAAGAGTGACCTAGACCGGACCCCAAACCAGACATGTTTTCCTACCAGTTCATCGGTTTCTAGGCCGGACCGGCCGATCTGATCCAGGTTCACGAACTCTGCTGAAATTAGCTTTCTTTGTCTTTGAACATGATATCTTGAAAAAGCCATAGACTGAATGCTTTTAAAGCTAAAATGTTGGCAGCACAGATGGGGTTGGAGGTTGTAAAGTTATGGGGTGGTGTGAGGTGTAGCTTTCTTTGTCCTTTAATAGGATGTCTCTGTTTTCTTTTCTTTTTTTTTTCTCCCTCAACTTTAATTTAAATAAACAAGTGAAAAAATGGTTTCAACAAATACTCACAGGCTGAGGCATATGGGATGCCCTGTACGTATCCTCCATTCCAAAAGAAATTACATTTTCATGAAAGATGTTCAGAGGTCGGAGAAAAGCAAAGTGGGAGTTTAACATGAAAGAGGCAACTATGAGGTAATAAATAGTAATGGAGTCACTAAGTGCAGGAATCAAGTAGTAAAATTTCTTTCCTTTTGTTCAAATGTGAACAAAAAAGAAAAAGAAATTTCATGAAAATGGAATTTCTTTACATTCAAGGAGCCATTGTCTTCTCCATCGCCAAGCTAAATATGGAGTTTCTTGAGTCATTGAAAACAACATCAGGTGAGGAAATCTTCTTTGTTTTCATATTATCCTGTGTTTTCATTATTCTCTTTCTGAATATATATATATATATATATATATTTGGATTCTATTTATACCAGTGAAAGCTTTTTTCATTTTGTCGTCTTTTTTATTTTACTTGGGTGCGTTTTGAGAGCAAGGCAACTCATTTTATGCATTTGACTAATATTTATTGCAGCATTGTATATCATTTGAATTTTTTATATTTTAATTTTCTCAAAAAATGTGGGCATTTTTTTAATATTTGAGGTCCGTTTAGTGGGAAAAAAGGCAAGTACCAAACTTTTAGTGCTTCAGTTATGTGTGTTGTGGTGCATTTTATGCATTCTCTCTCATGCAGCATTGAATACTGCTTGCATTATCTCCTCTTTCTTGTTCCTCCTAATTACCACATCACGAAACTTCATTAACTAATTTATTAATAATCTATTATTAAGATCTTCTATATTTAGTTGTGTATAGACTAATGAAAAAGGATGCTGAAAGAAAGACACGCGTACTGTTGAAGTTCCCAAGTCATCCCAAAGGCGAAGAATTTGGCCAGACACAGTGAAGAGCCTTGGATACGGATTCATTAGCATGGAAATGTTTTGGTTTGAGAGAGGTCTCCCATTAGGAAGAATGAGTGAACCAGTGCCATGTATGATCCTGCAGAAGTTACTCCATTGTCCAAATATTCCTCAAAACTTGGTGTGTGTCCTCTGTTGAACCACTTGGCTTCCTCTAAAAATGCTTCAAATATATCTATCCACTGCACCCAAGTCATTCATTAATTAATTGCATAATTATATTGATCCCATGCTGCATGCATGGTAAGTACTGTTTACTAATATTTGTCATGATTTCTGATCATTTATTCAAATTCTCTTACAGTTCTTTTGAGTTGAGAAACGACGGTCAAGCCATGTTGTTTCTGAACTCTGAAGGCTATTTCATTGGTTGTGTTGTACAATGCCATGTAGCATATCTTCATATATTCAGGCAACCCCCGCATTGCGTCCAGATCCCACCTGTAAACAAGCATATATATTCAAAAATGATCATTGATTCTGAATCACTCGTGTTGATTTTTATATAAGTGATAACTAGAAATTATTTGGCAATCAGATCAACCTTCTGATGGCTTCAGTGAAGAGAACAAGTTCATCCAAGGAGCCATAAGAGTCAAAGATATCATCCATGACCAGCAATATGCAGATGGTTTTGGTGAGTTCAATTCGGCAATCAGAATAGTATGGCTCTGGAAATATCCCCACTGTCCATAGGAAGCACTCTGATGGCCTATCTCTAGCAAAACCAAGTCTATCAACCAGCCCCAATTCTTTCCACCACCTAAAAAATGTCAGTTAGAAACTTTTGTCCATTATACTACCTCCGTTCCTTAATTAATATAAATTCTAGTTCGTGGTGTAAATTACACTGTAAATGAGATATTATATTAAAGGCTAGAGGTAATATTGAATATGATAAAAAATGTTTGAAAGGGTGAGATCTAAGTTACCTGCAAATCTCAGCTAATTCCTTTTGGTGCAGAGATTGAAGCATGTCAAAGTCTAACTTGGCCAAAGTCAAAAGAGCTGGCATGTGGTTGCTACATGTTTCATATTCATGAATGTAGTCTCTGGCTTCCAGCCTGGCCATTCTGAGGTGCCTTGGAAGCCTCAAGGCTCTCGCAACATGGCGTCCTTCTTCAGGGCTCAGATGTGGTAAGGATCGACCAAGATGGAGCTTTGTAAATTGCATGGCCTCCTTTAATATATCTTCACCTTCTACTCCTAAGTATGACGCCTCGAACAAGCTCAACAAACCCCATGTGTCCCTGACGGTTGATTCCTTGAATCTCCCCCTTTCATCTGTGAATTTCTTGAAAACATCTGCCACACCAAACAACTACAATCAGAGATTCAAATTGCGGAAGACAAATTTTGTAACTAAGCATAATGAGTATCATCTCTATAGAACCTGATGAGCAAGGTATCGAGGCATTATGTCTGAGAAGGCGAAAGTGAAGAGCAGTGGCAAAGAGGTCATCACCAGCGTCCCAACCACACAAACCTCTCAGTGTTGCGTCAATTTCTTGTTCGAAATGGTGCGAAATTCCCAGATGTTGGATTGTGTCTATCATCTTCAAGGTTTCCTTTGGATCTGTTGTGCTTTGCAGGTCTTCTCGAACTCTTATTTTCAGAGCTTCCATGCTTTGTGTAAAATCATCAGCTGGAGCCGCAGCTACCCAGTACTAACAAACACCAGCATAGAGAGAAAGTAAAACAACATGATTCATATATGGCAGCGGAATAAAGCAAATGATAATGGCTTTCAAGCTTTATATATGTACACCTTGTCATGAAGAGAAACTGACGTAATAATTATGGACGATCTAGAATGTATTTTTGTTGATTCCCGATTGTGGAACGATAAGCTGGGTGGCTGATACGTGAGTGGCCATGAACTAAGCCTTAGAGGTGGGCTTACATGTGATGAACGAACTCTGCGATGTTTAACAGTAGGCGCAGCCATTGTTGCCGTCGTTACCGTTGTCGTAGCCATGGCCGTCTCGTAGATATGAGTTTGGAATAAGCTAAGCTTGCTTATAGCACAGATATACTAGCGACCCTGTATCCGTTTATATACAGATCGAGTTATGTTTCTGCTCATTCATTTTTCTAATAAACTAAAAGACTGATTCTCTCGTTGAACCAAAAAAAAAGACTGATTCTCTCAAAGAAAAGTCATAGTCAATGCTTTACGGAGATGGATGCCGGCATAGATAGACCCACGCACACTTAAAAAATTGAATATATGATTTATGGCAACAAATATGATAAAAATAATTAAAATTAACTCTTATACATCTATATATATAGATATATGTATATAATATTAACAAAAACATAATCACAGGACGTAAATTAAAATCATACTATCAGAATCTAATTATAATTTTTGTCGTTATAAGCATCAAGTTATAATTTTTTGCAAAGCCTTAAATGAATATCCCATTTTTAAAATGAAAAATATAATTAAATTCTTTAAAAAATCATATTGGAAGTACTTAGTTAGACTAAGCACATCATTCAACCATTAACGGTTTTAGTTCGAATATTGAACTTGAGAATCAGTTGGATGTATCTATTTGATATAAAAATGATAATAATATCAAAAAATGACTATTTTGACAAAAAAAACTTTGTCTGGATAATATTGAAATAGCTTAAAAAACAAACTTCTTTCTTTATTTCACAGAAATTTAAATTATTTATTGAACTCCCCTCAATTTTAAGCCAATAATTATTCAATGCGAACATTATTTTTTAATTATTTATATTCTTGAAATGTTTAAAAATGTCTTTAGTTTAATGTAAAATATAAAAACTCATGGGTATTAATATCAATTGGTTGGCGGGAACTTAAAAAATGATGATAGAATAATGGGAAAATTTCACACAGCCCCCTTGGAAAGGACTTTATTTCAATCAACCCCAAAAATTCTGAAATTCACTATATCCTATGGGTCAAAATAAAATTAAGTTTTGTAGGTGAAAAGACAATAATAACTATACTTTATTTTTTGAATCTATTTATTTGTCTTATAAATTCCCTTATTTATCCAATGAATAGACAAAATGTTTTTAACTCTTTGGATTTTTTTGAATCCCAATTTATTTATCTTATAAATGCTTTTATTTATCTTGTGAATACCTTTATTCATTTTGATAATAACCAAAATAGTCTTCTTAACTCCATGATTTGTTTTGAATCCCTTTATTTATATTATAAATGCCTTTTTTTATCTTATAAATTCCCTCATGGAAAAAAAATAAAGTAAGAGCATCATTATCTTTTCACCTATAAAACATAATTTCATTTTGACCTATAGGGTGCAGTGTAATTTTAGAATTTTTTTTGGGCTAGACTGAAATAAAATCTTTTCCATAGGCATTAACTGAAATTGTCCCTACAATAATTGTAGCATAAATGAATTGACTAGGACTATGAATAATAACTAATAAGACAGCCACTATTGGTTGGACCTGGACCAATCTGAAATCCGACGAGCCGTTTCTTATGGGCTACTCATCAACTATCACCCTACGTCTTGCTGATGGCTTAAATAATGGCCCATAAATTAAAATTTCTTTGTTTTTACATTTCCTTTTATTCTACGTGAACACTTGGTATCGTGGCTAACCCTTTAAAAAAATTATAAATTAGACTAATCCGGATAAAGATGATATAGGTTGCTGCATCCCCAAAAAAATTGAACCCATGACATTTGGTTCAGTTAGAACAACTTCTACTAGATGATTCAAACCATCAGTGCTTACATTTCTTTCTTTCTTTCAATAATCAAATTTTATTCTACAATCTCTTTTCCAAAATCATTGCAGCATATATATATATATATATATATATATATATATATATTTGGTAATGAAGGAAAAATATACATAAAATTTTTCTTAAAATACGCCTAATATCAAATATTTTTTTTAGGGACAAAAATAACTATAAACTTTTAAAATAGGTGTAAAAATACACATTGATCATTAATTGAACGTTTGTTTCATTTTTCAAGGATTAAGATGTAAAAATACACGTAAGATTTTCCTAAAAGTGTGTTCAACACAAATGTTTTTTAAAGGCAAAAGTAACTATAAACATCTACAAATAGATGTAAAAATACACATTGATCATAAGTTGACTATTTGTTTGATTTTTTGACTAAAAATGGTGGCATTGAGGATGACTTAGATGATTAAGAAACATTGGGCAAGAAAATTAATTTCCACCTAAACTTTTATCTCCACCGTTTACCACGGAGTGTCAAACATGTGATTCTATAGTAGTGACAGTTCTAGACGCACATAAAAAAAATACTTCATGTTGTTTCTTAATCATCCACGTCATCCTCTATGTCACTATTTTTAGTCAAAAAGTTTAAACAAATGATTAACTAAAGGTCAATATATATTTTTACCTATATTTTGAAAGTTTATAATTATTTTTTCTCTCAAAAAAGCATTTGTGTCAAGCCCACTTTTATGAAAATCTCATGTGTATTTTTGCACCTTAACCCTTTAAAAATTCAAACAAATGGTCGATTAACGATCAAGGTATATTTTTAATTTGCACTTATTTTAAAGGTTCATAGTTACTTCTACCCTTCAAAAAAGTATTTGGTGTTGAATGCACTTTTAAAAAAATCTTATATATATTTTTGCAATTTAACCCTTTTTTTTACTGATTTGTTTACTGATTTTCATTTATATGCTTAAGATTTTTTTTTTTTTTGAACTCTGACACCCTTATTTTATAAAATGAGGGTTTATTACGTCGTTGCATTTTACTTTTAATTAGGTATTGTTTTTTACTCAAAAAATACTCGAAATTTTCAGGAAAACATAAATAAAATTGGTATTGCCCGTGTCTGAAGACTCTGTAGATATTTTATATGGTTGGAATTTCTTATGTATAAGAAATATTTGACTTTTGACCATACCCCACTTGAATTGGATGGAAGTGGATCGGCAAAGCTCATGAAAATAACACTGCCACATATGAATGAGATAGCACGATCGTCACCGATCGACCATGTGTGAAATGCTTATGACAACATTGCGCCGACTCTTTGTTTGTTTTTTTGTTTTTTTGTTTTTTTGCCCAACATTGCGCCGACTCTAGCATAACAGCCCTTGAGGTATGGTCCAAAAAAGCAGGAAACTCGCTCTATTTTACTAGTTTTAAATATAAAATTTTAATCGACTTTCTGTCAAATGTAACTCCTCGTAATTCGTATATTGATTGCACATTAGTAAAGAGAGTTCTGTTAAGGGCTGTTACTAACACATATTATCGGAGAGGATATTTTAGACAAATCGACACATATTTATTCTAAATAACTAATGTAACTAATTTTTAAAAATATTTATAAAATTAATTATCTAATTCTTAATGCTAAATTTTTATTGATCAAATGTAAAATATGCTATACATATTGCTATTCTTTGGGTTTTAACTCCTTTTTGCCGTTTTAAGGAGGAGTAGAAGGTTGAGAAAAAGAAAGTAGAAAGAGGGGAAGAATTCAACTTTTTGTATGGCTAAAAACCTTTGAATTAATGAAAGAGAACCTCTTAGTTAAAAAATAAAAAATCATACTTATATCAAATTTTTTATATTTATTATATTAAATTCTCTAATCATATATCGCCATATGTCATATTATTTATTTTCATATGAATTTATGGTTAAATGATATTATTTAAAAGAATAGAATACATGCATGGCTATATCCGATAGAAAAATTGACTTAATAAATATAAAGAATTTAACTAAATATTTAAAAAAAACAAATAAAAGATCACCTCGAGTCACTAATGGCCCCCTCTTATTAAAAGCGCGGGCCAGGCACATTGTCTGCTACATATAAATGAGATGATACGACCGTCACCGATAATAGTTGAATATTCTAGCATAGCAAGCGATGGCCAAAATAAAGCAGGAAACACGCTATATTTTTATTTTACTACCTCATCTGGTCTTGAATATAGGAATGAGGTAAGATGTTTACTTTGGTCTTTTATATTTATATATATATATATATATATATAAAACTTTAATTTATTTTATCCTCTAAATTTTTAATTTCTATTAAAGGTAGTTGCTAATGTATATGATTAGAAATGATATTTTAGACAAATCAACGCACAGTTTTTTTGTTACAAATAACTAACTTAAATAATTTCCATAACATTAACAAATTAATTATCAAGCTTTTATATTAAGGACATGAATTAGTAATTATTTATGGAATAAGGTACATCCAGCACCTTGAAGTATTTTACATAGTTCATCTAGTATCATAAAGTATTTTGTGATGCATTTAGCATCTTGAAGTATTTTTTTGTGCATCTAGTGACAAGTGTAAATTTGTAGTTGTAACTGAATTAACTTATAGTGGAGCTATGTAACAGAATTTGTTATGCATTTGTTATGTATTTTATATCTCTAAATATGTACTTTAGTTACTCAAACTATTTTATATATATACATGTACCAACCATATAATCAATATACAATTCTTTCACTCAATATTTGTAACATGGTATCAGAGCCTTCTAAAATTTTTTTTCGCATCTCTACTTTCCCTTTTCTGCACTTTCCCCTTTTTGCAACCCTATTTCGGTCTTCTTCACTTCGTCTTCCTCACCTGTTTCTTCCTTGCTGCCATGGCTTCCACCGCTGTGACTGATCCGACTAGCTTCTACTATATTCATCCGAGTGAGAATCCTACGCTTGTTCTTGTTGCGCCTCCTCTTGATGGTTTGAACTACCACAGCTGGGCTCGCGCCATGAAATCCGCTCTGCTTGCGAAGAACAAACTCCGATTCGTTGATGGTTCTCTTCCTCCGCCGTCACCCACCGATCCATTATTTTCGGTCTGGGAACGCTGTGATAACCTTGTTCAAGGTTGGCTTACCAAGTCTATTTCACCGACAATCGCTAAAAGTCTCCTCTGGTTCAACTCGGCCATTGATATCTGGTCCGATCTCCGTTCTCGTTTTTCACAGTCCGATCTATTTCGGATCTCTGATCTCCAGGAAGAAATTTACAGTCTCCGGCAGGGATCTTTGTCTGTGAGTGAATATTACACTCGTCTTAAAATTCTCTGGGATGAACTAATCAATATTCGTCCATTGAAATCTTGCACATGTGGTTCTGCTGCTGATGCGCTCTGTCACCGTGAGGAGGATTATGCCATTCGCTTTCTCAAAGGCTTGAATGAGCAGTATGTGTCCATTAAGTCTCAAATCATGCTCTTGGATCCTTTGCCCTCTATCAACCGTGTCTTCTCCTTGGTCTTGCAGCAGGAACGGGAACTTCATCCTCCTGTTGCTTCTTCTACGGTACTTCTGGCCAACTCCATTCGTTCTCCTTCTTCGGCCTCTTCAGGATCCAAACCGAAGTTCTGCTCCTTCTACGGTAAACCACGCCACACTGAGGCCACATGCTACAGGAAGCATGGTTTTCCACCTGGCTTCAAGTTCCGATCCTCTGGTGCTCAGCAATTTTCATCTTCCCCTGCTACGGTTCATGCTATTGTGACTGCTCAATCTGGTGTTGCTACGGACTCTACCTCTGCACTGGCTCCCTCTTCAATTTCTTCTTCACAAGCTGCTACTCTTCCGCCATTATCCTCTGATCAGTACACTCGCCTTCTTGCCTTGCTTAACTATCCTCCTGTTTCTCAACCTTTGGTTAATAATCTGTCTACTTCTCCTTCCATTTCTTCACAAGGTATATGCTCTTCTTTATTTTCTCCTGCTTGTGCGTCTTGGATAATTGATTCTGGCGCCTCTGATCATGTTTGTTGTTCTTTATCCCTTTATTCTTCTTACATTTCTATACCTCCTATTGATGTTCGTCTTCCTACAAATAATCATGTCACTGCTAATATTTCTGGTACTATTCGTTTATCTGATCATTTAGTTCTTGACAATGTCCTTTATATTCCAAATTTTTCTTTCAATATACTTTATGTATCTCGGTTGACTTCCTCCATCAACTGTCAGATAACTTTCTCTTCTCTTGAATGTCAGATATACCTAATACAACCTTCGCTGATGATTGGTTTAGCTAAAAGATTTGAGGGCTTATACATCATGCCTGCCAGCCTCTATCCTCCTCCCACATCATCTCAGGTTCTCCTTACCAGCACTACACCGCATCCTGATTCAGTTCTCTGGCATATGCGCCTTGGCCATCTCTCAGACTCCACTTTATCAACTTTACACAAACAAATTTCCACTATACCATGTATTTCTCATTCCTTTACATGTGATGTTTGCCATTTTGCTAAACAAAAGCGTTTATCATTTCCTGTAAGCACAAGTTCATGCAATAAAATTTTTGAATTAGTACACATTGACATTTAGGGTCCTTTTGCAACTCCCTCTGTTCATGGTCATCGCTATTTTCTCACTATTGTAGATGACTATTCTCGTTTTACTTGGATTTATCTTATGCACCATAAATCTGATGCTCGTACACATCTTAAAAGGTTCTTTGCTATTGTTGAAACTCAATTTTCTGCTTCTATAAAGGTTTTACGATCAGACAATGGTGCTGAATTTCACATGCCTCAATTTTATGCTTCTAAAGGTGTTTTCCATCAAAAATCTTGTGTTGACACTCCACAACAAAATGGGTTGGTAGAACGTAAACACCAACACATTTTGAATGTGGCTAGAGCTCTTCTTTTTCAATCTCAAATTCCTCTTCCTTACTGGTCCTATTTGGTTTTACATGCTACTCATATTATCAACTGTTTGCCATCACCAATAATTAATAACTCCACTCCCTTTGAGCGATTGCATGGTTTTCCTCCATCATATTCTCATTTCAAAGTTTTTGGTTCTCTTTGTTTTGCTTCCACATTGTCTCATACTCGCTCTAAATTTGATTCTCGAGCTCGTAAATGTGTTTACTTGGGTATTCCACCTGGTTCAAAGGCTTTTACCCTGTTAGATCTATGTACTAATCAAATTTTTTTGTCTCGTGATGTTATATTTCATGAACATGTGTTTCCTTTCCAAAATGGCAATCTTACTCCCTTGGACTGTCCTTGGCCAGAACCTTTATCTCCCTCCCCTTCCCTTGATGACTCCCCTGTTTCTATGCCCTCTACGTCTTCCCCTGCTTCTGCCTCTGACTCCAGTCTTGTTGCTCCCATTTTGCCACCTTCTCCCTCTCTTAGGCGCTCCTCTAGATCCCACCATCCACCCTCCTATTTGCAGGAATACCACTGTGCACTCATTTCTTCTGCTGACCAATCATCTTCAAAGGCTGGACCTAGGTATCCTCTTTCCTCTGTTCTTTCTTATTCCTCTTTATCTCCTTCTTACCATTCTTTTGTCAATAATGTCACTATTTCTCCTGACCCAAAAACCTATAAGCAAGCTGTGAAGGATTTAGTTTGGAGGGAAGCTATGACTGCAGAACTTAGAGCTCTAGAACAAAACCAGACTTGGACTCTCACTTCTCTTCCACCCGATAAGAATACAATTGGCTGTAAGTGGGTCTTTCGCACTAAGTTTAAGGCCAATGGTGAAATAGAACGCCACAAAGCACGCCTTGTAGCTAAAGGCTACACTCAAACAGAGGGTTTAGACTACTTTGACACTTTTTCCCCGGTTGCCAAAATGACCACTCTTCGTCTCTTACTCTCCATAGCTGCTGCCAAGGGTTGGCATTTACATCAACTTGATGTCAACAATGCCTTTTTGCATAGTGACTTACTTGAGGAAGTATATATGGATCTTCCTCCTGGTTTTACACCTTCTGTTCCAAATCAGGTTTGTAGGCTGCAAAAGTCTCTCTATGGGCTCAAACAGGCAAGTAGGCAATGGTACTCTAAACTCTCCTCTGCCTTACTTTCTTATGGTTACATTCAGTCTGCTTCTGATCATTCTCTTTTTTACAAGGCTTCTTCTTCTTCCTTCACTGTCATTTTGGTCTATGTTGATGATGTTGTCTTGGCTGGAAATGATATTTCTGAAATTAATATGGTTAAACATCAGTTAGATACTGCCTTCACTATTAAGGACCTTGGTGAACTTCGCTATTTCCTTGGTCTAGAGCTTGCTAGATCCAAGGATGGTATATTCTTGTCTCAACGTAAATTTGCTTTGGAACTTCTTGAAGATACTGGTCATTTAGCTTGCAAACCAGCATCTTGTCCAATGGATCCTCACCTTAAGCTTTCCAAAGACCGTGGTCAACCTCTTCTTGATCCTCAGCCATATCGAAGACTTATTGGTCGTCTTCAATACTTAACCACTACTCGCCCTGATTTAAGCTATGTCACTCAGCAATTAAGTCAATTCATGTCCAACCCCACTGATCTTCATTTGGCAGCAGCATATCGGGTTATGAGGTACATTAAATCAGCACCTGGTACTGGTATATTCTTTTCTTCTCAATCTGATTTGAAGCTTCGTAGTTTCAGCGATTCTGACTGGGCGGGTTGTGTGGACACCCGTCGTTCTGTAACTGGTTTTGCTATTTTTTTGGGTCCTTCTCTGATTTCTTGGAAGGCTAAGAAACAAGCCACTGTTTCCAAATCATCATCTGAGGCTGAATATAGGGCTATGGCCTCCACTACTTGTGAACTTCAATGGTTGATCTATCTTTTGACTGATTTTCAAATTTCACACATTGATCCAGCTTTGCTTTTTTGTGACAATCAGTCTGCTATACAAATTGCTGCTAATCCTACCTATCATGAAAGAACCAAACACATAGAATTGGATTGTCATTTGGTGCGCGAGAAACTTCAGGCTAATCTCATTCATATCCTTCCTGTTCGCTCCTCATATCAGATTGCAGATATTTTTACAAAGGCTCTTCATCCTGCACGCTTCCATGAGCTGAAATCCAAGCTGGGCATGAAAGACATCCATGCTCCAGCTTGTGGGGGGTGACAAGTGTAAATTTGTAGTTGTAACTGAATTAACTTATAGTGGAGCTATGTAACAAAATTTGTTATGCATTTGTTATGTATTTTAGATCTCTAAATATGTACTTTAGTTACTCAAACTATTTTGTATATATACATGTACCAACCATATAATCAATATACAATTCTTTCACTCAATATTTGTAACATCTAGAACCATCACTACTACAAAATTGCATATATTTGACGCTATATTCTTAACGGTTTTCATGAAACAGTTAAATATAAAGAGGTGGAATTATAAGAAAACAATATATAATGGTTATTTAAAACCACCATTAAGTATATGAGAAGATATTTGACAGTTTTATATGACCATCGTGATATATAATTTTTTTTTGTTGGAAAAAAAAGGTATCGTTATATGATGGTTGTATGTTAAAAACCGTTAAATATAGCTATAAATATATGATAGTTGTTTATCAAACAACTGTGAAGCTTATGTATTTGACAGGTTTTCAAAATAAACAGTCAAATTAGATGCTTAAAATATCTTTATGAACCCTATTCTGTCACTAGTTTAAAATTCCCATCATTTCTTGGTGCGCTCAAAATAGCTCCGACTACTCTTTTCCGATAATCCCCATCACTATTCACTCTCTATTATTGATGGACTTGTGATTCTCCTCTATTACGTGTTCGTTGCAGTCCGTGAAGGGGTTCGCCATTCTTCCTGGTTTTGAATCTCCATTTTTGAATCATGTGTTCATAAAGGTGAGCTCTTGCCCTGAACAAAGAGAAAATATAATTAGTATAAATCAAAAATAAATAAAGCATGTGCTTTCGACATGAGTCATACTACCTCAGGTAAAGACTGAGAGGGAAATATGCAACTATCTTTAGCACTTGGGGTATGAGCCATTCCCTACTTCCTTATGGTGCCTGGCTTATTAACTGATCATTAACAGCTTGTTGTGCTTTAACTGTCTTCTTTAACATCTTGGTCATCTCCTATACTGTTGAAGCTTCTAATTAGGTACCCTTGTCGGCCTCTTCCGCTTCCCAAAGTATTCTTTTTTTTCTGGTTCTTCTGGTTTCTAGTGTCCTGCTTCAAAAGATATTAAGGATAGTTTTGTTGCTTTATTCTTTCTCTACTGGTTTTTTTTGTTCATTAGGCAATGTTGTCTATTAGCTTCAAGTTTACTGTCTCTAAGTGTTCACAAGTTGCTCTATATTGGAGCATCTGCTTAATAATATATGTGTTGAGCATTTAATAACTATGGAGAACATGAATTGAATGGAATGTGGTGCTGGTTTTACTACCAGAGGCTTAATGCAAAAAAAAATTGTAATAAAAAGCCCTGTTATGACTTCTCTTAGCTTCAAGTTTTTAGTTTTTAGTTGTTGGTGATTGGCATTGTGGAAGAACCTTCATCTTATCAAGCATAAGCTCACCATGGAAAAATTAATGTTTACTTCTGTAAAATGGGAGAGCATAAATTTCATGGAGTTGTGGATGAATCTTCATCTCGTCAAGCATGAGTGCTTGTTTGCCTCCACTTAATCTTATATCATTTCATATAAATATGATATACCAAATTAAATCTGGTTTTGCAGTGTATTTGCTTTATATTGGATTTCTGATGAAAGGAAATTGTTCATATTGCCATGTGATTAGCACATGCCATTTTTGTTTTGGTTATTCATTGCAACATTGTGGTTGTGCTGAAGCATTCTTGCTGGCTTTAAATATTTTATTGCTTCTGATTTATTTTTTTGGCATAAGTCCCCTTTTGAATTCAATGAGCATTTCTTTTGTCGTCAATATTTGAAGCTTTATGAAATGACTATAAGAATTGATGACCAAAGAAATGGAAAACAATAATTTGTGTCTTCATTTGACTTTAGATTGTTCTATAGATAAGCATCCATGAAATTATGAAATAACATTACATTGTATCTTTGTGTCTTCATTCGACTCATTTGACTTTGTGTATCTTTGCTACATTTTGAAATAACTTTGCATTGTATCTTTGTTGCATAGGAAATTATGATTTCTTATAACTCTACATTATGTATCTTTGCTGCATTTTATGGATTGGAGAAGTTAGAATGATGATTTAAGATTTGTTACAAGTTAATATGTTGGCATCAGATGGTGGCTCAAATACTGAGGGTTCTAACCTCTCCAACCCCTCTGCCAACCCTTTTAGTGCACATCAGGCTGTTACTAAGGTAGAACTTATACAACAAGAGGAAAGAACATTGAGGAATGGTCTTGTTGTGATGAAGTAGGTCCATAAAGCAAAGAGAGAAGGGAGGAAACTTAATATCAGATGGAACAAGAAAGGGCAAGTTGTGAGTTTTGACAACTTCGTTAGCTACCTCGGGTACACAACAAAAACCAATATACCTATCACTTTGAACAATTGGAGGAAAATTGATACAATAGAAAAGAATATTTAGGATGAAGTATCAGTAAGACAATATGCTACTTAGTTAATAATATCTTGTTAACCGATATGCCTAACACTAACAAAGATTTGTGTGTTTTGTAGTATGAATTCCACATTGGTGAGAAGAAGGATTATGTGCTCAAGAAGGATAGCAGGATTATGCACTAGTTCCTAAGGTTTGTGAAGAAGAAATTTTTATTAGAACCCGACGCTGCTGAAGGAAGTTGTCAAACAGCCTAAATGGGCTGATTTTGTATGGTCACGACACTCTTCAGTTTTCCAGATAAATTAAATTTAATGTGTATTCTTTTGTATGCTCTTCGGGTTTTGAAATGCTTTTGTATTCTTTGTTGTTTTTGACTACAAGCATTAAGCGCAGCAAACCATGAAAGGGTGAAGAACAACAAATACTTGTATCATGGAGGTAGCACGGGGTATGCGAACATCGAGCAACAGTTGATAGAGAAGCAGGGGTCAGGATCGAATGTGACTATTGCTCATGGAGTGTTGTAGACTTCGGCGAGGCAAAACAAAGAGGGCAACATTAACAATCCCCACATCTAGGATGTTGTCTCAAGAATGGTAAGTACTAATGATTTTGATTCAATTATGTTTGTTCTATGTAAAAGAGTTTTCAACCTTTCATTTTGATACAGGAGACCTTGAATTAAGAAGTAGAGCAAGTCAAGCTTCTTGGGGACAATAATGTCTTGGAAAAGGCTCTAAGTCCTGACTATAGTGGTCTTTTGAGGGGTGTTGGCTATGGAGTTGACAAAAACGAATACTTTGTAAAGTGGAAAAGGCTGACAAGGGTGCCTAACCAAAAGCTTCAATAGTTTATGGAGATGACCGAGATGTTGAAGAAGACAATTGAAGCACAACAAGCTGTTATTAATCAGTTAATGAGCCAAGGCACAGCGAGGAAGCAGGGAATGGCTCACACCCCAATTGTTAAAGATAGTTGCACATTTCCCTCTCATACTTTACCTAAGGTAGTATGACTCATGTCGAAAGCACATGCTTTATTTATTTTTTATTTATACTAATTGCATTTTCTCTTTATTCAGGGTGAGGTGGAGATTAAGTGTGTGGTTGATAGCCCTAAGCGGCATATCGTTGCTACAGTCTACATGTACAACATACCAAGGGAGAACACAATTTACAGCTCATCTCTCCCTCAGAATCATATCAAGGTAGAGTTGAAGACGGTCATTGATCCTAAGTATGCCCTTTTGATTTCCATCCCAAATGCAGATATAGTGGAAGGAGCTTTACTTAGCTTTGTTGTGTGGCCAACCCACCTTATTGTCATACCATCAAAGACAAAAAAGGTATACCAACGTCTTTTGAATTTGCTAGTGAAGTTTTTTCTAACTATTTTTCTATCTTCTCAACTTGTTTAGCTGAAAAGGAGGAACAGCAATCTGAAAGCTCAATTTGGCCATGGTTTGATGTCTTGTGCGTCGAAGAAGATGGATGAGCCTATACCTATGCCTCAGCCGCCAGTTTCCAACAAATTCTGGAAGGCTCTTGAGGCATATAATATTCTAGTCACCGAGACAGACCCTGAGCGAGACAACTATTACATACAAGTCCACTTCAAGCAAGATATTTACAGGGAGCAAGGCATGTTTGATGCTATCACTCAAGTCTCAGTCAAAGAGACAGTCACACGCGAAATGGCTAGCTCGGGTGCTTGTAACTTTTATATCTGGTATACCCTCTGTTGCGAATGAATACTTAGCTACTCAAAGCATTTATATATGATAATTTACCTAGTTTTTTATGTAAGGTACCTTTATAAGGAGCACGTAGTTCGCAATGACCAACAAGACACATTCCTATTCCTCAACCCCCACCTCTATTCAGGAATGTTGGACAAATGTAATAAGCTTGATTTTGTGGAGAGGAAAGCTAGGAAACTAGCAGATTTGGTCATTAAAAGGGCACCAAAGAAGAAGGACAATTTTTGCTTGGTGTTGTACTACCAGGGGTAAGTATACTACTTCATTAAATTGGATTCTCATTATGTTTGTTTCTTAGTTTGTTCTCATTGTGTTTATTTTACTTAGAGGTCATTGGATGCTCATCATGCTAAATCCTTTCAAGCAAAGGATTTGGTACTTTGATTCAATTCATAGGGATCCGAAAAATCAACCATAGATGGTCAAGGTCTTCAATAAGTAAGTTTGGTACTTTTATTCAAAGTTTACTGTGAATTTGGTGCTTTAATTTCTTATTGTGATATATCTTGTCAAAGTTGTTTGCTATTACGCCACAAACGAAGGCTTCTCCTGCTCCTCGTTTAAAGGGAAAGGCATTGCATCCGGTTACAAATGGAAAAGAGTAGCGGTAACTCTCCAATACTTATCATTTTGTTAGAGTTGTTAGAGTTGGTTTTTTGTGTTAGAATACTACATTCCATTTGTTTGTTATAGTGTCCGCGACAACAAATGAGAGCTCTTATTGTAAATAGTGTGTCATAAAGTTCATGCAGGACATAGTCACCCACAATCTTGGCTCAATTGGTACTAAGGTATGTATATATATGTACGTGTGTGTTTAAGTTAAATTAAAGTAAAGTCATATATATTTACTAACCATACTTTGTTTTTACATACAGTACTTTGAAGATAGTTATTCTAATCAATATTCACCTGGATAAATTGAAGAAGTTATAGAAGAGCTAGTTATGACATTTTATCGGCAATGGATGGGAGCATAAATTAGCTATGACTGAATTTGATTTTGATTTTTTTTCCATTTTTGTTTTCTCTTTTTGCTCTAAATGATTTTGGTTTTGGTTTCTGTAATATACAATTTAATTTTTATATGTACATTTTGATGATTGCTTTCTGTAATGTACATTTTGATGATTCGATTATATGGTTTATGTATTTGGTTTCTATAATTGGTTATATTTGTATTTTGTTTTTGTATGTAATATGCAGATGGGGGCTTATCAAAAGTGAGCCCCCCAATTTTTTTTTAAAAAAAATTGTTACAAATACTTACAATCTACCAATAACCGTCAAATATTATACATATATAATGGTTTTTCTAAATAACCATCAAATAAACCCCTTCCTTTGAACTAATACTTTATCATTCATCATTTTAACCCCTAAGTATTGTAGGTTCTTATTAAAAAAAACTGTTAAATATAGTTTGTAATGTTTAACCGTCATTGTCTTACAACCGTCAAATATAATACCTTATACATAACGGTTGTCTTTAAACAACTGTGAAATATAGTATCCAATATTTAAAGGTTGCAAATCATTATATATAAATATTTGACGCTCAAGTATTTAATGGTTTTTATTTAACGGTTGAAAACTATTAAATATCCACACACACTCACACAAAAAAAACCGCTATATATACAGATAAATCTGTAATAGTGTGTAAAGTATTTTTTTGGACCATTTAGCACCCTGAAGTATTTTTTTAGGTTTGTTCAACACTTAAAATATTTTTTAGTGTATTTAGCATCAAAGCATAAAAAATTATTTAGGGTGCTGGACACACCTAAAAAATATTTCAAGGTGCTTGAAGGATCACAAAATATTTTAGGGTGCTAGATATAGAATTGAAAAAATACTTCATGATACTGGGTGCACATTAGCCCTTTACTTATTTGAGGTGGCAAAAATAAATTAGCTTTATTTATTTATTTATTTTAATAGAATGCGCTATGTTTTTAATTATTGATCATCCAAAAAATACGCTATCCTAATGGCTATTCTTTAGGTTTTAACTTCTTTTTCCCGTTAGATAACACTGATAAAGAAGAAGGAGAAGAAGAATTCAACTTTTTGTATGGTCAATAACTAACTTAGGAAGATGGTAGATAATATTACCATAAACTATAGGGTGAAGGTGCAAATTTGCTTTTGAAGTTTTCACTGAAGAGCAATATTATCCTGAAAGTTTTTTTAAGTTTAATGTCACCTTGAAAATTTCAAAATATAGCAATGTTGCCCCATACCATTCAAAAACTAATGTTGACAATTAAAATTAAAAATTAGCGTTAACTATTAACTTTTTACAAAAATTGGCAACATTGCTAAATTTTAACACTTTTGTTGCAATATGAACCTAATAAACCTTATAGGGTAAAATTGCTCCTCAGCAAAACTTTTTTAGGACAAATTTGCACCTTAACTCTAAACCAAGGTCATTAAACCCTGATCGGGCACTGAACTAGTTGAAGTACTGGGTTAAGGGTCAATGGGTCGGATCAAAGTCAAACCGGAGCTAACCCGAGGCCAAACCGGTAAGAAAGTGAAGATTCCAATGTTATTAATATAAAATTCTGAAATTTTTTTTTTTTAAAAAAATCGAATCAAACTTTTAAAAATAGTGTGAAAAAATAGTGAACCAGGCTATTATTTCACCCAGACCGGTTACTTGGCTCATTCGCCAGTTTCCATATTGAACAAGACGGTTTGTCTGGATTTAATAACCATGCACTAAACAATAACCATGAAGAATGGAACAACCCACCTCGGAGCGGAGCATCCTTAATTCTTCCACCAATAGAATCGTTAGCCTTTCAATAGCGCTATACAAATCCCGCATCCCTACGGCCCCATGTCTCGTCCATCTTTAGCCCTTCTTAGTATAGTGAGGAACACAATTTCACCAGCATCACCGTTTTCGCCAAGAAGCCAATTATATAATTTTAATTGTCTAGAGACCACCTGTTTTATTTAAGTAAATTAATTTGTCCATTTATTTTTGTGATTTTCGTTTTTAATGAAGTAATGGGCCCAGCCACGAGTCATTAATTATTTTTAATTTAAGTTATTGAATACTCCCTTCAGTCCTATTTATAAGAACTCGATAACCGAATTACACGCTGTAAAAAAGTGGTTAAAATTAGTTAAAAATAATAAATATATCTAAAATAAATTTTTTTTACCAGATATGCCCTTAGTTATGAGAGGCAAATAAAAAAGAGAAATAGAATAAATAAAAGAAGAGTAAAGATGTGCCCAGCATCTGAACTATTTAAAGGTACAATTTTACCTCTCATATATTAAAAATGAAGCAATTAACACCCCACCTAATAGAAATTTAACCGCCGTTAGGTTCCTTGTTTTCACAACCATGGTTCTCCAATCTCTTTCACTACAATGGCGATCTCAATTTCTGTTAGCTAGGGTGTTAATTGTTCCATTTTTAATAAATGGGGGCAAAATTGCACCCTTAAATACTGCAGGGTGCTGAGTACACTTTTACCTAATATAAGAATCATCAACCTTTTAATTAATAGAATACATATAATTAATGAGGGGTAGAAAAGGAAAAAACTCATTAATTGCTCAAAACAATTTTTGTCATGTTCTTATAAAAAAAACTAAGACAATTTAAATTTTTAACTCTTATAAAAAGGATGGAAGGGAGTATCTAATAATGGGCCTGTGAGCTCAAATAGCTAGGTCAACCAGAGTGTTTTTAGTTAATTAATTAGAATTTCAAGTTTCATTTGAATTTAATTGGGATAATAAATTCAGATTAAGTTTCATTATCTTTTGTGTATTTTAAAATGGGGTTTTTAGAGTCTTTTTTAGATGATTTAAAGGCTTCAAATAGAAACATATTTGAAGAAGACAGGCCATTGAATTGAGTAAAAATTAATTTTTTTCTGGGCAAGTTAAATACCTGTGGCTTGGCGTTCTCGTGAGAATATTTGGTTTATCAGAGGTTCCTTATCATTTAATTATCCTTAAATTTGCGGCCCTTATCCCGATCATCTAAGTGGTTACTTGTTAAGAGTTCAATAACACGAATCCGATCAAATTTTCGGGGCCTTAGGGCTGATCATCTCCAAGATCCACAATTCCACATCATAGTTAATTAATATAGAACGTAACAAACCAAGTAGTTCAGATCTAAACTTCAAAAGTAACTCCACTTTAATCACATGCTGATGTAATACACGAGACAAAAGATAGAATGTGATATTTAAGGTAGCAGAAATAAATGAGGGAGTCATAGAGAATGACAACACTAATACTATTTATCACACCAACCACGAGAAAAGAAAGTGTTGCAGAAATGTACGCATCCATCGATCTGGGCAGCTTTTTTTCAAGTGGGAAAATTTAGTAGAAGGAAAGTGAGAAATAAAATTTGAGCCATTCTTTCTATTATATATTATAATATAAAATTGATAATTATATAATCGACAACATTGAACTGAAGCCCTAAATTGTGCAAGTAAAGAAATAGTAGAGCAGGGGTGCCAGCAAAGTTGATGACAGTAAAGAATGAAGAACATGATGATGCAACTGTTGAAGGTGATGGAGTGCTTTATATAATTTGAAAATAGAAGACAAAGTTGAGGTAATTTTAGTAAAATTGAAGGGAGATCGATCGTAATTTTTACTTAAGATGATGATTTAGTTTGTATAATTTTGAGAGGTAGAAAGGGGGTAACAAATTAAAGTAGGGTTTAATTTTGGGGGGGGGGGGTTGTTGAGTGATTTGGACATCTTAGTGATGGTTACAAATTCAATGCATGAAGTTGAAGGCCGTGGGGGTGAATAAGAGTGTGAACCATATGCGATATATGAGAAATAATATCCTAGGTGCAAAAGTCACTTCATACTTCTAGCAGTGCACACTAATACTTCTAGCAGTGCACACTAATAGAAGTTTTTCAACTTTCAAAGGCTTACTGTAAAGTTTGAGATTACTGCTGTTTAGTTTCATATCTTTGTACATATTACCTTTTGGCAATATAACACCTTTCACTCAAAAAAAAAACGTCACTTCATACTTGGTTGTCACACTGGGGATGCTATATACACTGACATATGATTCCAGTTATGAAGATAAGAAATGTGTGAATACTAGTGCCACCAGGGCACAAAAATGACTAAAACATGGCACTCCATCTCCATGTGCCTACCCATTCTTACTTACCAACCCCTCCTCTGTCCTAACTCTGTTGTCTCATTTTCCACTCTTTTAATGACTTAACCCTCTGATGTGAAACTAGGATGGGAAAGTGTGGAGAGAGAGAGAGAGACGCAACTTCTTGATTTCTATCCAACCAATAAGCCTGTGTCTTATCCTATATCTTCTATTACCTTTTAGTAGTCAAATCTCAAAATTGCTCTTCCTCTTCCTCTCTTTTACCTCGATCCCCTGCAAATGAAAACTATTCTTCCAAAATAAGAATCAATCCCTTAAAGTTGATCTATAAGATTATCCTAGAATAATAGCTTTGCTAAATTAAAATTCTATTATTTTCTCTAAACTTACCTATGGGGGATAACAATTTACACCCACTCAAGCGTATATTTGTCTTCTCCTGTTTTATTATCAGGTCATGGGTGTTTCGTGGCAGATCTGAGGAATATATATGCCCCATCATATAGATTGTGCTGTTGTAATCTGTTGAATACCCGTAAAAATATGGAGGGCCAACTGTATAAAAAGAAATTAGGATCAACTGCAAAAACAGGAAGGCCAATGTAAATTAAAGCCAGCAAAAAGACAAATCACAGGTGAAATGAAACAGAGAACCTTGAAACGATATCGCTCGTTTTAACTCAGTTTGATTTTGTTGTAGTCCATTAGTACTATGTAGGACTATGTATTGGACAAGAATGGCCCACTTGATAGTGCTCTCTACTTGTCCTGATTAGCTACTTCTTGATTTTTATCCAACCAGGAAGCCTATATCTTCTATCATTAGTATTCAAATCTCAAAATATATATGCATTAATTGGTTGCACTTTTTACGCATGGAAATATCCATCATCCCAAGAGGGGGTGTCTCCATTGATTTCCTTCTCCATTTATTCTTCATTGAGTATATTTACCATTAAATCAACTTTTAATGGTTGAGATTTATCATAGTAAATTTTTATTATAATGATATTATTTATATATTATTAAATCTCAACCATTGAAAGTTGATCTAATAGTAGATACACTCAATAAAGAGTAAATGAAAACGAAAATCAATGGGGATGCCCATTTCCACTATCATCCCACTTGCCAAAATTGTTCTTCCTCTCTTTTGCCGTTCCCCTCCGAATGAAAACTATTCTTCCAAATGTAAAAGATCACTCCGTTGAAGTTGATCTACTACTCCATTGTATGATATTCCTCCGGAGCTTTTTATAAGGAACAATTTTTTTATAGGGTGGTCCTTAATATAAGGAGCAAATCCTTTTTATCTAAAATTTTAAAATGATCTTTTTATTTTTACCCTAATTAAATATATGTTATTCATTATTGTACTCTCTCTTGTCCTTTTTATACACTACTACAGAATTATGATATAACCACCCTAATGGACGTCCCAATTTTAAAATTGGGTGGTTAAAAAGGAAGGCGGTGGCATTTTCGTAATTATGTGTACGTAGAGAAACCTTTATACATCCCAAATTTGAATTTGAGACGCCTAAAGTAGAGTTTAGACGTCCTAAATTTTATTTGGGACGCCTAAAGATTTCCACTGGCCCGAAAAAAATAAATTAAAAAATTTTAACTTACTTTAGACGTCCCAAATAGGATTTAGGATGCCTAAAGTAAGACTTTAGGCGTCCCAAAAAATTTGGGACTCCTAAAGTAAGACTTTAGGCGTCCCAAATGGCATTTGGGACGCCTAAAGTCAATACTTTAGGAGTCCCAAAAAAATTTGGGACTCCTAAAGTCACTTTAGGAGTCCCAAATGGCATTTAGGAGTCCCAAATGGCATTTGGGACTCCTAAAATCATGTCAGAAATTCTGACATGCGTAAGACTTTTCTTCCCTTTTTTTCATTCTCATGTCAGAAACTCATCCCTCATTTTCCATCTTTCCCATCCCCCATGACTTCTCTTCCCTTTTTTCTTTCATTCCTGTGACTTCGTCTTCTCTATCTACACCATGGGTATGCTTTTTCATTATTTTCTTTTCTTCATTACACTTCGTCTTCCTCTCTTCCTTTTTTTCATTCCCTTTTCCTCCACCTCCTTCCATTCTCATAGCACCTTCTTTGCTCTCACCCTCCGATGAACGCCTCCTCCACCTTTTTCCCCCCTCCGGCGTAGACCTCCCACTTTCATCGTTGCTTTCAGCCTTCAGCGTACCTCTCCTCTCCACTGTGCATAAACAACTCCTCCAACGTCTTCTCTCCACCTTGGAAGCACATAGATACCGTTGGCTGCCGTCTCCCCTACTTTCATCAGGTTTATTTTTTTTAAATATAAATTTACATGAAGAATTAAGTTAAACTTGCAATGTGAAATTATTATAATGCTTTCAATTTATTTACATGATTCTAGTTATTGGAGTGTTTTTCCCTTGATTTTTTTTTTTCCAGAATCATAAATTAGTTGTTAGTAGTTATACAATACTAATAATGTTTTTATTTTATACGTTTGGAGCTTGGAAATAGAGGGAAATACATATGTATATTTAGTTTGATGAAATGAACAACAATTAGTTTATAGTTGTTAGTGACAAACATTTTGACACTTTCTGGTTGTTGTTATACATATATAATATTAGGTTGTTGTTAACTCATAGAAATCAAGAGTATTTTAGCACATTTTCTTCTCTTTTCACTTATTTTTGGGTTCAAATTGTGCATATAAAGAGATTATAGAAGAAAATGTGATACGACAAAAGATAAATCAATTTTTTGTTGAATCATGAGTTAAATGCACATAGTTTTAATTATTTGTGAAAGTTAAAAGAACTCATAATCCCTCCTCTTTGTAGGTGAAGGATGACAAATTGTAAAAGCTCACAAAAAATCATGGGAAGATGTGGAAGGAAGGGAAGAATGCAAAAGGAAGAGGGAAATGGACATTATGGAGGAGAAGCCTGCACTTGCTGTGGAATCTGCTGTAGCCAAAGTCATGGCGAAACCACTTGAAAAAGCACTGCTTCTGTCTGGTTCTGATGACAATTCGCTAGGGGTGTTCAAAACCGGGACCGGGACCGGGATCTACCACTCCCGGTCCCGGTCCCGGTTTTTGGCCGGGATGCAAATTGCATCCCGGTCCCGCTCCCGGTCCCGGTTTGGTCCCGGTCCCGGTAATCCCGGCCGGGACCGGGATCAAACCGGGAATCCCGGTTTTTTTTTTTAAAAAATTAAATTTAAAAAATATTATTATTTTAGTTAAATTTTCTATAATTTAGTGTTTAAAGTAATTATTTAACATCTAATAAGGCCATAATAATCACATAAATTGATCTAGAATTGAAAAATAACATTTTATTATTATTATTATGATCACCTTCATCATTTTTATAATTATTTTTATATATTATATAGTAGGATTAGTATCACAATATATATAATTTAACTCCAACTAAATATGTGATACACATTTTATCAAATGATAACTTAAATTATGGGATAAAAAATACAAAAATAAAACAATAACTTAGTTTTTAAGAAAAAAATTTAAAAAAAAAATAAAAAACCGGGACCGGGACCGGGACCGGGATCACAAGGTATGTGACCGGTCCCGGTCCCGGTCCCGGGTCCCTTAGATCCCGGTCCCGGTTTTCCCGGTCCCGGTCCCGGCCGGGACGGGAAATTCCCGGGATCAAAATTCCGGGACCGGGACCGGACAACCGGGACCGGGACAATTTGGACACCCCTACAATTCGCTATGGCATTCGCTATAGCAAACCCACGGCGAACGCGCGAAACTGATACTGTGCGTTTTGCAAAAGTGACATTGCTGATACTATTTTAACCTAATGGGGGCGCCGAAATGGGAGGATTCTGCACAAGGGAAAGGTCTAAAACACAAGGAGGCTACTTGGGAGAGAACTCTTGGTGATCTTGGAGCTTGGGGAAGAGATTTGTGAAGATTTTCAAGGGTTTTCTTTCCCTTTTCTGGTTTTTCCTTCTTTTCTTCATCTTTTGCTGTTATGGATTATAATTTTGTGCTGAGATTTTGGCTTTTACAGACCATGAGTAGCTAGAACCATCAATTAGGATTACTTTTACCCATTGTATGGATTGAAATTATTGGATTATCTTGCTTTTGTTGGTTAATGAGTATTATATGTTGATTTTTCTTTGAGCTTAATGCTATCTTGTGCTTAATCACCACATGATTAGAGTTGTTCAATTGGAAGATACTTGAGAGAGCTATTTTGATTGTAGAACTTAAGAAAAATCATGCTAGACTTGAAGTTTAGGGATTAAATGGATGGTTTGTTGTTAGAATAGAGATATATCTAACAACCTAGCATAGTCATGTGAAGACTTGCTTTAGAAAGATGATTTTCATTAATTGTAAACAAGAGATTGAATATTTTTAATGAAGATTAAAAATTGATCTTGACTTGAGAGAGCTTGGTGGATGATTTTAGGATCTTCGACTAGCATATAGACTCATTTAATCAACATAAGTGGATAATTGCATAGTTTTATGAAATACAATGGGGAAGAAGTAATCCTAAGTTAATATCTCTTGAAGTTAGACCCAATTTCCCAATTTCCGCTGTTTTCCTTTGTTATTTTCATCAAACTTCTTTATTTAACTTGATCAATTTCAAATGATTCCATTCAACTTAATTAAGAACATGGTTAAATTAGTTAACTCGCTTTTGTCATAGTCCTCGTGGGAACGATCTTGACTTATCACTTTATTACTTGCGACCCGTGCGCTTGCGGAAGTTAAACGGCAAACAGTTGTATGAGTTGTTGTTATTATACATACATATATATATAGTAAAAAGATTGCAATGCTAGATGTCTTTATCATTTTGTAAGGGATATTTTGTGGTTTATGAATCCATCTTCAATTCTGTTTCTGCAATTTTAATTTGCTGGGTAATGAAGAATATAAATAATAATTTAAAAAAAAATAAAACTTTTTAATGTCCCAAATTAAGAATTGGGACGTCTAAAGTCCCCCCGTGGAGGACTTTAGACGTCCCAAATTGAGATTTGACTTTAGACGTCCCGTTTTTTTTGGGACGTCTTTTCTTAAAACATACTACGCTCCCTACATAAACATCCCCCAGTTTTTGGACGTTAAAAGTGCCAAAATAGGGACGTTAAAACCCTTTTTTGTAGTAGTGATAAGAGCTCAAAATTTGAATTGCCTTGATCCTTTTTATAAGAGCCCAATAAGAGTTGTTTGAACGTTTAATGCATTTTTTCTAATTTTACCTCTCATTAATTATGTGTTGCATTAACTAAAAGTTGGTTATACTTATATTTATATTAATTCTCTCTCTTATTTGCCCCTCGTAAATAAGAGCATACCTAGAAAACAAAATTTATTTTAGACATTCTTATTATTTTTAACTAATTTTAACTACTTTATTAAACCGTATAATTTGGTTATTAAGCTCTTATAAATAGGAGTATCTCTCATCTACTCTCTTTATAGATAAGGGTATAATTGGAAAAAACATACTCCCTCCGATTCACAATATAAGTCACTTCAATCAATTCATCAGAATCAAGAAATAGTAGTTTACTCATTAAATTTGTTTTAAATTCAAATAAATTTCCAACTTTGCCTATATTAAATGAGGTTTTGAATGAGAGAGAAAAATACAATGAGTTGTGTTTAAACATTAACTATAAGGGTAAAATTGATAAATTAGCATTAATTGATCCTAAAATGTGAGATACCGTGACGGTCATTATGAGATAACACAATGACTCTTAACTATTTTTTCTACAAAGATTATATTAAAGATAAAATAGATTTTGTGTGATATATTAGTTTAAAATAATTATTACAAAAATAAATTATTACACCTTACTTAAAAATTAAATCAAACACTAATTCTATAATTAATATTATATTATATTATCATTATATCGCATTATACTCCAAAATATAATGAGATTAAATCGAACTAAGCCCTTAGTCTAAAAGCAAAACTAGGCCCAGTACCTGGGCATCATTTCGGCCGGTCCCCCATGAAAACGACGTGCCGTCACTAACTATTCAACTGACCATCTTATAAAGCATGAATGATGAATGGCAACGAACGCGCTAGCTTTGTCTTTGTTGTAAAAACCAGTTATGAAGATAAGAAATGTGTGAACACTAGTGCCACCAGGGCACAAAAATGACTAAAACATGGCACTCCATTTCCGGATCTAGCTGCGCTCCACTGACAGTTATTTTCTCCCAAACTACACCGTTTTGGTATAGTAAACAGTGTAGTTTGGGGTAAAGGGGCTGCGTTTTTTTAAAAAAAAAATAGAATATAATATTTTGAAATATTTTTTTAAAGTATTTAGTATCTTAAAATGTTTTTTAAGTAACATATAATATCCTAAAATAATTTTTAATACTTTTAACTCTTAAAATATGTTTTCAGTTGTATTTAGTGTGTTAGGAAACTGATTGTAATTTAACTCTTAATGTATTTTAAAGAGTTAAAAGCACCAAAAAATATTTTAAAGAGTTAAAAGCACTAAAAAAATATTTTAAAGTGATTTTTAGAACTGAAAAAATACATTAAGAGTTAAATTGCAATCAATGTGCTAACACACTGATACAACTAAAAAAATATTTTAAGAGATTAAAATACTAAAAATTATTTTAAGATACTACATATTACTTAAAAAATATTTTAAGATATTGTATACTTCTAAAAAAAATATTTTAAAATACTATATTTTATTTTATTTTTTTAAAAAAAAGCCCCAGCCCTTTTACTTCCAAACTACACTAAAACGGTGTAATTTGGGAGAAAAAGACTGACAGCGGACCGCAGCCAGATCCCTCCATCTCCATGTGCCTACCCATTCTTGCTTACCAGCCCTTCCTCTGTCGTAACTCTGTTTCCTAAAGGGGGAGGGGGGGTTCTTGATTTCTATCCAATCAATAAGCCTGCATCTTATCCTTTTAGTAGTCAAATCTCAAAATTGCACTTCCTCTTCCTCGCTTTAACCTCGATCCCCTGCAAATGAAAACTATTCTTCCAAAATAAGAATCAATCCCTTAAAGTTGATCTATAAGATTATCCTAGTATAATAGCTTTGCTAAATTAAAGTTCTATTATTTTCTCTAAACTTACCTATGGGGATAACAATTTACACCCACTCAAGCGTATATTTATCTTCTCCTGTTTTATTATCAGGGTCATATAGATTGTGCTGCTGTAATTGTTGAATACCAGTAAAAATATGGAGGGCCAACTGTATTAAAATAAATTAGGATCAATTGCAAAAATAGGAAGGGCAATGTAAATTAAAACCAGCAAAAAGACAAATCACACGTGAAATGAAACAGAGGACCTTGAAAGTTGAAACGATATCGCTCGTTTTAACTCCGTTTAATTTTGTTGTAGTCCATTAGTACTATGTAGGACTATGTATGGGACAAGAATGACCCAATATGCATATAGGGCTCTCTACTTGTCCTGATTAGCATTTTTCTCGCACGTGGATAATAAGCGGATGTACCTTATTTCTGCCACGTGGATGTAACTTATGATTGGAATAAGTATAGCTCATAGCGACTTGAGGTTTGGGGAAGTGCTATATATAATAATGTTTTAAAAGCCAGGTCGAAAGTCCAAAGAGGTTATCGGGTCATCAGTCGCATGGTCGAATCGGTCGGACCGATAACATAATAATTAAATAAAAATAATATTATACGTATATATAATTATATAGATATAAAAAAAATAAAATTTTAACATTACTTAAAAATAAACATATACAAAAGTTTATATATATCATCTTTCCTAAATCTCAAGTTCTAATATATTGAGATCATTAAAAATATCATAATAATATGTCAATAAGACCAATAAACGGTTCCCGATTCAACTCTGGTTTCCGGCCCAACAGCCGGTCTAAAACAGCTTAAAACGGTCCAAATGGTGAAACGGTTGAATCATGCTGAACGAACCAAAAACCCTCCGAGACACCGGTCCGGTTTTCAAAACATTAATATATAATGGGCCTCGCTGGTTGCGGAGCGCAAGCAATTTACATTCACCATTGCAAGAATAAGCATTAGTATTCACTATTCAGTATTCACAAGCTACAAGTATGGCCCTAGCCAGTACCTTCTTGCCCAATTCCTCCTTCATCTCCTCACTTAGTCTTGGAAAACACAACAAACCAGGAGACCCTCTTTCCTTTCACAGAATTTGTTACAATAATCACAATAACTTCCGATGTTTGGCCACCCAACAAACACTTTCCCTCCCTCCTTCCTCACCAAGAAACTCTGCCAATTACCAGCCTAACCTCTGGAGTTATGACTTCCTCCAGTCCCTCAACAATGGTTTTACGGTAATTTACTCCCTTCTTCTCTTGGTTATCTTATCAACTCCCTCCTCGCTTCAGGAATTCATCATAGATAGATGCAAATCGTTAATTATTAGCGATCTTCCACTATTATGACATAGACTTAACGACTCTTGTTATAGGATGAGAAGTACGAGGCCAAAGAGAGGAATCTGCTCGAGGATGTGAGGAGGATGATCGTTGATGAAAATACAGAGCCATTGGCAAAACTTGAGCTCATTGACGACGTCCAACGCTTAGGCCTTGGCTACCGCTTTGACAAAGAGATCAAAGACGCTCTTCATACTTATGTCTCTCTGGAAGAAACACGTCGTCGCACAAAACAGAGCATAAGCCTGCATGAAGCTGCTTTAAGCTTCAGACTCCTCAGAGATCGTGGCTATCATCCCTCACCAGGTACCTTCAATTCGCATCACTTATTATTGACGTAACTATGCATATGGTTCTCCTTGCAGAGATGTTTTATAGTTACCTCTCTCGCATAAACTAAATCAAATGATGTGATTGGGACGAAAATAACGCAGAAATATTTGAGAGTTTCAAGGACCAACACAGTAATTTTAAGGCATGCGTCAGCAACGATGTGAAAGGGATGCTGAGTCTGTACGAGGCAACATTTCTGGGACACCAAGGGGAGGACATTCTAGAGGAGGCCAAGGCCTTCACCACCACTCATCTCAGAGTCATGAACCAACATATAAGCAATGATCATGTGCTGTCACAAGCCATCAGTCACGCGCTGGACCTTCCGGTGCATCGCAGGACTCGAAGGTTAGAAGCAAGAAAGTACATTGATGCTTATGCTCAACGGAGAGACGCTAACATGGTCCTTCTTGAAGCCGCTGTGCTGGATTTTAACAGAGTACAGTCAACTCTTCAAAAGGATCTCCGAGAGATGTCAAGGTTGGTCTGTTTATTATAATCGATTCACTGTATACATACACTCTATCCTAGGATGGAGAAAAAAGTGAGGGAAAATAAGGGCTTTATGGCTGGCTCTCCTAGGTTTCTCTTTAGAATTGGAATCCTAGATCCAGAGAAAACTAGTGAGACCTTACAGTACTAAACCAATTTATGTTGATAAAACAAAATTAATATTGGCTTCAACTATATGTGTAATTAAATATAGGTGGTGGAAGGCGATGGGACTAGCGTCGAAGTTGAGCTTCAGCAGGGACAGGCTAATGGAGTGCTTCTTTTGGGCTGTCGGAATCGCATCTGAACCTCAACACAGTGAGCTTCGAAAAGCATTAACTAAAATCGCTTGTTTCGTTACAACAATCGACGACATCTATGATGTTTATGGCACTTTGGATGAACTTGAGCTTTTTACTGCCGCTGTAGAAAGGTGCTTCCCCCCTCTTATATTCGAATTAATAATTTATTTGCCACATATTATTTCCGGTGAAAGCTAGACACACATATTACGTACGAACGAATACTTATGTGATGAATTCTTTTTCTTCTCTCTCTCTCTCTTTGTGGTTTCAGGTGGGATATCAATGCGATACATGTTCTACCAGAGTATTTGAAAGTGTGTTTTCTTGCTCTCTACAACACCGTCAATGAAATGACTTATGTTGCTCTCAAAGAGCAAGGACATAATATCCTTCCCTACCTCACCAAAGCCGTGAGTGAACGAAAACGACTTCATTACAAACTTATACTATCTCCTAATTATAAGATATAGTTGATTTTTTTGGAGAGATTAATAAAGCTAAATAAGTTACTTAATTATATCATTTATTATGTATCCTTAAATTATATATTAGTTTATTGGTTAAACTAATTAGTTTGGAGAAAAAAAATAAAAATATAAATACTCTAAAGTAATTTAATTAGTTTCTTTAATTTCTCTAAAAAAGTTTGTCTACTTTATCTTATAATTAGGGCCGGAGGGAGTACCATGTTATAAAATATTTCAGTGCCAAACTGATTTTTGTTCTTAATTATTAAAGTGGGCAGACATGTTGAAAGCATTCCTGCAAGAAGCGAGGTGGTCCCATTATAAACAAATACCCTCATTTGATGCTTACTTCAAAAACTCATGGATGTCAGTTTCAGGAGTAGTATTCCTCGTCCATTCCTATTTCTTTCTCAATCACAATTTCTCAGAGGACTCACTTCAATCCTTGGACCCCAACCAGTACCTCTTGCGTTGCCCTTCCGTTATTTTTCGACTTTGCAACGACTTGGGTACATCAAAGGTGACTTATACCCTTCATTAATCTCAACCCTGTTGTCATTCACTCATTTGGTTCCACTTATACTCTCTTCTCGAAAGCTCTGCTATTTAGAAGCTTGTTTTAATTTAATTTCTTCATTATTAATGTTTTTTTTCAGGCGGAGTTAGAGAGAGGTGAAGCTGCAAGTTCGATAGTATGTTACAAGCATCAAAGTGGGGCCACTGAGGAGAATAGCCACAAATACGTACGTGCTTTGTTGGATGAGACTTGGAAGGAGATGAACAAAGCAAGAGGAATTGAGTCTAAATTTTCAAAAGCTTTTGTGGAAACTGCGTTGAACCTTGCCAGAGTTTCCCATTGCACCTACCAGTATGGAGATGGACATGGAGCCCCGGATTCCATATCCAAGAACCGGGTCCGATTATTAATTGTCGAACCCGTTAAGCTTAGAAGCTGATAAATGCCTTGGAGTTAATAGACCCACAATTACTTGATCATATTTATGAGTGTTTGGTGAATTGCATAAGCTATATATGACAAGTTACTTCTCCCAAAAGAAAGCAGCTTTTAATGAATTAATGTTGTCTTACGAATTTTGAATAATAATTTTAGAGTGTTTTGAAAATTTAAACTAAAATTATTAAACAAAAATTATATCTTGTAATACTAGTAATAATTTTATTTTTTGACCAGGTCTTATCATGCCAATTATTTTTTTTTTGGCCAAACATCATACCAAAATTATTGAAGGACTCATTTGACTACTTTTGATACAAATCATAAACCGATCTCTTATAAGAAATCATAAATAGTACTGGTTAGGTCACTTTATTTTTTTCCTTTTTTCGATAGTTTTTTCTTTTTTAAAATATTGAATTATTATGTCAGTTTTATATATTTAGTTTTATGAATTTATTATGGGTTAAACTTAACATATATCAGAACCATAAAAAATGTCGATTCATCATTATTAGGAGGGTAAAGGATAACGACACAAATTAAATCAGTCGTACACGGATCTATGTTAAAGGAATCTTATGGCAATGGCCAATGAAGGCCATAAATGTCAACACATACGACCCACGTTCTCTTGTCAATGAGACTAAATTTTGCCTAGAAATTGTTTGGGAAAACAGAAAATTCTTCCAACTATATCTTAATGAAATATATAGAAAAATGAGTGGAACCAAAAAAATGTACGAGTGACAAAGGACTTAAATTGAAATACTTATTGAGAAAATTAATTTATCGATCTTTATAGAGATATAAAGAAGGAAAAATCACTCTTAGGTCCCAAACAAGCAATATGTTATCAGAAAGATCTAGTTAACTTTTGTTTTTAGAGAAGTTAAGGAAGCTCAATAAATTTATTTATAATTCTTGAAATACTAATTTTGTTTTTGCCAGCTTGAAATATTTAAAAATATATTTAGTCAAATATGCCGTTTTTTATAGGCATCACCTTTCTCCAGCTATATATATGTCCGAGAAATTCGTTCACAGCATAGTATTCTACCCGTACATCAATGGCGAGGACCAATAACCCTACAAGAGTCATTTGTGTATATTATGTAGCATAAAAGAACATATTTCTCGATCAATTGTTATTTAAAAAAAAAAAAAGATTCATGACGTCAGCCTCCTCTTCCACATTATTACTATTGTTAATTTATCCTTTTACCTCGTGAAATCACAAATCCTCCCAAACCAATAACTATAAGTAAAGCAAATGATCCAACAGTATTTGCAACAATTACATCCCTTCCTAGTGCTGCCATCAACCGAAATAGCGCAGATGCCATCCCTTCCTAATTAATTATCTTTTATTTAAGTTATTGAATATATATCTAAAATATTGGGCCAATGAGCTCAAATAGCTAGGTCAACTATAGATTTTTTTCAGTTACTTAATTACAATTCCAAATTTAATTTGAATTCAATTTGGAATATAAAAACCAGCAACGAACGCGCTAGCTTTGGCTTTGTTGTAAAAACCAGTTTGGAATAATGGAGCATCCATGAAGATAAGATATTTGTGAACACTATTGCCACCACGGGCCAACGTCCAACGACTAGAACATGGGACTTCGTGACGTACCCATTTTTAATTAATTACCAAGTATTTGATACAAACTTCACAGTTCTTAGGCAATTACTGTGAAATATAGTATACATTATTCTACTATTATTCACAAACAACCGTGAAATATATTAATAGAATACTTTATAGTTCTAATGCAGAACTGTAAAGTATTTAACATCAATTTTAATCATATGTAAAAAGTTTATTTAACGGTTTTTAGTCTATAACCTTAAAATATTCTAAAATACTTCATTGTTTTAAAGAACCGTGAAATATTGATAAGTATATATTTTATAATTAAATAGGTATATATTTTGAATATATTCACTAGATTTATTAATATTTTATACTTATTTAATTATAATTTATATATTTTTCTATCTTTTTATTAATAATAGGATAATAAGAAATTTTAACAGAAAATCTACTCATATCCTATTTTATTTTATAGGAGATATTATAAGTTTGAGGATAGAAGAAAAATAAGAAAAGAATATATATATATATATAATGGTGCGGACCCACACATGGATTAAAGAATGAAAACAATATCTTGAGGATACATGTCACAAGTCAATTACTGAGAAGAATTCAACATGTATATATATATATATATCATTATATTGGAAGAGAGATGGAAATCAATGATAAGATTTCATGCCAAAAACGTGGGCCCACGTGAGAAAACGAGAATGAAGGTGCAGATCTGACCAAAGCATTAACATATGATATATCTTCAAATTCGGATAGCAAAGCGTGGACCCCACAGGCAGAAAAGGCAGCCCGAAAATACATCTATAAAAGGAACTAAATGCTGAGACACAAATGAGAAAGAAGGGCACGCCGAGACAGATCCGAGGAGCGACACAGACAGAGCAGAACGCTGAGACGCAGAGCTGAGAACGAGGAGAGCTGAGAACCGAGCGGAGTGAGGGAGTTGGGGCTTGAAGATTCAAAGAGATTTGGAGCTTTAAAATTTGATTTCTCATTAATTTTCTTCTCTTTTTTTCTTAGTTTCTGATATGAACCGAATTATTATTTATGGTTTTGATTTGTTGAAAAACATGAGTAGCTAATTTTCTCGTTCTAGGATTTTCTTGAACCTATTTATGGATTGAATTATTTATTTACTCTCTTTTTGCAACGAATAAATTTGTGTATTGATTTTATCTTGCTCTTAATGCCTCTAAATGCCTGATCACCATTTAGTTGTCTTGTTCATTTAAAATTAATCTTGAGAAAGATAATTTAAATGCAAAATTTGGGTAAAATCATGTTAGACTTGAAGTTTAGGTATATTAAACGGATGGTTTGTTAGTATCATAGAGATATAGTTACTAACCTAGCATTGTCAGATTAAGATTGGTGTTTAAAGTTAGTCCTTATAAATTAATACAAGAGACTGATTAGTTTATTAGGATAAATATTTGATTTTAACTCGAGAGAGCGTTATCGAATACTTTTGAATATTAGACAAATACATATCTTCGTTTGATTGCTTATTGAGAGTAAATTAATTAGTTCATGAAATAAATAGGGGATAGATAATCATAGGTTCCTCCTGTCTTGAAGTTCTCGATTTAATTAATTAATTTTTTAATATAAAATTTCTTTCAAAATATTCTCACTTAATCTGATTGATAATTTAATTGAGATAATTAATTCATTTTTGTTATAGTTCTCGTGGGAACGATCTTTTTATATTACTTGCGACCCGTACGCTTGCGATAAAGCTAAACGGCTAACAAATATTGTGTAATAATTTATGCTTATTTGCAAATAACCATGAAATATATGTGAATAATTTTTTAAAAAAAGATTTGGGGGCTCACTTTGGATCAACCGCTAGCAAAATTACCTATAGAAAAACATTTATATACCAAACCCCGAAACAGGTCCAGTTTCAGACGTATCACATATACAAAATAACCAATTCCAACGAGTAATATACGAAATGCACAGTGACGACAAATGAAAACAGATCATCTAGTACTATATATACAATTATCAATATATCAATATCAATATGGAGCAAGTGCATGTATGAAGTGAGTTGCATGTCTATACATGAAGCAGTGGGTGACTATCGCTGCTGGAGCCACGTATTAGAAGGAAAAATTATAAGTACAAGTTTGCAAACAAAACGAAATCATCATTAAGATTAATATTTAAGTCAAACAATTATTAACACAAACAATAATTAAATCAAGCAACAAAGGTAAGGGATTTACATGATCAAGTGTCCCTTTTTCTTTTTCTAATCTTAATAATTTTAATGCGCTTTTTAATTACAATTGTTTTCTTCAATTTGAGAAGCAATTTTCCATTCTTTGAAATCCAAATTTCTTCATTGTGGTCATTGTTCTCATTGAAATGTGTTTCAAGTGACATCCCTTGGAAAAGATCTTCCTCAGTTGGATTGGCTTTGTCTCCTGCATCCTCATTTATTTTATTTGATAACAAAACAATATACAATTCTTTATTAGCTTAATAGAACAGATGGGTTATGTATATGAAAAGGGAAAATTTCATTGGTGTTGTACAATGCCGTATACCATATCTTCATATATTCAGAAGGCACTAACAAAATGATCAATCATATTCTGAATGGTCACATGTGCTGATTTTTGTGTTTTTAGTGATAAGCAGAAATTATTTGACAAGCAGCTGGGCAACCTTCTGATGGGTTCAGTGAAAAGAACAAGTTGATAGGTGCATGGAATGGAGGAAACAGTGTCGTGTATGATGACTGCAATGTTTGGAATGGGTTCCTTGGTTCTCTGGACACAGATTCGATCTGGTGCCTCTGTTTATACAGACTCTATCTCTAATTTGCTTGGGATAATGTGATAATCACACGTTCTTATCATTTACAATCATATTGTTTTACATCATTTTTTCTAAAAGAAATATATATGAAGATATCTATATATATATATATATATATATGTATGTATGTATGTATGTATAATGATCACATGAATTTTCCCATTCTCAAATATAATTGATCCCTATCACTCTCGCTAATTTTTCATGCAATATAATCAAACGTAGCCATTTGTTCTCATCCCCCATACAGTCAAATATACTAATTGATATGATTTTGAAACTCGGATCAGCTGGTCTAACTCATAAATCACTGGACCAATGGTTAAATTAATCTGGGTTATAAGGCAAACCAAAGTCACAAGTAACTCAGAATCGACTCGGTCAACTTGGCGTGACTCGGCCAAGTTGAGCAAGTCCCCGAGTTACGTTTTAAATTTTTTTTTCTGTTTCAATGAAGAAACGACTTCAATTCATTTTCTTTAAAACATCGTCTAAAATGAAAATTGAAGAATTAGAAATCGAAGACTCATTTGACATTTGAGACCTTGAAAATCTGAAGTTCCTAACTGCCATCGCTCCCTCATTTCCTCTGAGTTCTTCTTCCTCTCCGTTGAGCCATGTCACAAAGTTTCAACAGCTCTGATGAGGCATGATCGTCGCCATTTCGTCTTGAAAGGTCGGGGCTTTTGGTTTCGGCTCTTCCGGTGCTTCATCGTTGTTTCGCCATGAAAAGCTCTTCCAATGCTTCGTTCTTCTCGGTTTTATTCTGGATTCCGTCATCGTTTTGACTTCAACGTTTTGCTTTAATTTTTTTTGTTTTTGTTTTGCGCAATACGCTACAAGCTTGACGGTGCTTTGATTTTTCTCCCTCTCGGATTCTAGTGCGCCAAGCTCTAATCTTCGCTCTATTGCCTTGAAAGGTTGAAGCGTTTGGTTCATTCCTTTAGTCCAGAAGAGTTTTATCGAGTCTGTCGTTCATAATGCTCATGGGAGAGATGAAGCTTTGAGTCAACAAAGCTTTGGATGTTGAAGCTTGGTCTTTAATTTGTAGCATTTTCCTTTGATTTTTTGGTTTGGTTTATGGATTCCTTAATCTATATTTCTATTTTGTGCTTTTAATTATTTGGTTGTATTGGTTTTGCTTGAAAACGATTCTGGCTTGTTGTTGCTCTGTTTTTGACATTTGGATGTTATTTTTTTGTTCTTGCATTGTAGCTGGATGTTATTAATTGAACTAGGTGGTTTTGCTACCGCCTTGATTTGCTTTTGATGGTTTGCTACCTTCTTGATTGGTTTGATAAGTACTGCGTGGTTTTGGTGTTGACTGATTGAAATGACGTGTTTTGATGCCTTCTTGATTTGCTTTTGGTATGATAACGGAGGGAAATAATGAAGCTACTTAGAATACTACCATCCCCAATCCCAAGTCCAACAATAGTTTAATGCCACCACAATTATCAAGGAGTGTCAAAAAAATAGACCCTACATAAGAATATGTTTATGTTAAGAAAGAAAAAGTAAATATGTTTACATGCCTTTTATGTAATTTAAATTATAGGAGAGGTGGGATAAATAAGTTGAAATAACATTTAGTTAGTGTGAGTGGTCAAGTGAGTTCTTATAAAAAAAATTTCCCATAATGTACATGCTAGAATGAAAGAATATTTGGTATGAGATTCAAAGAAAAACCCTGTTCGTAGTGATAATGTAGATGAAGGCAATGCAGCTAAAGAAAATGAAGAATAAATTGTTTCAAAGAGGAAAGCACCTAGAGGTGTGGAGGTCAACAATTATTTTGCACCTAGGACAACTTTTAGAGCCCAACCAAGCATCAAGAGGGCATGGACAAGTCAAGAAGTACAATATAATGCAAAAAAGATTTTTGCTCAATGGGTTTATGTGAATTGTGTTCCGTTCATCAATGCATTGACTATCCCTTATTTCAAAAATCTATTGAAGGTATGATGATAAATTAAATTATTTTTTAATTTTTTATACCTTACCAGTCTATCCTTATGTTAACTCCGATCTGACCCACCAACCCTTAATCTAATATCTGACCGATTCAGTGGCCGGTCTAGAATTAATATGTTGTCGTTGATATATGTTGCTGGAGAATGTGCTCACATGAAAAAATATAGGTCTAGTTTCATTGAAAGAAGATGAATAATGATGGGGGCCACTGTTGGATCTCCACTGTCAAAAAAAGATCCTCCACAAACTGCTGTCAAGTGTTGCCATCATTTATTCCTCATATATTATGCAGATACGATCAACATGCAAAGTTCCCGGTAGATTGGTAATTATAAGCTTCTCCATTGATACATCTTGATATAAGCTAACAATATGAATTAAGCATATATAATGTAATGTTCTAAAATTGATAGGGAATATAATGATATAATATACTCAGTTGTAGATTCAAATAAGCAATATTATGCAATCATAGAGCCATAGGTACAGGGAAACCATAGGAAAGTTCCAATACAAATGGAAATATATCAGAAAAGAGAAATAGAAGATGACAGAAGAAGGTCCAAAGAAGGGAAGAGAATCTGCAGAGGGAGAATAGCCGAAATCATTCCACACCTTCTATAACCATTTTCATCCTTATTATACTGTCTCCATTGTCAAATCTCATTTGTTCTTGTTTTTGGGCTTCCCATTGGGGCCCCACCTTGGCCCAAATCCCTTGTGACTGTTACATTACTCCTCCCTTTAAAATAGACCTTGTCCTCAAGGTCTAAGTCAGGATACAGAGCCATAATGTCTTCGGCCTTCGTCCAAGTAGGATGTGAAGAACCATCCATTGACATTGGTCTGGGCCTCAAGGTCGAAACTATGGATAGTAGCCGAAGGTATAGCAAGAGTATTAACAAGAGTAGGCCATGACATCTTCTTATATAAGAGAAATAAGAGTCTAATGCCAATAAAATAAAAAGATTAGGATAGCCTAGTGATATAACTGCAGAATTTTGGCCCTGCTTTTGCAACTGAGAGTTCTTGAAACCGAGGTCCAAGTGTTGTGTCCACTTAGTTAATGAATTGTTTGCACAAGTAGGTGCAAAGAAATCTTCAAGTTGACCACTCACATCACCAACCCGAAAATTATGTTGACGTGATAGTGGAACCCAAAGGGTGAAACTACTTATATCAAATAAGACAGGAAGGATTGGTGAAGTATTGACTAAGTAATTGCATATGACCCCATAAAAGAAAAGAAGTGGTGAGCATGACACCCATCGATGCCTTTCCCTTATGAATGCAAAGCATAGAATAAATTGTAATTGCCATAACATGGGGTCGTGTTCTAGCGTCTTTTCCTGCTGTAACATGGTGGGCCACATGCTTCGAAAGGAGCATAAAGGAACAGAGCCCAGAGAGGATGACATATCTGATACATTCCCATGACAAACTTCACTCATAAAAGCATGCATGCTTGACACATTTGCAGTAACCATTGTAGTAGAAAAAAATTAAACTGATTAATAACCCAGTATATAGATTGATTCACTGCAATAATAATCTCATGTTCAGCCAGTTGTGTGCATAAACAATATTGATGCATGACACAAGTAATTTTGTCAGTCTTGTCATCCCCAACCTTGTCTAAATAAAGAACCATAATCTGCTCCTTTTCCATTGAAGCCCAATCCGATATAATGGGTTTAGTTTGACCATTCTCATGCACAGCAAGTGTAGGCATGAAGGGAAAATTTTCCACTAGAGCCGATGGAACACAAATTTCAAATCCATGGTAAGAGATATGAATAGTCCTCAAAGTTAGGTTCACAATAGTAGAGGGACTTGCACATGCACAATAGTAAATAGCGTCCCATTGACCCAAGGCTTCCAATTGAGGCACTATCAAATTAAGGATGCGTAATTTTTCAAGGTCTAAGTGCTTAGGTATAATAAAAGTATAGGATAACAGAGGTGTAGTTTTGGGACATTATTGCGAAGTGCAAAAATGTGATATATTGTATCAACAAATTTTAAGCATCCATAGTTTGTATCATCTCCAGGATCAAAGGCTAAGTGGGAAAAGACAGTACCAATGCAGTAGACAGCTTGTTCAGGCAATAATTGATAAATCGTAGCAAGAACATCCAAGTAATAATCTCTCTTAACTTGTCCAGGGTCAAATATCACAACAATTATCGATTGAATAATTTCAGGGAAAGCATAAGCGTCTTTGGAACAATATATCAAACACAAGATATGCATCTCACCTGAGACTATATGGCTACTTGGTAAAGAGAGGTGACTAGAGATGTGAGGACCAGGATCATAGATGAAGATAAAATGCAAGGTACCTGAAACTTGCAGTAGATCATTTTGCACAAAAAGTATAGACAAATTGACCGAGTTAAGCATCCTAGAACAAATGGGAGGGGTCACGATTAGAGATGAAATCAAGTTCTTGGCACCGAATCCACCCTTAATATGATAATCCAGTGGAGCTAACTCAGTAGGAATTCGAGAGATCAAGCTAGAGAAAACATGGGTAGTAGGAGGCTCACTCGTTGAGATTGAACTAGGACAATCAGTGGGCATCTCATAATTATAGAGATCAGAATCGAGGGGTGTAAAAATGGGGCACTCAAGAACGACTACCTCCTTGTCAACCGCTGACGGAGCAAAATCGGATTCCTTCTTAGGCAGAGCAGGTGCTACAGAAGACAATGGTGAACTGGGCATCACAACTGGGTGCTTTATCACTGCACACTGCTCGGAATAGCACGTTGGTGGTGGTGGGTGAACTGTTGTACTTGGATTCTGAGACAATGGAGGCTCATCCAATAATCCCATACATTTCATCATCACTTCAATTTGATCCAAGCTTGAAAAATTCTTCATCGCAACAGTGGCGGCTTCAGGTCCAACAAGCGGAGAAGAATCCATTATCACCATATTGGTTAATGGCTGGGCATAGTGAATAGGTCGAACAACAGGAATTCCAGAAGAAAAACCAATTGGCGACCAAGATGGAGATTGTTCGAATCGTCGGTTCAAGTTGCCCATTGCTTCTATCAACGCCTGTAACCGACTCTCCATTTGATCAAAACGTTCATCGATTTGATGAAAGCGACTCTTGGCGTCTTCAATGAATTCGTTCACCTTCTTCATATCAGGCTCAAGTTGTTCCAGTTCGGCTTCATCAAATTCGTTGGCCATGGCGGAAGGGTCGACTCTCAACGAAAGCACCAAAATGTAATGTTCTAAAATTGATAGGGAATATAATGATATAATATACTCAGTTGTAGATTCAAATAAGCAATATTATGCAATCATAGAGCCATAGGTACAGGGAAACCATAGGAAAGTTCCAATACAAATGGAAATATATCAGAAAAGAGAAATAGAAGATGACAGAAGAAGGTCCAAAGAAGGGAAGAGAATCTGCAGAGGGAGAATAGCCGAAATCATTCCACACCTTCTATAACCATTTTCATCCTTATTATACTGTCTCCATTGTCAAATCTCATTTGTTCTTGTTTTTGGGCTTCCCATTGGGCCCCCACCTTGGCCCAAATCCCTTGTGACTGTTACATATAATTATTTGGCTGGCCAATTAATGTTGGTTTTTTTTTTTCAAACAGATATTTTCTAGCGAATTATCAAAATAGGGTAAAAATAATTAATACTAGCCTAATATGTTATTCGAAAGTCTAATATGAGGTTTTGATTATTGTTCAGTTTTTGAACCATTGGGCCCCATGTTACGTGTGGGCCTCTCAATGTATTGGAACAATTGGGCCCAAGACCTTAAAAAATGCAAAGTATAGCAAACAATTGGGCCCCATGTTAGCCCTTCTATTGTTCCTAAAAGAAGTACAGCAAACAATTGGGCCCCATGTTCGTTGCTCTGGTGCTCTAGTGCGGACTACTTGGGCCTGGTACTCACAAAACGAGTGAATTTAAGCCCAATGACCAAAGGGATGAGAAATTGAGAAAAGTGTCAGAAGGGCTAACATGTTATTTAAGCCCAATGACCAAAGGGATGAGATATTTTCTAGCGAATTATCAAAATAGGGTAAAAATAATTAATACTAGCCTAATATGTTATTCGAAAGTCTAATATGAGGTTTTGATTATTGTTCAGTTTTTGAACCATTGGGCCCCATGTTAATTGTGGGCCTCTCAATGTATTGGAACAATTGGGCCCAAGACCTTAAAAAATGCAAAGTATAGCAAACAATTGGGCCCCATGTTAGCCCTTCTATTGTTCCTAAAAGAAGTACAGCAAACAATTGGGCCCCATGCTCGTTGCTCTGGTGCTCTAGTGCGGACTACTTGGGCCTGGTACTCACAAAACGAGTGAATTTAAGCCCAATGACCAAAGGGATGAGAAATTGAGAAAAGTGTCAGAAGTGGGACTTGAACCTACGCCCTCTCACGAGGACCAGAACTTGAGTCTGGCGCCTTAGACCACTCGGCCATCCTGACTTGTTGTTTTATAATTAATCAACAATAATATAAAAGGATTATTGCATTCACTTTTGCCCTCTTTTTATCAAATTTTTTTTGGTACTAAAGTATTGAAGAAAAACAACGTAATGGAATCAAAATAAAAATATAAATTCATTATTATTAACAAGTTTTATAATAAATATTAAAATTGTCATGCAAGTACTAGAAAATATATGAATCTCGCAGCCTAGCTCAATGACACCAAATATTTCTCTTAAGTCTTTATCAAATGTGAGATTGTAAGTTTTAACCTTCTATAAAAATATAATGAAGCCACGAGATATGAAAAAAACCGAGAAATATGAACCGGAGAGGGGAAAAACTGGCTGTTTGTAATTTTAAATTGAGCTGGTTTCCTATTTTCCTGAGGTTGATCACCTGTTACATTTATTGTGATTATTGTCAAGGTATCTTGTTTTTCCCAAAAATAACAAACCTATGTATGTCTCCCACGTGCGGAGTCTGTAGGAACTGGAACCCCGCAAAATTAATACTACTTCCGGTCTTAATTATAAGATAAATTTGATTTTTTTGAAGAAATTAAGAAAGCCAATTAAATTACTTTAGAGTGTTTATATTTTTAGTATCCTTAGATTATATATTAGTTTATTAGTCAAATTAATTAATTTGGAGAAAAAAATATAAATATAAATACTTTAAAGTAATTTAATTAGTTTCCTTAATTTCTCCAAAAAAAAATCAAATTTATCTTATAATTAGGACCAGAAGGAATAAGTTAGTTGCATGAATGGATTGGACACCACATACAGAAGCGAGTGGTTTATTTGAAACTCGAAGTGGACACGTGAGACCGCTTCATTCACTGGTCAAACGCATTTTCTTCTACTTCAAGTCATCTACATATCAAAAGAATTGGACCAAAATTATAATATAGCAGCATTAAACATTATACATAAATTAAAATTTAATTAATCTCTTAGTCAATACTCATTCATCTCTTCGCACAGCTTTTGCTTTTGGTGTCATCGATCCATGTATTACAATCGCTGGGACCTCGAAAACGGGAAGACGATGAGTGGCGTCTAAGGTAAAGATTTAGTTCACTCTCACTTTGCTTTAATTTGCATCAAATCCTAAACTCTACTTTATTAATTACCGGGGCAAATCATTCTATAAAATTATCCTTAAAGTCTAACAAATAACAATTTAAACTTATATTATAAATACTTTGACAGTTTTAAAAGTTATATTTTAAAGTATCTTGAACTTTCAATAATGTACGTTTACTATAGTTTTTGTCTGTTTATAATGTGTGAATGGAAGTCTTATTAACTACGGCATATATATGTTAGGAATTAGGATATCATTATAATTAATTAAAGGAAACAACCAAAATGCTTTCCCAGGCTATCTTCATTGCTTAGTGAATTAGAAATGAAGGTGTAAAAAGAGATATGATAAGGATGTTTTGCTCACAGACAAATTAAGAACAATATATTGGGTAATATTTACTATATACTTGTACGTAGCACTTCCACGTCAGTGACAAATAAATCAATTATTGTTTGCCTTATATAGGAAATAAAAATTTGCTCAAGCACATGTCTATTTAATGTCGGTCAACTTCAAGTTATTTTTCAATGAAACCGTTATTTAGGTGAATAGGATAGGGGTAAAACAGTAGAAAAAGAAAACTCCAATAAACATAATAGTTCTAAATATTTTTTATTATTAGCTTTTGTAATGAAAATATCTAAAAAGTGGCAACTGCTTGATAATGATGTTGAAATTGTCCATTACATATTTTGACAAACTTTGTTAGGAGGTGTTTCTCTTTTCATTTTAGCCTCTAAGAAAGATTTCTACGGATACAGTTAGTTAATAATCATTCATTTTAATTTTTGTACAGACGTTTATAATAATACACTCATTCAAACAAATAAACACATTGTTTTAAATTTTAGTTAATACTATTTATAGTATAAACTATACATTAGCCAAATTATCACTATCACTACTCAAAATTATGGGTTAGATCTTACATTTCAACTCATGATGAAATGGAATTTATTATTACTTGATTGTCTCCACATTCGAACTATGATGACTATAAAATTTACAGTAAAGTCCAACCAAAATAAATTACTCGTGCGATGCCCTTAAGACTTAGACGGTATCATAAAAATTTGGTTTGGTGACAGCTACTTTAGCTGAAGCTCCATGATCACACTCGACTCGGTCAAACAAGTGAAAACTAGGAAAGCGACCAAGTCAAGATGGACTGATGTTTAATCAAAAAGGAAGATTTACTCCTAGATACATAAGATGTGCTAGTATCTGTGGTCGACCCCTTACTAGCTCTATGTGTAACCAGTAAGTGCGGATACTATGTGCGTGGAAGGCAATCTGAGTCAATCAACATATTAACTCGAGAGGGATTAGATATGTCATGAGTAATATGTATGAGAGAATCTGGGGCATATGAGGCAATGAACATATAGCTTACGGTTATATATAAAGGGTGTCCTTGGATGCTGATCCGATATAAGGGATTTCTAGTATCACAAGCACAAAATCTTAAAGACGTTTTTGCCCACGCAGTCACGGCAGACGCTAAGTATGAAACAAGAAAGAGTAATGCACGCACGATGAGAGGCCCATTAAGTACGAGTAGGAGATGTTGGACTTTAGGTCCAAGTTCGCCCTTGATGGGCCGGACTATTTGATTAGGAAATAAGTAGCCTAATCAAATAGAATAAAATTAGCATAAAATGCAGATTGAGGAATAATTTAGTAATAATTATGGATTTGTTAATTAAGAAACAAATCACCATAATTAGGGAATTAATTGAGAATCAATTAATTGCTGTCTTGGAAGGCAAGAAGGTGTGCACACGTTTCCTAATTAGTGGCCTCCATAAACCACTATAAATAGAGTGTACCTCCTTAATTGTAATTCATCTCCGCTATTGAGCTTTCTGGCAATTCTCTTCTCTCCTACCATCTTTCTGGTTCTAGTGATCAGCTGTGCAAATCACAATTAGGCTCTAGTAGTTTAATAATTGTGTGGGCACAAGTATGGAGCATTGGAGTTTCGACCTAGATCCGAACATGGATTCGCCCCGGTACGCTAAATCTCCTTTTTAGTTTTATTTTATCTTACAATCTAAAATTTTAAAATGATCTTTTTATTTTTACCCTAATTAAATATATGTTATTCATTATTGTACTCTCTATTGTCCTTTTTATAAGAGCTCAAAATTTGAATTGCCTTGATCCTTTTTATAAGAGCCCAATAAGAGTTGTTTGAACGTTTAATGAGTTTTTTCTAATTTAACCTCTCATTAATTATATGTGTTGCATTAACTAAAAGTTGGTTATACTTATATTTATATTAATTCTCTCCCTTATTTGCCCCTCGTAAATAAGAGCATACCTAGAAAACAAAATTTATTTTAGACATTCTTATTATTTTTAACTAATTTTAACTACTTTCTTAAACCGTATAATTTGGTTATTGAGCTCTTATAAATAGGAGTATCTCTCATCTACTCTCTTTATAGATAAGGGTATAATTGGAAAAAACATACTCCCTCCGGTTCACAATATAAGTTACTTCAATCAATTCATCAGAATCAAGAAATGGTAGTTCACTCATTAAATTTGTTTTAAATTCAAATAAATTTCCAACTTTACCTATATTAAATGATATTTTGAATAAGAGAGAAAAATACAATGAGTCATGTTTAAACATTAACTGTAGGGGTAAAATTGATAAATTAACATTAATTGATCCTAAAATGCGAGATAGTGTGACGGTCAATATGAGGCGACGCAATGACTCTTAACTATTTTTTCTGCAAAGATTATATTAAAGGTAAAATAGACTTTGTGTGATATATTAATTTTAAATAATTATTACAAAAATAAATCATTACACCTTACTTAAAAATTAAACCAAACACTAACTATATAATTAATATTACATTACATTATCATTACATCACATTGTACTCCAGAATGTAATAAGATTAAATCGAACTAAGGGTGTGTTCGGGTTAGCTTTTGGAGAATAGCTTCTGGAGAAAAAGTGGAGAATAGCTTCTGGAGAATAGATTATGGAGAGAATATATTATGGGAAAAAAGTGATTTTGAGGTAATGATAGTGTTTGGATGTTGTGATCAGAATAGCTTTTTTCATGATCAAATTACTAAAAATGACATTAACTTTTGTGATAATTACATATAAAGATAAGATTATATTTTACATATTATTTAAAGGTTAAGGTCCAAATTTAACAAAATCGTTAAATTTCACCTAACGAAGTTAAATGATAAGAGAAGAAAATCCTGACGGCATTAAAAATGATGCATCTTAACCCATTATTTAACATTAAATTTCATAATTAATACCAAAAATGAAATAAATTTGTCTATATGTAATGTTAATTAACTTAACTAATTTTTCTAATATAATTAAATTAGATAAATATATCTTATATTGATAAGAGGGGGTATTTAAATTTTAAAATTAAAAACAAAGCTGACAAGAGAGAACGGAGACAACATCGAAATTAAAAAAAAAGGATGGGACAGAGAGGGGTTGGGTTTCTCTCATTTTCTTCTCATCATCTCATATCCTTTGTTAGATTAAAATAATATATGGCTTAGATTCAATCTTTTATAAAATTATTTCTATAAACATAACTAAATAAATTTAAACTCTTAAAATCTAATCTATATCATTCATAATTGCAATCCATAAAAAATAAATAAATTTTAATTTATAAAATATTATAATAATACTTTTATAAAATATTAAATCTAAACCATCCATTATATGATCTAAGGGTGGAGATGAGATGATGAGAAGATAATGAGAAAAAGAACAATGAGAGTATCCTCTCCCGACAAGGAGTCGTGTGGGGCCCACACATGAAAAAAGAGAAAAAAAAATAGAATTATGTCAAAACCTTGGTTTTGACCCCAAAACCAAGGTTTTAAATGAAAAAGGATTATGACATTTGATGGGGTTGTTCAGCTAACTTTATGACAAAACCTTGATTTTGTCAAAAAAAGCGCTTTCCCATTATTATCCGAACACACACTAAGCCTTTAATCCTACGCACAGGAAAAAGCAAAACTAGGCCCAGTACCTGGACACCATTTCGGCGGGCCCCTATGAAAACGATGTGCCGTCACTAACTATTCAACTGACCATCTTATAAAGCATGAATGATGACTGGCAACGAACGCGCTAGCTTTGTCTTTGTTGAAAAAACCAATTATGAAGATAAGAAATGTGTGAACATGGCACTCCTATCTCCATGTGCCTTCCCATTCTTGCTTACCAGCCCCTCCTCTGTCCTAACTCTGTTTCCTAAAAAGGGAGGGGGCCTTCTTGATTTCTATCCAATCAATAAGCCTGTATCTTATCCTATATCTTCTATTACCTTTTAGTAGTCAAATCTCAAAATTGCTCTTCCTCTTCCTCTCTTTTACCTCGATCCCCTGCAAATGAAAACTATTCTTCCAAAATAAGAATCAATCCCTTAAAGTTGATCTGTAAGATTATCCTAGTATAATAGCTTTGCTAAATTAAAGTTCTATTATTTTCTCTAAACTTATCTATGGGGATAACAATTTACACCCACTCAAGCGTATATTTATCTTGTCCTGTTTTATTATCAGGTCATGGCTGTTTCGAGGCAAATCTGAGGAATATATATGCCCCATCATATAGATTGTGCTGCTGTAATTGTCGAATACCAGTAAAAATATGGAGGGCCAACTGTATAAAAAGAAATTAGGATCAATTGCAAAAATAGGAAGGGCAATGTAAATTAAAACCAGCAAAAAGACAAATCACACGTGAAATGAAACAGAGAACCTTGAAAGTTGAAACGATATCGCTCATTTTAACTCCGTTTAATTTTGTTGTAGTCCATTAGTACTATGTAGGACTATGTAATGGACAAGAATGACCCAATATGCATATAGGGCTCTCTACTTGTCCTGATTAGCATTTTTCTGCCACGTGGATGTACCTTATGATTGGAATAAGTATAGCTCATAGCGACTTGAGGTTTGGGGAAGTGCTATATATAATGGGCCTCACTGGTTGTGGAGCGCAAGCAATTCACATTCACAATTGAAAGAATAAGCATTAGTATCCACTATTCAGTATTCACAAGCTACAAGGATGGCCCTAGCCACTACCTTGTTGCAAACCTCCTGCATCTCCTCACTTAGTTTTGGAAAACACAACAAACCAGGAGACCCTCTTTCCTTTCACAGAATTTGTTACAATAATCACAATAACTTCCGATGTTTGGCCACCCAACAAACACTTTCCCTCCCTCCTTCCTCTCTAAGAAACTCTGCCAATTACCAGCCTAACCTCTGGAGTTATGACTTCCTCCAGTCCCTCAACAATGGTTTTACGGTAATTTACTCCCTTCTTCTCTTGGTTATCTTATCAACTCCCTCCTCGCTTCAGGAATTCATCATATATAGATGCAAATCGTTAATTATTAGCGATCTTCCACTATTATGACATAGACTTAACGACTCTTGTTATAGGATGAGAAGTACGAGGCCAAAGAGGGGAATCTGCTCGAGGATGTGAGGAGGATGATTGTTGATGAAAATACAGAGCCATTGGCAAAAGTTGAGCTCATTGACGACGTCCAACGCTCAGGCCTTGGCTACCGCTTTGACAAAGAGATCAAAGACGCTTTTCATACTTATGTCTCTTTGGAAGAAACACGTCGTCGCACAAAACAGAGCATAAGCCTGCATGAAGCTGCTTTAAGCTTCAGACTCCTCAGAGATCGTGGCTAGCATGCCTCACCAGGTACCTTCAATTCGCATCACTTATTATTGACGTAACTATGCATATGGTTCTCCTTGCAGAGATGTTTTATAGTTACCTCTCTCGCATAAACTAAGTCAAATGATGTGACTGGGACGTAAATAACGCAGAAATATTTGAGAGTTTCAAGGACCAACACAGTAATTTTAAGGCATGCGTCAGCAACGATGTGAAAGGGATGCTGAGTCTGTACGAGGCAACATTTCTGGGACACCAAGGGGAGGACATTCTAGAGGAGGCCAAGGACTTCACCACCACTCATCTCAGAGACATGAACCAACATATAAGCAATGATCATGTGTTGTCACAAGCCATCAGTCACGCGCTGGACCTTCCGGTGCATCGCAGGACTCGAAGGTTAGAAGCAAGAAAGTACATTGATGCTTATGCTCAAAGGAGAGACGCTAACATGGTCCTTCTTCAAGCCGCTGTGCTGGATTTTAACAGAGTACAGTCAACTCTTCAAAGGGATCTCCGAGAGATGTCAAGGTTGGTCTGTTTATTATAATCGATTCACTGTATACATACACTCTGTCCTAGGATGGAGAAAAAAGTGAGGGAAAATAAGGGCTTTATGTCTGCCTCTCCTACCACATATTTCTCTTTGGGATTGGAATTCTAGGTCTAGAGAAAACTAGCGAGAACTTACAGTGTTAGACCAATTTATGTTGGTAAAACAAAATTAATATTGGCTTCAACTATATGTGTAATTAAATATAGGTGGTGGAAGGCAATGGGACTAGCGTCAAAGTTAAGCTTCAGCAGGGACAGGCTAATGGAGTGCTTCTTTTGGGCTGTCGGAATCGCATCTGAACCTCAACACAGTGACCTTCGAAAAGCATTAACTAAAATCGCTTGTTTCGTTTCAACAATCGACGACGTTGAAGAGAATTGAAGATTAGAATTGATTGCATTAAACTGAGAGGATTTATATGGTATTTATAGGAAAAAATATATACAAAGTAAGAGTGATTAGTGGGAACAAATCAAAGAGTAGTTGAGGAATATTCAACAAAATACACCACCGACTTGCTTCTTCAACTATCTCATGCCACTGTGTTAATCTGTGTTCACAACACTCCCCCTCAAGTTGGACTGTAGATATCAATCAAGTTCAACTTGCCAATCAGATAATCAAACCTGTCCTTAGGCAGTCCTTTAGTGAGGATGTCTGCGGTTTGTTCTCTAGAAGGAATATACCTTAGATCAACAATTCCCTCATCAACTTTTTCCCTTATAAAATGTCTGTCTATCTCGACATGTTTAGTTCTGTCATGTTGAACTGGATTATGAGCAATGTTGATTGCAGCCATCTTATCGCAATAGACCTTGATTGGTAGATTTATAGACTTCCTCAAATCTTCAAGAGCACGCTTTATCCATATGCCTTCACAGATTCCCAGTGCTACGGCCCTATATTCAGCTTCAGCACTGCTTCTCGCAACTACACTTTGCTTTTTACTTCTCCATGTGACCAGGTTACCCCACACATACGTACAATATCCAGAAGTGGATTTCCTGTCATCTTGATCACCTGCCCAATCAGCATCTGTAAATAACTCTACAATCCGTTTGTCAGTTTTCTTAAATAACAAGCCATGTCCTGGAGATCCCTTCAAGTAATGAAGGATCCTGTAGATTTCATTCAAATGTTTCTGTTTAGGATCATGAGAATGCTGGCTGACCACACCTACTGCAAATGCAATGTCTAGTCTAGTATGAGACAGGTATATTAGTTTGCCTACCATCCGTTGATAATTCCCTAAGTCCACTGCTTTACCAAGATCTGCATCTTCATCTATTTTATCTACCCATATAGGTGTGTTACTTGGCCTGCAACCTATCATCCCAGTTTTCTTTAGAAGGTCAAGTACATACTTCCTTTGGGAGATATAAATGCCTTTCTTAGATCGGGCAACTTCCATTCCAAGAAAGTACTTCATTTCTCCAAGATTTTTAATCTGGAATTCTCGTGCCAGGGCTGTCCTGATTTGATTGATTTCCACCTCGTCATCTCCTGTAAGAATTATATCATCAACATATACAGCCAGAACAGCCATCTTACCCCTATGATGTTTGACAAACAAAGTATGGTCACTCTGCCCTTGAGTATACCCATGTCTCTTCAGAACCCGGGTAAATCTGTCAAACCAAGCATGTGGAGATTGCTTTAACCCATATAACGACCTCTTTAACTTGCAGACTTGGTCACCTTTTTTTCTTGCGAACCCTGGAGGTAACTTCATGTACACTTCTTCCTTGAGTTCTCCGTTAAGGAAGGCATTTTTTACATCGAGTTGATGTAGATTCCAATCTAAATTCATTGCCATAGATAATAGAATCCTGATGGTATTCAGCTTGGTTACTGGAGCAAAATTTTCTGTGTAATCTTCCCCATATTTTTGTGTAAAACCTTGTGCAACCAGTCTAGCTTTGTATTTCTCGAGTGTTCCATCTGCTCTATACTTAGGAGTGAATACCCATTTGCATCCAACAGCCTTTTTTCCTTGAGGTAAATTTACTACATCCCATGTCTTATTTCGCTTGAGATCCTCCATCTCTTCTAAAATAGCTTGCCTCCATTCAGGTATAGCCATAGCCTCATCAATCGTGTCTGGTATCCTGATTCTATCAAGATGAGAGACAAATGTACTGTACTTAGATGAAAGCACCTTATAAGAGACAAATTTCTCTATAGGATATCTGGTGCTTGATCTGGGTTGTCTAGGTTGTTTTCGCATTGCAATGGGAAGATTAAGATCAGAACCTTCTATTTCTCTTGGATATGCCTCTGGTACTGACTCCTGGTGAGTGCTAATAGGCTGTGGTTCATTACCTCTTTTGTGTCGTCGCATGTAGGTATTACCCCACATATTTGTGTCTCCCCCTGGAATTGGCACATTATCAGAGGTATCAAGGTTATTAGGAATCTCAAAGTTGTTATCAGGTGTATCAGAGGTATCAGGAGCAGGTTCTGTGTGGGTAGGTGTATAAATTGTGAGTGTCTGGTCATCCTTTGGTGTTTCATTTGTATGAAATTCACCAGTTCTCTCCCCCTGAATTTCAGACAAGGTATAAAAAGGTGTATTCTCAAGGAAGGTGACATCACAGGTGACAAATAAACGTTTGGAGACTGGATCATAACACTTGTATCCTTTTTGAGAATGAGAATAGCCAAGGAAGACACACCTAAGGGCTCTAGGGTCAAGTTTGTTGGTGTGATAGAGATGAACGTATGATGTACACCCAAACACTCGGAGTGGCAGAGTGTTTTCAAGGTATGGGAGATTATAGTATTGGTGGAGAAGTTGAAGTGGCGTTTTGTAAGACAGTGGTCGGCTTGGCATTCGGTTAATGAGAAATGTGGCAGTTAGGACAGCATCATCCCAATGATATTTAGGAACAGTACTACTGAACATAATGGCTCTGGCAGTCTCAAGAATATGACGATTCTTTCGTTCAGTAATACCATTCTGCTGAGGTGTATTGGGACAAGTACTTTTGTGAACAATGCCATTTTTAGCCAGGAAGGTAGGGAGGGCCTGATTGAAATATTCAGTCCCATTATCGGTGTGCAGGATCTGGATTTGGGTTTGGAATTGAGTTTGGATCATGTAGTGGAAGTTAAGGAACGTTTGATACACCTCTGTTTTATCTTTCAACAAGTAGACCCAACTGACACGTGTATGGTCATCAATGAATGTGATGAACCATTTTGTTTTTGATCGATTTGGTGTGCGGGATGGTCCCCATAAGTCACTGTGAATTGTGGAAAAAGGTTTTGAGGCTTGGTATGGGATTTTTGGGAATGAAGTACGATGATGCTTAGCCTTTTCACATGAATCACAATGAAAATCAGAGGTGCTTTTATTAGAAACGAGGGATGGAAACATTTGAGACATGTAATTTAAATTAGGATGACCTAATCGTTTGTGCCATAACTCCAGGTTATTAGTGCTAGGGAGAGACACTTTATTACAAGTTTGAGAACGATCACTTTCATTAAGGTAATAAAGACCATCAAGCTCTTTAGCACTCCCAATCGTCGTCCCCGTCAGCAGATCTTGAAAAATACAGTAGGTAGCAAAGAAGTTAGCTTGACAATGTTCATCTTTAGCTAATTTACTTACGGATAGTAAATTACACTTCAACTTTGGAACATGTAATACGGAGTGAAGAGTAAGTGCAGCTGAGATTTTGATGGAACCAATTTCAGTAACAATAGGTTCAGAATCATCAGCAATTCGTACAGTTACACCCTTGGTGATAGGCATATAGGATGAGAAGAGAGCCTTATTGTCAGTCATATGATCTGAGGCACCTGAGTCAACAATCCAACAATTCCCTGTATATTGTTCTTTTATCACAGCTAAAGCTTGAAAGAAATTACCTCTCTTGACCATTGTGGCAGTAGGCTTGGTCGTAGTCTGTAGTGTGGCTAGCATTTCCATGATTTTGTGTAGAGGATCACTTTGGGATGATTCCTTGGAAGTTTCAGCCACGTAACCTCTTCCTTTCCCTTTCTTCGGCTTCCAGTCAGCAGGTTTACCATGGAGGTTCCAGCAAGTGTCCTTAGTATGCCCCTGTTTCTTACAATGATCACAGAATGGGCGACCTTTAGAACCTTTTGGTTCTATGGATTGAACAGCAAGTGCTGAGGCCTCAGAATTAGCAGCGGAATTATTCGGATTTTGAAGCATTGATTTACGTCTATCTTCTTCATTTCGCAAGAAAGTATAGACTTCACGCACCGACGGTAAGGGTTCTTGACTAAGAATTCTAGCCCGAACATCATCATAAACCACATTAAGACCAGCAAGCAACTCATATACTCTCTCTGCTTCTTTTGCTTTGCGATCTTCTTGAGCATCTGCCCCACAATGATAAGTTTGATTCTGTAGGGCATCAAGCTCTTGCCAAAGTGAGGATTTTTCTAGATAATAATCACTGAGTGGTATGTGGTCCTGTTTTAGCTGCCATATCTTTTGCTTGACATCAAATATGCGGGACCTATTTCCCACAGGACTGTATGTTTCACGAAGAGCTTCCCAAATTTCTTGAGCTGAGGGAAGGTACATAAAACTCTTCTTAATTGAGGATGACATCGCATTGATTAACCAAGAGGATACCAATGCATTTTCGGACTTCCATTTGCGAAATTCCTTGGTTTCCGAAGTTGGAGGTCTTTTTACCTCACCAGTTATGTATTCAAGTTTGTCCCTTCCATCAAGAGCGAGAATCATGGATTGAGACCATTCTCAATAATTGTCGTTGGTAAGTTTCTCAGAAACAATAAGGACAGTGGAGATGTCATTTGAGCCAGATCGAGGCACAGAGGAAGAGGCATATGAAACTGTAGACATAATGACTAGAAAGAATGACAAAGTGGTTTTTCAAATTTCAGAAATACTAGTTTGGTCTGTAGAATTTTCAAAATGACACGTTGGTCCTCCGAATTTGCAAAATGACAGTTTGATCCTCCGAATTTGCAAAATGACAGTTTGATCCTCCGAATTTGAAAAATGACAATTTAGTCCTCTGAATTGTGAAAATGACAAATTGGTCTTCGACTCAATTAAATAATTGAGTCAAATTCTTCGATAGCAAAACTGAGATGGCGAGACTGAGGCGAATTTCTGGTCGGTGATGGCCTATGGTGCAGGACGGCGAGGAGAAGAAGATGAAGTGATGATGGCGAACCTTCCTCTCGCGCCTCTCAAGCTCCCGATCTACAGCAGCGGCTCTGCCTCACTCTGCGCTGTCTCCTCTGACGGACTTAGCGGCGATCTTCTGATGGTTGATGACGCTGCTGCCCGGAGAAGGACGAGGAAGGTTCGATCTGGTATAAGAACTCTGCTTCTTCGTCGACGTGTACAGCCGCTCCAATTGGAGGTGATGCAGAAACGAAGGTCGCTGTGGGGACTACTGGTGTAGTCGACACACGGTGAGAACTGGAAACACTGAGGACGCCGATACTGGTTCTGACAAGTGGAGAACCCAGAGGGCGTGTTGAAGAATTCTGGTATGAATTCGTATTCCTAATCTCTCCTATAGCTCTGATACCATGAAGAGAATTGAAGATTAGAATTGATTGCATTAAATTGAGAGGATTTACATGGTATTTATAGGAAAAAATATATACAAAGTAAGAGTGATTAGTGGGAACAAATCAAAGAGTAGTTGAGGAATATTCAACAAAATACACCACCGACTTGCTTCTTCAACTATCTCATGCCACTGTGTTAATCTGTGTTCACAACATACGTCTATGATGTTTATGGCACTTTGGATGAGAACTTGAGCTTTTTACTGCCGCTGTAGAAAGGTGCTTCCCCCCTCTTATATTCGAATTAATAATTTATTTGCCACATATTATTTCCGGTGAAAGCTAGACACACATTACATACGAACGAATACTTATGTGATGAATTCTTTTTCTTCTCTCTCTCTCTCTTTGTGGTTTCAGGTGGGATATCAATGCGATACATGTTCTACCAGAGTATTTGAAAGTGTGTTTTCTTGCTCTCTACAACACCGTCAATGAAATGACTTATGTTGCTCTCAAAGAGCAAGGACATAATATCCTTCCCTACCTCACCAAAGCCGTGAGTGAACGAAAACGACTTCATTACAAACTTACAACATGTTATAGAATATTTCAGTGCCAAACTGATTTTTGTTCTTAATTATTAAAGTGGGCGGACATGTTGAAAGCATTCCTGCAAGAAGCGAGGTGGTCCCATGAGAAACAAATACCCTCATTTGATGCTTACTTAAAAAACGCATGGATGTCAGTTTCAGGAGTAGTATTCCTCGTCCATTCCTATTTCTTTCTCAATCACAATTTCTCAGAGGAGTCACTTCAATCCTTGGACCCCAACCATGACCTCTTACGTTGCCCTTCCGTTATTTATCGACTTTGCAACGATTTGGCCACATCAAAGGTGACCTATACTCTTCATTAATCTCAATCCTATGTTGTCATTCACTCATTTGGTTCCACTTATACTCTCTTCTGGAAAGCTCTAATACTAGAAGCTTGTTTTAATTTACTTTCTGAATTATTAATGTTTTTTGCAGGCGGAGTTAGAGAGAGGTGAAGTCGCAAGTTCGATAGTATGTTACAAGCATCAAAGTGGGGCCACTGAGGAGAATAGCCACAAATACGTATGTGGTTTGTTGGATGAGGCTTGGAAGGAGATGAACAAAGCAAGAGGAATTGAGTCTAAATTTTCAAGAGCTTTTGTTGAAACTGCGTTCAACCTTGCGAGAATTTCCCATTGCATCTACCAGTATGGAGATGGAATTGGAGCCCCGGACTCGACATCCAAGAACCGGATCCGATTATTAATTGTCGAGCCCATTAAGCTTCGAGGCTGATAAATGCCTCGGAGTTAATAGACCCACAATTACTTAATCATATTTATGAGTGCATGAGAAATGGATTATTATTACCATGTGTGTATTAAAAATAGCTATACATATTTATAACAAGAGCTTTCCCTTTTCCTATTTCTTGAATGCTATAAATATAAAAATAGAACAGAGAAATAATGCTTTGTCTAACCAATTTGGAATCGTCATTTTAGAACGTTTTGAAAATTTGTACTAAAATTACTAAAGAGAAACTATATATCACTTATTTCTAGATCAGTTATTATTTGGGAATTTCATTAATTTATTATATTTTGACTAAAATAAATGAATCTTATAATATTAAGAAACACCAAGCATTTTAATTCATTACCAGACGAAAAAAATCTTGATTAATTGTAAATTGCGTAATCAGTCACTGTATAGATGCACTCTTCCCGTTTACAATATAAAATCTTTTTGTCTCAATATAATTTGGGACATTCTAGACCCAAGGCCAGCATTTATTATTTTATATCTTTATTCTAATGTTTACATAGTATCTTTTAACATTGGATTTTACGTATGGCTAAGATGTTATTGCAGGGCGAAAACTGACAAAAGCTTGCGGGATCCAATTCATTATCTATTGCACATCCTTTTTTTAACTTCTCTTTTTGTATTAAAGGGTCCTTAAAATTTGCTGGCATCCAACATCAGCTTAAAATTTGCTGGCTTTTCCTCTCTTTCCTCGTTCCCCTCCAAATGAAAACTATTCTTCCAAATGTAAAATAATCGCTCCCATAAAGTTGATCTACTACTCCATTGTGTAATACTCCCTCAGCTCTTTTTTTTAATAAGGAACAATCTCTTTTATAGAGGCGGTCCTTAATATAAGGAATAAATCCCTTGTATTTGAAATTTTAGGCTGAGCTTTCTATTTTTAGTCTTATTAAATATATGTTACTCATTGATAATTATATATTTTATAATTAAATAAGTATAGATTCTGAGATATATGATAAATTTATGAATATTTTATACTTATTTAATTGTCTTTTATATATTTTTGGGAGAATTACACTGTAGTCCCATGGAAGCTAATATACGAAGAAATGATCTCAAGAAAATCTGAAATTACTCTCAAGTTGCATGGGACCATTTTGTAATAAATTGGAAATAGCAAAATATCAAGGTAACCCTGTCAGATAAATAGAGAGAGGGAAAGGAAAAAGGTTGAAAATGCAGAAACACACAGCTTTGGAAATGGCATGAAGAACGAAATGAAGATCATAAGCAAAGGTTGAAGAGTAAGGTAAGGAATTGATGCTAATAATTCTCTTATCTTCATTATTCCATTTAACTCATGTTTTTCGTTGAGTGGTTAAATAGATTTTAGCTTGATCCATCTTCGTTTGATCCTGAAAAATGGAAAAAGCTGACATTTTTTTCCATTTATTGTTCTCTAGTTGCTTGGAAAATAAAAAGGTAGATCTAGTAAATGCAATGGATTTGCTTTGGCTGTGGTTTAAATGTGTTTTGGTATGATTTAGTATGCTCTATTTTTGCTATCATTATGCTCTGTTTTTTGGTTCACTGTGCTTTATTTTTTGAAATAGAAGAGCTAAGGAATGAAGATGGGGGTGAAAGGATTGTGGCTACATAACATGATTTACGTAGGAAAAAATGTGTTGTTAGTAGAAGTAGCAATAGTTGTCAATGGAGGCTGCTAAACTTGTTAATGACAACTATATGTCATGTGTGAATGTTTTTTTTTCAACTATAGGTTTTGTTGATTCATCTTCATTTTGGTCCTGAAAAAATGGAAAAAGTTGTCTGCCTTTTGTGGATATTATCCTCTATATGCTTGCAAACTATAAAAGAAGGCCTAGTAAATGCAATTGATATGCTTTGACTAAGGTTTCAATGTGTTTGGGTATGGTTTTGCATGCTCTATTTTTGTTGTCATTATGCTCTGTTTTCTGGTTCATGGTGGTGTGTTTCTAGAATAGAAGAGGTAAGGAATGAAATAAGGGTGAAGGGTTTGCAGCTACATAACTTGATTTGCGTAGGAAAAAAGAGTTGTTAATGGGAGCAACGATAGTTGTCAATGGAGGCTCCTTAACTTGTTAATGACAACTAGAAGTCATATTTAAATGTTGTTTGTGAGAACTAAATGTTTTTTATTGATCTTTATTTTGGTCATGATAAATTGAAAAAGACTGTCTGATTTTTGTGTGCATTGTCTTCCATATGCTTGCAAACTATAAAGGAAGACCTACTAAATGCAATGGATATGCTTTGGCTAAGGTTTCAATGGGTTTGTGTATGGTTTTGTATGCTCTATTTTTGCTATTATTATACTCTATTTTCTGGTTCATGGTGGTGTGTTTCTGCAATAGAAGAGGTAAGGAATGAAGATAAGGGTAAAAGGTTTGGGGCTACATAACCTAATTTGCGTAGGAAAAAAGAGTTGTTAATGGGAGTAGCAATAGTTGTCAATGGAGGCTCTTTAACTTGTTAATGACAACTAGAGGTCATATTTAATTGTTTTGCTTGTGGTGGAATGTGTTTGAAAAGTTTGCCATGTTTTTGGTATTTTGTGTTGTTTTCAATCATTGTAAATGGGATTTAATGAATAAGGTGTGAAATATGTTTGGTTGGAGGTCCTGATTATGTAATAAGAATGTGTTGTTAATAGGGGCTGCGACATTTGTTAAGAAGGCCAGTGAAATTGTTAATGACAATGTTTTTGTGCATTAGATAGAGGTGATAGCTACCATGTCTGGCAAGAATCTACGATATTTTCTTCATATAGGGGGAAGGTTTGAAGTCAGTAGAGATGGTGATTTAACATATGTTGGGGGAACGGTTAGATCTAGAACCATTAATAACTCTTCATAATAGCATAAATATGTTAACAACCCAAGGAACCTGAAGTTGTCATTGGAGGCTCATATAGTTGTTAATATATATATATATATATATATGCAGTTATGTTGACATTTGTGTATCCCACTATCATGTGTTGAAAGTTTTAATCTGATATAAATTATGTTGTCAACGAATAAACCTTGGGTTGTCACTATAGGCCCATGGAGTTGTCAATATACGCCCATGGAGTTGTTAATATATATTTATATAGTTATGTTAACATTTGTGTATCCCACTGTCATGCATTGAAAGTTTTAATCTGATATAAATTATGTTGTCAACGAATATACCTCGGGTTGTTATTATAGGCCCATGGGGTTTTCAATGTATGCCCATGGAGTTGTTAATATATATTTATGCACTTATGTTGACATTTGTGTATTTCACTGTCATGTATTGAAAGTTTTAATTTGATGTAAATTATGTTGTCAACGAATGGACCTTGGGTTGTCATTATAAGCCTATGGGGTTGTCAATGTACGCCCATACAGTTGTTAATATATATATGTAGATATGATGACATTGGAAAATGAGTTTATGTGTGTATACTTATAGATTTCCTATGTTATTGATATTTCATATTAATTAGGTGGTCATAGTCACATGTAGACACACCTTTACTTGGCAATGGAGGTACCACGAGTTCTCAGTGAATGTCCATTGAGTTGTCAATGAAAACCCCTTGACTTGTCAGTGAAGGCTGACTAAGTTGTTAACACAGTTATGCTATTATGAAGAATTGTCAACGGAGTCGCAATGACTTGTCAATGGAGGCACCACAAGTTGTCATTAAAGGCCCCTTGGGTTGTTAATACAGTTATGCTGTTACGAAGAGTTGTCAACGGAGTCTCAATGACTTGTCAATGGAGGCACCACGAGTTTTCAGTGAAGGTCCCTTGGGTTGTTAACACATTTATGCTGTTATAAAGAGTTGTTAATGGTTCTAAATATGATGGTTCCACCAACATATGTTAAATCACCATATCTACTGACTTCAAATCTTCCCCTTATATGAAGGAAACATAGTAAATTCTTGCCAGACGTGGTAGCCATCACCGGTGTCAACTGCACAAAAGAATTGTCATTAACAATTTCATCAGCCTTATTAACGAATGTCGCAACCCCTATTAACAACACATTCTTACTACATAATCAGGACCTCCAACCACACATATTTCACACCTTGTTCATTAAATCCCACTTATAATGATTGAAAATAGCATAAAATATCAAAAAACATAGCAAACTTTTCAAACACATTCCAAACACCATTACACCACAAGCAAAACATTTAAATATGATTTCTAGTTGTCATCAACAAGTTAAGGAGCCTCCATTGACAACTATCGCTGCTCCCATTAACATGTCTTTTTTCCTATGCAAATTAGGTTATATAGCCCCAAACCCTTCTCCCTCATCTTCATTCCTTACCTCTTTTATTGCAGAAACACACCACCATGAACCAGAAAATAGAGCATAATGACAGCAAAAACAGAGCATACAAAACCATACATAAACACATTGAAACCTTAGCCAAAGCATATCCATTGCATTTATTAAGCCTTCCTTTATAATTTGCAAGCATATGAAGGACAATGCCCACAAAAATCAGACAGTCTTTTTCAATTTATTATGACCAAAACAAAGATCAATAAAAAAAAACCTTTAGTTCTAACAAACAATATTTAAATATGACCTTTAGTTGTCATTAACAAGTTAAGGAGCTTTCATTGACAGCTATCGCTACTCCTATTAACAACTTTTTTCCCTACGCAAATCAGGTTATGTAACCCCAAACCCTTCACCTTCATCTTCATTCCTTACCTCTTCTATTACAGAAACACACCACCATGAACCAGAAAATAGAGCATAATGACAGTAAAAACAGAGCATACCCAAATACATTGAAACCTTAGCCAAATCATATCCATTGCATTTACTTGGTTTTCCTTTATAATTTGCAAGCATGTGGAGGACAATATCCACAAAGGGTAGACAACTTTTTCCATTTTTTATGGACCAAAATGAAGATGAATCAACAAAACCTATAGTTGAAAAAAAAAACATTCACACATGACATATAGTTGTCATTAACAAGTTTACCAGCCTCCATTGACAACTATCACCGCCTATACTAACAAGACATTTTTTCCTACGTAAATCATATTATGTAGCCACAATCCTTTCACCCTCATCTTCATTCCTTAGCTCTTCTATTGCAAAAACAGAGCACAGTGAACCACAAAACAAAGCATATTGACAGCAAAAAAAGAGCATACTAAATTATACCAAAATACAGTTAAACCATAACCAAAACCAATCCATTGCATTTACTAGATCTACCTTTTTAGTTTCAAGCAACTAGAGGACAGTAAATGGAAAAAGCTGTAAGCTTTTTCCATTTTTCAGGACCAAACGAAGATGGATCAAGCTAAAATCTATTTAACCATTTAATGGAAAAAAACATGAGTCAAATGGAATAATGAAGACAAGAGAGTTGTTAGCATCAATTCCTTACCTTACTCTTCAACCTTTGCTTATGATCTTCATTTCATTCTTCATGCCATTTTCAGAGCTGTGCATTTCTGTATTTTACACCTTTTTCCCTTCCCTCTCTCTATTTATCTGATAGGGGTATCTTAGTCTTTTGCCATTTCCAAATTATTACAAAATGGTCCCATGGGACTTGAGAGTAATTTCAGATTTTCCTGGGACCATTTCTTCGTATATTAGCTTCCATGGGACTACAGTGTAATTCTCCCTATATTTTTCTATCTTTTAATTAATTATAGGATAAAAGAATATTTTGATATAAAATCTAGTCATATCTTAATTTATTTTGCAGAGAATATTATAAGATTCAAGCGATAACAAAATATCAATATAATATATCTATATTATAAGATAATCAATAAAAAGAAAAAGATAAATCAAGATATTGTGATAGAGACACACGTAAGAAGACAATATATACCTATATATATGCTAGGAGTAGCAAGAGGGAGGTGTGTTCTATTTTTTCTGGTTGACGATGGCAAGACAAGAGCTTTAGTGAATGGAGATTAAAGTTTGGAGATACAAAAAAGCGACAGCATGGATGAAAATTCGGCATTGAGTTTTTGTTTCTCCTTTCCTTTCTCTTCTTTATTTTGTCTTTTGTTAGCTATTATTTTGGTAATGACAATGTTCAGTTTATATAACTAAATCCTTAGTTTTGAATTATTTAGTTTGATTATGGATTAGTGGATGATAATTTTTGTCATTAATTGTTTTAATGTTATATTTGTTGATTTAATTGTGTGCTTGATTGTTCTGAAATAAAAGGAATCTGATTGGGATTATTTTAGTGTTCTAAAGGAGCCTAAACATAGAAAATCTAGAATAGACCTTCAATTGAATAGTGTAGGATTCGGTTTTCATATTTAATTTGTTTGTAGAATAGACATGTACCTGCCAGCCCTACATAGTTTTATTAGGCTTGCACTTAAATTAATCCAATTAAGTACTAATTGCCTAAGACATTAGGAATTAATATAGTTGGAATACCTTTTAGTGGATCGAAAGACACTCTTAGGTAATTAACAGTCATAGACTAGCAACTATAACTTTAAATGCAATTAAGGATAGAAATTTGATACTAAGAAGTAATCAAGGCAATCCAAGTCACCGCTTAAGATTTAGAATCATCCTTATCCTTAGTCTTAATTATAGTTAGATTTACTTTTATTTCTTTTTGGGTTAGCTTTTATTCCTATTTTCTATTCAAATTGTATTGACTCAACTTAAGCAAAAGTGTAAAATCATTACTCAACTACATTGTTGATATCAAGCCCTCATGGGAACGATATCTTTTTCACTCTTTATTACTTGATACGGCTCGTGCACTTGCGGAGTTTTTTTGGCTCTATATTTTTCCCCTATCAATCATTATTGTACTCCCTCCGGTCATTTTTATAAGAGCCCAAAATTTGAATTGTCTTGGTTCTTTAAGAGCCCAACAAGAGCTGTTTAAATATTTAATGAGTTTTTTTTATTTGTACCACTCATTAATTATGTGTTGTATTAATTAAACTATTAGTTATACTTATATTTATATTAATTCTCTCTCTTACTTACCCCTCATAAATAAGGGCCTACTCAAGAAACAAAGTTTATTTAAGATATACTTATTACTTTTAACTAATTTTAACTTCTTCTTTTTTGTGTGGTTTCAGGTGGGATATCAATGTGATACATGTTCTGCCAGAGTATATGACAGTGTTTTCTTGCTCTCTACAACACCGTCAATGAAATGACTTATGAGGCTCTCAGAGAGCAAGGACTTAATAATATCCTTCCCTCACTCACCAAAGCCGGGAGTGAACGAAAACGCTTCATTACAAACTTACCACGTGTTATAGAAGATTCCAGTGCCAAACTGATTTCTGTCCTTAAAGAAGCCAGGTGGTCCCATGAGAAACATATACCCTCGTTTGAAGCCTACTTAAAAAACGCATGGATGTCGGCTTCAGGAGTTGTATTCCTCGTCCATTCCTATTTCTTTCTCAGTCAAAATTTCTCAGAGGAGTCACTTCAATCCTTGGACCCCAACCATGACCTCTTACTTTGCCCTTCGGTTATTTTTCGACCTTGCAACTATTTAGGCACATCAAAGGTGACCTATACCCTTCATTAATCTCAATCCTATGTTGTCATTCACTTATTTGGTCCCACGAATACTCTCTTCTGGAGAGCTCTGATATTAGAAGATTGTTTTAATTTACTTTCTGAATTATTAATGGCTTTTTCCAGGCGGAGTATGTTGCAAGCATCAAAGTGGGGCCACTAAGGAGAGTAGCCACAAATACGTACGTGGTTTGGTGGATGAGACTTGGAAGGAGATGAACAAAGCAAGAGGATTTGAGTTTAAATTTTCAAAAACTTTTGTTGATGAAACTGAAACTGCATTGCACCTTGGGAGAATTTCCCATTGCACCTACCAGTATGGAGATGGACATGGAGCCCCCGATCCGACATCCAAGAACGGGGTCCGATTGTTAATTGTCGAGCCCATTAAGCTTAGAGGCTGATAAATGCCTCGGAGTTAATAGACCCACAATTACTTAATCATTTTTATGAGTGTTTGGGTAATTACATAAGCCATACTCTATATGTTCTGCAGATGGGAAATGGATTATTACTATTATGTGTGTATTAAAAAAGAGCTATACATATTTATAACAAGAGCTTTCCTTTTTCCTATTTCTTGAATGCTATAAATAGAAAAATAGAACAGAGAAATAATGCTTTGTCCAACCAATTTGGAATTATCATTTTAGAATGTTTTGAGAATTTGTACTAAAATTAATAAAGAGAAGCTATATATCACTTATTATTTGGGAATTTATTTAATTTCATTAATTTATTATAGTTTGACTAAATAAATGAATCTTATAATATAAAGAAACACTAAGCATTTTAATTCATTACTAGACGAAAAAATCTTTCTTAGTAGTAAATTGCGTACTCAGGCACTGTATGTCTGTATAGAGATGCACTCTTCCCGTTTACAATATAAATTATTTCCTCTCAATATAGTTTGGTACATTCTAGACCCACCGCCAGCATTTGTTATTTTATGTCTTTATTCTAATGTTTAAATAGTATCTTTTAACAATGGATTCTATGTATGGCTAAGATGTTATTGCAGATAAAAAACCGACAAAAGCTTGCGAGATCCAATTCAGTATCTATTGCTCATCCTTCTTTTTCCTTCTCTTTTGTATTAAAGGGACCTTAAAATTTGCTGGCAACTTGTAACCCAAATGACCCAAGAGCTTTCTTTAATTTTTTTTTTTTTTAAAATGTGAGATTGTGAGTTTAAACTCTCCGTAAAAATTATAGTGGGTGCGTGAGAAGTTATGACAAAGTAATTTTTCCCAAAAAAAAGCAGCTTTTGATAAAAATATGCTGTCTTACCAAAATTGTTGACGGACTCATCTGACTACTTTTGATAGAAATCATAAATCTCTTATAAGAAATCATAAATAGTACTGCTTAGGTCACTTTATTTTTTTTCCTTTTTTCGATATTATTATTTTTTTCTTTTTTTAAATCTTGAATTATTATGTTGGTTTTATATATTTAGTTTCATGAATTTATTATGGGTTAAACTTAACATATATTGAGAACCACGAAAAATGTCGATTCATTATTAGACGGGCAAAGGAAAACTACACAAATTAAATCAGGCGTACATGGATCTATGTTAAAGGAAAAGGAATATTATCGCAACGGCCAATGAAGGCGTACATGTTGTCACGCCCTTATATTAATTTCATTTTTATCAGAGTATTTATGAAAAATGATATACGGTTTGGTAGGCAACACAGGAATATCATAAATATATTGATATTATGTGCATGATTACAGAAAATCCCTATAAGGGTTCGTGTATAATACTTACGATTAAGGTAGCCGCACAAGGCTACTAGGGTGTCTAAACCCATACTAATGAAACAGAGACTTCTTCCCATCTTCATTCCACTACTGTAATTCCCTCGTACGATACTCTGCATTGTTGTTAGCATATTTTCTGTCTTCTCCTATCTAAATTGTTGGTAGGAGAGGGTGAGATTTGAGAGAATCTCAATAGGAAAATAGTATCAATATGCATACAAGATAAATGCTTAATGCATAACATGCTTGTATTACATAAACTCATGCTTACACAATGACATATCTGCGTGCTTAATGTTTCAACAACAATATACTTATGGCCATAGCATAAATAGAAACAGAGCTTCAATCATTCATATATATTCACATAATCAAGCAAAACAATAACATGCATCAATACACCAATGCAATTATCAAATACATGCAGGAAAGGTAAGTTCCCTACCTTAACCTTTTTACGCCTCAAAACGTGTGCCTTGTAAAGCATGCCAACAACTGGGCTAACAACTTGGTCCTACAATTCCAATTGTATCATTTAGACACTTCCATAGTGTTTTTGGGGGTTACATGAGTCTATTATGAAAATTTACTAAAATGCCCCCGGGACCCAGCCCGGCCCGGCCGTACTCGGTCTGACTATACTTTTTCTGAAATTTTGACATGGGCTATTTTGACATATTTTCATCCAAGGAATTCATTTCCAGACTCAAAATTATCAAATTCAATGTCAAATTATAAAATTACCCTTGATAGCCCCACTTTAAGGGTTTTAGGGGCGTTTTCGTAATTATTCTTTTTCACCCTTTTACGAAAAAGTGACCAACTGTAATCACACATAATTTTTCATCCTGATCTCAATGGAACTATCAAATCATTGAAAATCCAACTCTAAGGCCCATTTACAGCCCTTACCGAAATATACAAGTTTTCCGGGAAAAATCGGGGTTTTGCGATTTCGGCTTCGTAAACGCGTTTCTTTCTACTTCTAACCACTTTATTGACTATTCCATTAGGTTACAACTACTATTTAGACCTAATTTTGGCAACATAACCCCTTGGCACACATGTTTATAAAATTTAAAACCAATGGCAATCCGGCAAAATTTCACCAATTAAATTGCCTATAGCAGTCAGAATAAGTAATATACGAAAGTTTGGAAGTTACCTCAAGCTCATTCTGGCTTTTCCCTAATATGGCTGAAAACCCTAGCCTTAGAACACTCAAATTTGTGCTCCACAAACCTTGAAGAACATAGAAGAATAGTTTATGAGCGGAGTTATACGGTTAGGTAAGGATTTACAGAAGAAATCGACATACCTCACTAAATTTCTTCTCTCTCTCTCTCTCTAAAAGCTCTCAAAATTTCTCTCTCCTTGGCTGCTATTTCACGTCAAGTATAAGCCCAAGAGGAAGAGGATGATGATATATTATTATATCATATTTTATTTTAATTTTCAATTACCCAAAAATGCTAAAAATGTAACTTTGTGTACAAAACCCTTATGTACAAGTAATTGGGTCATGAAGCCCAATTGAATTCAACCAAGTCCTTCCCTCTCTTGGCCCATGTAAATGACATCTAGGAGGTCCTTCCATCACTCCAAATGAATTTCCCATGTACCTCATAATTTCAAAACTTGCCATCACATTATTTCTTCATTTTCGGATTTAATGACAATTCTGGCAAATTTTCTGCCATAACTTTGAAAAATCATAACTAATTTTAGAAAAATCGAAATGGAGTTATTCCAAAGGCTATAAAACCCTTATTGAGTCTAGTTTCAAGAAAAAATATAGCCTTTTGCAAGCTGGAAGCACACAATCCCTAGAATTTCCATCTTTGCATGCTGTTCCAGAAACTTCAAAGTTTTTCTGTGCTGAATTAAAAAATTTATATCTTTTTGTATATAGCTCCAATTGAGTCATATAACCTATTAAATTAAAGCTCAAGATGTCTATTTTCTCCCTGTAAAATTTCATAATTTTTGCTCATCATTTGATCATACAAAATTGCATGACAAGCTCACTGCCTCATAGATGATTTCATCAAGAACATAATTACTTTCTCCAAAATTCACCATTTTACTTTCTTTAATACCCCAGAAATATAAAAATCATTAGGGAATAAATTTAGGCTCCTGCTAAACCGGGCTTAACAATTCACTTATTTCAAGCTTATTCTCTAACTTCAAATCTCAAAATTCAGGGTATTACACATGTCAACATACGACCCACGTTCTCTTGTCCAGGAGACTAAATTTTGCCCAAAAACTTGGGAAAACAGAAAATTCTTCCAACTATATCTTAATGAAATATATAGAAAAATGAGTGGAACAAAAATATGTACGGGTGCCAAAGGATTTAAATTGAAATACTTATTGGGCAAATTAATTTATAGATCTTATAGTATCACCTAATTTTTAACCAAGTCCCTATAATTTTTTTCTCCTTTTTATTTGTTTCTTATAGTTTTAAACGAATTTTAATCAGGTTTCGTTCCTCTCTTATCATTCCATGCATTATTTATTTTTTAATTTTTAGTTTTGTCCTTCATTTATTATTGTACGTTGTTAAATTTGGGAAAAAATTTAATCTTTTGGTTCATATAATTTTAATTTAGTTACAAGTAAGTCGCTAATCTTCAACTCGATGCAACTCAATGCAATAACTCTGACTCGGTTGTAATTCGGTCTCTAAATTTTAGCTCAATGAAATGAGTTCCTATAATTTAACCATTTAAAATATTAATCCATAGATCTTAGGAGATAAAATTATATATTTCATGAGACTTAGGGACTTTAGCTTTGAAATGGTTAAAAATATAGGTGACTGAATTGCAATAAGTTAAAGTTTATGAGTAAAGTTTTAATTGAGCCAAAACACAAGGCTGAGTTTACACTTGTGAATCAAAGTTTAATAACTGAGTTATAACTAATGAGACAACCAAAATATTAATTTTTCTTATATCTTAAGTAACTCCATTAATAATAGCCTCTATCTAAAAAGAGGCCTCGTTGAAAACAAATAGTAATAATTATATCTTAAAATTCAAAACAATGCCTTAATCTAGAGACAATATAGAAGTCGAAATTAGAACAAGTAAATAGTGACGGAGTAATTGAAGAGGATCTCATGTATTCTAAGTGTGTGTTCGGGTTATCTCAAAAAAAGTGCTTTTTAACCCAAATCTTGGTTTTACGAGGAAAGCAGCCGAACACTACAAAAAATCTGAGAATCCTGTTTTTGGCCCAAACCATGGTTTTAGGGGAAAAAAGCTATTATATGTGGAAGCTATTTTCAATTGTTTTGTTGAGAAAATTTTGACAGTTGGAAGTATTATTACCCTCTGCTTCATGTCCTTTTCTCAGATTCCCTTTTCTCTTTCTCTTTCCCATCTCACTTTTTTTGCCTCTCTCTCTCTCCTCTGGGCATCTGACTCAAAGAAGAAAAAAATAGAAAAAACAAAAGTTGTTTTTTTTTGGCCAACAAAAGGATAAAGAATAAAGAATAAGGAAAAAAATTTAAAAATGAAATAACGTCATGGAATTAAAAATTTTGTAATTTGGGAAATCAGTATCTGTTTAAAATTAAATATTATTTTTTTCATAACTGACAAATATTATAATTTTAAATTTTTTTGATAAATTTATTTCATTTTTTGTATTTATTATGCAATTTAATGTGAAATAATACTTAAAATATAATCTTATCCTTTATATGTAATTATTATAATAAATTTAATGTCCTTTTTAGTCATTTGACTATGAAAAAAGCTATTATGATAAAATCATTTAAATACTCTCATTTTATTAAAATCATTTTTTTCCCATAATCTATTCTTCAAAAATAATTCTGATATTTTTTAAAAACTAATAAGAACACACCCTAACATGGGGATAGTGATAATGCTTATTAATGAAGAAAGCAGTGACAAGACAGACGATCCCATGTTGCATGGTCGTTAGAAATTCAACATATTGCACATGCACAGTTGTCAACAACTCGCTATGTGCCTCTAATAAAACATGAAATATATATTTGTATAAAAAAAACATGAAATATATAACTAACATATACACAATTTTTACGTTTTAGAGCGCAGCTAGTCACGTGGTTTCGATAGAAAAAAAAACAGAAAAACTAATCACGTGGTATGCTCTACTATCCAAGTTCTTTTTTTCCTCGCGCTTGTATCTTAGTATCAAACTAAGAATTAGGCAGCTATTTGCTAGTATGCTTCATGCACACACGATACACACACCTTTCTGCCACGTCGTTCACTATAAAAAAACACCCGATTTTTGACAGAATTTCTAACAGAATTTGCCATGGAATAAACTTTTCCAACGGACCGCATTTTTTACAGAATCCGTTCTGTCGCTAATAAATGCGTTTCTAAAAAATTTGAAATTCAGTCTGAAATTTCTGACGGAATGGATTCTGTTAGAATTTCAAACGGAATTCATTTCTATAGCAAATTTTTTTAAAACAAATTATTTTTTTAAAAAAAAAATTTTGACTTTTTTTAATTTACAAATGCCGCGTATCCCTCTCTCCTGGTTGTCATGTGTCTCCTCCTCATGCTGCCACGTGTTCACATCTCATAATTCCTCCAAATGCCTCTCCTCCTATTCAAACCTGCGACCTCAGGCTGCCAACGCCTTCGCGCTCGAGTCTTTATCAGTTGTGCCGAAATGAACTTGTGTCATATTATTACATATTATTATTATATATATAATATACCATATACATACATACATGCATGCATACAATTAATTAATTATATACATATAATTAATTATTAATTAAATATAATATTATTAAAAATAATGAAAAATTTAATAAAGACGTAAAAAAATATTTATATATTTAATTAAACAATTTTTTAATTAAAATAGCTTAATAAATAATAATTTAATATTATAAATAGGGAGAATGACAGAAAAATACCATTTAAACTTTAAAATCCCGCTGACAAGAATGGTAATGGGATTGACAAAGCAAATCTTTGTCAAATGACTAATTGGGGATTTTAAAGTTCAAGTGGTATTTTTTTGTCATTCTCCCTTATAAATATTATTTTTAATGTAAAATTATAAATATAATATTAATAACATATATATTATTTTTAAATAAAATAAAATAATAACTAATATAATAATAATATCATAAATATTAATTTAGTAGAAAATTTTAAATATAATATTAACAAAATAATAATTTAATTTTAATAATTAAGGTTAAATATACTTATTTAATAATTAATATCTTAATTTTATAAATATTATTTTTTAAAAAACTTAATAAATTTTAATTTTTTCAATGACGGCAAATTCCAACAGAATTTCCGTGGCTAAATTTACCACGGAAAATTCTGTCAGAAATTTCATCAGAATTTCCCATAGAAAAGATTCCGTCGGAAATTGGTTTATTTTTTGATAGTAATTGTGGGATTATTTTTGTGCCTTTAAGGTCTCCTTGAAGTAGTTAATTAGTTTTGACCTTCACCTATTTATCTCTGTGGTTTATCTGCTCAGTTTCTAATGAATTAGTATGTGTTTAGTGATCCCAAAACTAAGTTTGATTATGTTTTCTATTTTTTGTTCTTACAAACAATTTTATGAAATAGTTTTTGGAAACAAGTTTTAAAAATAAAAAAAAATCTATTTGGATAAATTGTTTTGAAAAATTTGTTTTTGAAGTGACGTGGTGATATGGTCGCCAGTGGTGACGTGGCAGTGGTTGTCATTGTTAGTGTAGTGTCGATAGTGGATAAGTGGTGGCCTTAAAAATTAAAAAATAGGAAAAAAACAAAAAATAATTTAAAACTGTTTTTATTTTTTAGTTTTTAAAAATAATTTTTTGAAAACAGTTTATCGAATAGGTTTTATTGTTTTAAAAAAAAAAAGTTTTTAAAAACAAAATCAAACAGCTCCTAACTTATCCACAGCAAAAAACAACCCTCTTAACTTAAATTCATGTTTGTATTGGGGCTCATGAGAAATTGGGCTTCTAGTTCTACTCTAATCTACCTTATTTTTTAAAGCAACTTTTAGTTGATTTTATCTTTTACCCCCTCTAGTCCTAATGTAATATCCCAAAAATTCACTCAAGAGATAAATGACCCTAAAAGTAAGATTTCAAGAGATAAATTAGATAACATTTACCTAACACAACGCCCACATTTATCCATTTCCCCTCACCACACACACCTACCCACTCTATATCGTACACACTTAAACAAATCAACTCACCTTTTTGCAAGAAGACATAAGAATTAGCTAGGTATTAGACACATCATCCTTTCCCCATTTAATCAAGAAGGACGGCTAAGGCATAATGGAGGGAGGGAGGGAGGGGGGGGGGGAGAGAGAGAGAGAGAGAGAGAGAGAGAGAGTTTAAATAATTAAATTTCTCATCTTTTCTCCCCCAACTTTCTCAGCTTTCGGCCAAGCATTCAAGGTGGATGAAGATTAATTAATAAAAGAAGATACACTCTCATTCCTCACTCTTTTGGTCAGCCAACATCAAGAAAAGGAGATGAGAATTAAATATTTAAAACTCCTCACTCCCTCATTCTCATCCAAAATGTCGGCCAAGAAACAAAAGCAAGAGATAGAAGGTTTAATGAAAATATTCCCTCCCCTTTTAAGCCAACATAATCGGCTAAGGCAAGAAAAGGAAGAAATGGGATTGGCCAATACATATTTCCTCTTCCATTATGCTCTTACATTCGGTCAAGACCATAAAGCAATATGGAAATGGTAAATTCCAATTAAACCAAACCAACCCTTATTTTATTAACCAACTTGTATTTGCAAGACACCACAAGAATTGGACACCTCACCAAACTCTCCTAACTCTCTCAAATTGTCCGCCAACACTTAGAAGGATGGGAATAAATATTTAATCCATTCATTTCCTCATCTACACTACTACAGAATTATGATATAATCACCCCAATGGACATCTCAATTTTAAAATTGGGTGGTTAAAAAGAAAGGCGGTGGCATTTTCATAATTATGTGTACATAGAGAAACCTTTAGACGTCCCAAATTTGAATTTGGGATGCTTAAAGTAGAGTTTAGATGTCCCAAATCTTATTTGGGACGCCTAAAGATTTTCACTGGCGCCAAAAAAGTAAATTAAAAAAATTTAACTTACTTTAGACATCCCAAATGGGATTTGGGACACCTAAAGTATTGACTTTAGGAGTCCCAAATGCTATTTGGGACTCCTAAAGTCATGTCAGAAATTCGTGAGACTTTTCTTCCCTTTTCTTTATTCCCATGTCAGAAACCCATCCCTCCTTTTCCATCTTTCCCATCCCCCATGACTTCTCTTCCTTTTTTTCTGCATTTCCTTTTTTCTTTCATTCACGTAACTTCGTCTTCTCTCTCTACACCATGGGCATGCTTTTTCATTATTTTCTTTTCTTCATTACATTTCGTCTTCCTCTCTTCCTTTTCTTCATTCCCTTTTCCTCCACCTCCTTCCATTCTCATATCACCTTCTTTTAAAATTCAAGTTCCCCAACAATAATGTTCTTACATTAATACTCTCCAAAACTAACATAAAAAATATCACAATACACGAACTTGATATGTGAACACAGTACATCAACAACTAATTAAGTAAATTAAAAGATTACTAAAAAACGCAAGCTTGTCGGCAAAAAAAATTAAACAAAGCAAAAAGGCAAACGAAACAAGGTAGGTTTTCATTTTTTTCTATTAAATTAGGAACAAAAAGGAAAACGTTATATTACGGTTTATCTTGACTAAAAAAAAAATTTAAACAAAGCAAGCTAGAATGAAATAGTCTTCTTCTTACAAATCTATTAATTGACAAGCGCAGAGAGTGGGAGACCACGTTGGTGATGTTAGCTTGAGTGGCGAGTGAGCGTGTGGGTGTGTTTTTTAGTGTGAAGATGATAGGAAATGGAGGGAGGGGGCCGACGGATCCACTAAGAAGATGAGAAAGGGAAAGTAGCTAGTTTAATGGAGGAGAGAGTAGTTAAATAATTAAAGTGGAGTAGTAGTCAAAAAGAGAAGGAATGGGGGGCGGACACAGGACCACTACGCGGGAAATGAAATAATTAAGAGCTACACTATAAATTTGAATTTTTTTTTTTTTTAAAGTGAACAATTGTGACGCCTAAATAATTAGGCGCCACAATTGCCTCTTCTCAGCTGTGGCGCCTAATGCTTAGGCGCCACAGCTGAGAAAGATATTAACATGTGTGGCGCCTATTTATTTAGGCGCCACACATGCCCACTTTTTTTTTTTTAAAAAAAAATCAATGCTGCAGCTGTGGCGCTTGGTGGGTTAGGCGCCACAGCTGCTTTCGTGACTCCAAGTGTGGCGCCTGCGTAGGCAGGCGCCACATTAGGCCTCCTCAATTGTAGCACTTAATCTATTAGGCGCCACAGCTGGTACCCAAAATTAAAAAAAAATTATAGACGTAAAAAAAAAAGAGAGAAGCTGTGGCACTTGTTTAAAGAAGTGCCACAAAATGTGCGCCACCTTTTACCCTTTTTGTAGTAGTGGATGTTTATGCCACTTTGGATGAACTTGAACTTTTTACTGCCGCTGTCGAAAGGTATTTTTAAGGGAAAATTTCTGTTAGCTCCCGTGGAAGAGATTTTATTTCAATTAACCTAAAAAAATTATGAAACTTCACTGAACCCTATGGGCCAAAATGAAATTAATTTTGTTGGCAAAAAGACAATGATGCCCTTTCTTTATTTTTTCATAGGAGCATTTACATGACAAATAAGGTCATTTATAAAAAAAATAAAAGTATTTACAAGACAAATAAATGTATTCAAAAGAAATTAGGGGGTTAATAAAAATATTTTAGTCATATACAAAACAAATAAGAGAATTTACAAGAAAAATAAAACAAGGGTATAATTATCTTTTTCATCCACAAAACTTAATTTTATTTGAACCCAAGTGTTTGCAGTGAAGTTTTAGATTTTTTTTAGGTTGACCGAAATAAAATCTCTTCCAAGAGGCTAAATGAAATTTAATTTTCCCCATTTTGCCCTCCTTATATTCAAATTAATTTATTTGCCAGATAATATTTCCTCCCTAATCAATGCTGGATTCGAACATGCGACATGTGGGAGGACCTCCTTCCTCAAACCAGCATGCGACTCGAACAATGACGCCAGATAATGTTGCCGTTGACAGCGAAACACACATATTACGTACGAACGAATATTTATGTGATGAATTCTTTCTTTCTTTGTTTTTTTTTTTTGTGTGGTTTCAGGTGGGATATCAATGCGATCCGTGTACTGCCAGAGTATATATTTTTTGGACAATGTACTGCCAGAGTATATGAAAGTGTGTTTTCTTGCTCTCTACAACACCGTCAATGAAATGACTTATGAGGCTCTCAAAGAGTAAGGACATAATATCTTTCCCTACCTCACCAAAGCCGTGAGTGAACGAAAACAACTTCATTACAAACTTACCACATATACCCTCGTTTGAAGCCTGCTTCAAAAATGCATGGATGTCAGCTTCAGGAGTTGTATTCCTCGTCCATTCCTAATTCTTTCTCAATCACAATTTCTCAGAGGAGTCACTTCAACCCTTGGACCCCCAACCATGACCTCTTACGTTGCCCTTCATTAATCTCAATCCTATGTTGTCATTCACTCATTTGGTCCCACGTATAGTCTCTTCTGGAAAGCTCTGATATTAGAAGACTGTTTTAATTTACTTTCTGAATTATTAATGGCTTTTTCCAGGCGGAGTTAGAGAGAGGTGAAGCCGCAAGTTCGATAGTATGTTACAAGCATCAAAGTGGGGCGACTGAGGAGAATAGCCACAAATACGTACGTGGTTTGGTGGATGAGAATTGGAAGGAGATGAACAAAGCAAGGGGATTTGAGTCTAAATTTTCAAAAGCTTTTGTTGAAACTGCGTTGAACCTTGCGAGAATTTCCCATTGCACTTACCAGTATGGAGATGGACATGGAGCCCCGGATTCCACATCCAAGAACCGGGTTCGATTGTTAATTGTCGAGCCCATTAAGCTTAGAGGCTGATAAATGCCTCGGAGTTAATAGACCCACAATTACTTCATATTTATGAGTGTTTGGGGAATTACATAACATGACAGAGGATTATATATAATCCTGATGTAATAGAGTGATTACAGTATTTGGTTGCACTTATGTAATGTAAACAGGATTACATTTTGTAATCCTGATTACATCATTTGATGTAATCACGATTACACTGTTATAACTGATGAATGAGGATGCATATATCCTATAATCAAGTGAAAATGATACTATTGTCATCATAATTTTTTAAATTGACCAAAGTGCCCCCACCCTAAATGCTGTTAAATATTAAATAATTTTAATTATCACTATTAAATATTAAAAAATAATTAATAATATAGAAACTTAAGAAATATTCCCCATTAAAAATTAAAAATCATATTCCACTTTTAAAAAAATATTAAAATATATCATTAAATAATATTTCCATCCTTAAATATTAAAAAAATTAACATGAACCCAACCTATACACTGAATAATATTTTCATAATTAAATATTAAAAAATTACTATGAACCCAACGTGTATATTGCATAGAATTAAAAAATTATCATGAACCCAATGTGTACATTATTATATATGTAGACAGGGGTAATTTTTTTCCTTGCTATATTATTCCCATATATTTCTTATTTTCAATGTAATCCAACCAAATATTGTTATGTATATGTATCATCTTTCTCTAATGACAAACCAAACAAATTATGTAATCATCGTTACATTATATTACATTCCATTCCATTATATTACCCTCAATTCTGTGAATCAAATGGGCACTATATGTTCTGCAGATGGGAAATGGATTATTACTATTATGTGTGTGTTAAAAAAGAGCAATACATATTTATAACAAGAGCTTTCCTTTTTCCTATTTCTTGAATGCTATAAATAGAAAAATAGAACAGAGAAATAATGCTTTGTCTAACCAATTTGGAAACATCATTTTAGAACGTTTTGACAATTTGTACTAAAATAAATAAAGAGAAACTATATATCACTTATTTTCTGGATCAGTTATTATTTGGGAATTTATTTAATTTCATTAATTTATTATAGTTTGAGTAAATAAATGAATCTTATAATATAGAGAAACACCAAGCATTTTAATTCATTACTAGACGAAAAAATCTTTCGTAAGAGTAAATTGCGTACTCGGTCACTGTATAGATGCACTCTTCCCGTTTACAATATAAATTATTTTATCTCAATATAATTTGGCGCATTCTATACCCAAGGCCAGCATTTATTATTTTATGTCTTTATTCTAATGTTTAAATAGTATCTTTTAACATTAGATTTTTTGTATGGCTAAGATGTTATTGCAGAGAGAAAACTGAAAAAAGCTTGCGAGATCCAATTCAGTATCTAATGCACATATTTAGAATTAAAGGGACCTTAAAATTTTGCTGGCAACTTGTAACCCAAATGACCCAAAACCTCTATGTGAGTTTTTTTTTTTTTTTTAAATGTGAGATTGTGAGTTTAAACTCTCTATAAAGATTATGGTGGGTGTGTTAGTAGTTATGACTATAACTTTTCCCAAAACAATGCAGCTTTTAATGAAATAATGTTGTCTTACGAATTTTGAATCATGACTTTAGAATGTTTTGAAAATTTAAACTAAAATTATTAAACTGAAATTTTATCTTGCAATACTAGAAGTATTTTTATTTGTTGACCAAGTCTCATCATGCCAATTTTTTTTTTTTTTTTGTCAAACATCATACCAAAATTGTTGAAGGACTCATTTGACTACTTTTGATAGAAATCATAAATCTCTTATAAGAAATCATAAATAGTACTTCTTATGTCACTTTATTTTTTTTCCTTTTTTCGATATTATTTTTTTTCCTTTTCTTAATTCTTGAATTATTATGTCGGTTTTATATATTTATTTTCATGAATTTATTATGGGTTAAACTTAACATATATTGAGAACCACGAAAAATGTCGATTCATTATATATTAGACGGGCAAAGGATAACGACACAAATTAAATCAGGCGTACATGGATCTATGTTGAAGGAATCTTATGGCAATGGCCAATGAAGGCCGTAAATGTCAACATGCGACCCACGTTCTCTTGTCAGGGAGACTAAATTTTGCCCAGAAACTCGGGAAAACAGAAAATTTTTCCAACTATATCTTAATGAAATATATAGAAAAATGAGTGGAACAAAAATATGTACGAGTGCCAAAGGAATTAAATTGAAATACTTACTAGGAAAATTAATTTATAGATCTTTATAGTTTCACCTAATTTTTAAGCAGGTCCCTATAATTTTTTTCTCCTTTTTACTAGTTCCTTATAGTTTTGAAAGAATTTTAATCAGGTTTTGTAACTCTCTTATCATTCCATGCATTATTTATTTTTAATTTTTAGTATTGTTCTTCATTTTGTTGTTGTACGTTTTTAAATTTGAGAAAAAGTTAATCTTTTAGTTCATATAATTTTAATTTGGTTGTAAGTCAGTCGCTAAACTTTAACTTGATGCAACTCAATTCAATAATTTTGACTAGGCTGTAATTGAGTCTCTAAATTTTAACTCGATGAATGAGTTCCTATAGTTTAACCATTTAAAATATTAATCCATATATCTTAGAAGATAAAATTATATATTTCATGACACTTAAGGACTTTAGTTTTAAAATGATTAAAAATATAGGCGACTGAATAGCAATATGTTAAAGTTTATGAGCAAAGTTTTAGTTGAGTTAAAATATAGGGCTGAGTTACACTTGTGAATCAAAGTTTAATAACTAAGTTATAACTAATGAGACAACCAAAATATTAATTTTCCTTATATCTTAAGTAACTCCATTTATAATACCCTCTATCTAAAAAGAGGTATCGTTGAAAACAAATAGTAATAATTATACCTCAAAATTCAGAACAAGGCCTTGATCTAGAGACAATATAGAAGTCCAAATTAGAACAAGTAGTGACGGAGTAATTGAAGAGGATCTCATGTATTCTAACAGGAGGATACTAATAATGCTTATTAATGAAGAAAGCAGTGACAAGATAGACGATAATGAGGACCACGGTGTTACCATTTTGGTTTTATTTATAAGTCTTTTTTGATAAAAAATTTTGGTTCTATTTATATGTCCAATTTCAGTATAGTAAATGAGATTGTGACAATCTTACCCCTATTTATTGTACTAATAAAGAAATAATTTAAAGATAGATAAAGAAAAAATAGTTGAAAAGTGCCCTTTCATAAATGAGGGTATAGTTGAAAATTTACCCCATAATCATTGATTTAACTATCTTTCCTTGATATGTGAGATTTAGTTAAAAGAAACTTATAAATAGATTAAGAGTGGTATAGCACTAGTGTCATGTTGCATGGTCGTTAGAAATTCAACTTATTGCACATGCACGGTTGTCAACAACTCGCTATGTACCTTTAATAAAACATGAAATATATAACTAACAATTACACAATTTTTACTTTTTAGAGCGCAGCTAGCCACGTGGTTTCGATGAAAAAATAATAATAATCACGTGTGGTATGCTCTTCTATCCAAATTCTTTTTTTCATCGCGTTTGTATCATAGTTTCAAACTAAGAATTAGGCAGCTATTTGTTAGTATACTTCATGCACACACGATACACACACCTTTCTGCCACGTCATTGTGGGATTATTTTTGTGCCTTTATGGTCTCCGTGAAGTAGTTAATTAGTTTTGACCTTCACCTATTTATCTCTGTGGTTTCTCTGCTCAATTTCTAATGAATTAGTGTGTGTTTAGTGATCCCAAAACTAACCTATCCACTGCAAAAAAAGACAACTCTTAACTGAAATTCATGTTTGTATTGGGGTCATGAGTAATTGGGCTTCTATTTCTACTCTAATCTGCTTTATTGTTTAAAGCAACTTTTAGTTGACTTTAAGTTTTACTCCCTTCAGTCCAAATATAAGACAGAGTTGATTTTGTTTTTGAGAGATTAAGGAACTAAATAAGTTACTTAATCATATCATATATTGTGTTTCCTTAGATTATATATCAGTTTATAAGTTAAGTAAAATAGTTTGGAGAAAAAAAATGATAAATATAAATATTTTAAAGTAATTTAATTAGCATTCTTAATATCTCCAAAAAAAAGTTAACTCTGTCTTATATGTAGGACCGGAGAGAGTAACTTAAAAGGGGATGCTTAGAATTGTGCAAACTATAAATGAATTAAGGTTATGAGTCATACAATGAAATTGTGGGAAAAAATGATTGAGCATAGGTTTAAGTTGGAGACTGGTATTTCTGAGAACCAATTTGGTTTTATGCTAGGAAGATCCACAACAAAAGCGATTTATTTACTAAGGGGGCTGATGGCAAAATATCGGAGTAAAGGAATGGATTTGTATCTAGTTTTTATTGATTTAGAAAAAGATTATGACTATGTGCCAAAAGATGTACTTTAGAATGCCTTAGAAAAGAATGAGGTGCGTGTTGCATATATTGTAATATCTCAAAATTCATACACCAAAGATTCAATGTATATTTATTCAACAAATAGAATCAAGAGTGAATTTTGGAGAATTTGATTATGTTGCTAGTGAAAATTTCCTGTGAGGCAGTGAGTTTGTCATGTGGTTTGAATAAACAAATGATGTTCCAAAATTGTGAAATTTTCCACAATGAAAGTATATATTCCAAGCTTTAATTTGATAGGTCATATGAATTATTTTTACCTGTACATTAAGTGTTATAAATTTTTGAAATTTACCCATTGAAACTGGCTACTTTATGGAACAGCGTTCAAAGATTTAAATTTTGGGAATGTTGAGCTTAGAGTTGGCTAAAGGCTATATTTTTTCTTGAAACTAGACTCAATAAGTGTTAATAATCCTTTAGAATCACCTCAATTGAATGTCTGCAAATAAATATATGAATTTTCAAATTTTGATGAAAATTTTGCCGGATTTCAAACAAAGTATAAAAATCACAAAATGTAAGGGAAATTTTGGAAATTGGGAAAATTTATCTTTCCTCTATCCATTAAGATGTCCAGAAGCTCAGAAAAATCAAGAAAAACTGCTAAAAATTAGAGAGAGAAAATTGAAAGAGGAAAGAAGGTGATGAATAGTAAAAACTATGGGGAAAATTAGCCGATTTTACTTCTGAATTGTAGCTTTCGTCCAAAAAGTCCTTCACAAATCTTCTTCTCCTCACCATGAGCTTCAATTCTATGGTTTTAGATTTTTGATTGGTTAAGTTTGGTGTCATCTTACTCAGGGTAGGTATTGCTGGAATCAAGAACTTGTTGCAGAATCGTGCTCAGGTAAACGTAAGCTTCGATTTGAGCCAAATATTGTGATGTTTGAGTAATTATTCATGGAATTGTATTACTGCCTTGATTTTCTAACACCATGAAAATGAAGCTTAATGGTCTTGTAATCATGAGAATGGGTTAAAGAAGATTTAATGATGTTAGATTATAAGTCTTGAAGCTTAATATAATTTGAAAAATTGGATTCTTGGGGAAAGGAGTTTTGTTCAGTTCTGTATAAAATCTGGGGAAGAAGCTAGATTTTGATGTTTTTGAGTATTACATTGGATTCTACATGAAAAATTATGTTGAATCACATGTGGTTGTGATTTTTGGATAATTATATATAATTCTAGAATTTTTGGAAGTTTGAGTTGTCGTCGTCCAGATTCGTTTATGGAAACTAGTATTGTTGTGGCATGTTTTTCAGCAGTCAAACCTGATCCAAATTGCATGATATTTTACAGGATGAAAGTAGACATCTTGGGCTTTGATTTTGATGGTAATATGAGTCATTTGGTCTTGTAGATTGAAAGTTATGTTTTCCAAAGTTTGACCATGTTTCTGGAGTACAATCTGGAACACTTAAAGAGCTTCACTTAGGCTTTGGAATTAGTCAATTTAGAATTTCCTAGAATTAACTATGCTTTTTCAAAGTTGATCGAAAATCTGCCAGTTTTCTAAAAAACTGTGAAACTGCATTGAGCATAAATTGTTGAAACTGTGATAGATATTATGATTTAAAGGCAGTAATGGTACAAGTAATAACCATTTACTTGTTATCTTAAATTTTGATGGGGATGTTAATCATAGAATTCAAGCTAGATAGTATAAATGGAGAAAAGCTACTGGGGTTATTTGTAATAAGAAAGTACAATAAGGTAAAAGGGAAGTTTTATCGCACTATTGTAAAACCAGCAATGCTATATAATAGTAAATGTTGGACTTTAAAGGGACAACATGAATATAAAATGGAGGTAGCCAAGATGTGGATGTTGAAATGGATATGTGATCATATAAGAAAAGATAAGATTCATAATGATCACATATGCGAACAAGTTGAAGTGGCATCCACCGAAGAGCAAATGGTAGAAAATTGTTTGAGGTGGTTTGGATATGTTCAAAGAAAGTCGTTGAGTGCGCCGATGAGGTGGGTTTATCAAACAATAAAGTCTTCTAAAAAGATGTTGAGGAAGACCGAAGCAAATACTGAAAAAGGTTATAGAGTGGGATCTTTTGATTAATAATCTATCAAAAAATTTGGTTTTTGACATAACACAATGGTATTATACGATCAATGTAGCTGACCCTATCTAGTGAAATAAGGCTTTATTGTTATTGTAATAGGAAGTTTTAACTTGCCTCCACCATGTGTTACGTCATTCTAGAAGAGTGGGGTTCCGACGAAATGAGGCTGCAACTGTAATTATTAGATGGGGTCATGGAGGGGAAGAAAAAGACATTGCTCACAAATTTATAATTTTGTAAAACCTTGAAACTTTATTATTACTATCAGATCATATTCCCAGATTAATGAAGTCGATTGTTTTTTTAAAAAACTAAATGATTAATTTTTCAATTTTTAATATTATTTTGTGGTGAAGTGATGGAAATTTTTTAAAGATGGCATGAATTTTTATTTAAATTATAATATGAATTATATACTTAGTTAAAAATTTTGAGCTTATGATGATATGTAATTCATACACATTTTTATCCATTAAATATATCCAGTGAAGTGTTTTAATTTTAAAAATTTTTTAATAACGCATTAGCTATTTTTATTTTTATAATTTTAATTTTAATATTTTTCTTAAAATTATCACATTGTATACCAAATATACACCCATACGTATATGTATTTATTTAATAAAATTTATATCATTTTCAATCATTTTATATGTTAATTTACTTTTCTGTTACTCATCAAAACAAGTATTTTTGACAAACTGACTTTTGTACAATCAATTAATCCAAACATAAATCATGTTGCATTAAAAAAAAATTCTATAGGTCTAATTTTATTTAATGATGCACTATTTTAAAATCTTGACTATAAGTTCACTTCATGCCCTCCATCTAACAGTGATCTTATTGCAAACAAGTCATAAGATAGCTTGAAATTTGAAATAAAACATATACGTAGAGACATAACATAAATTTAGATTGGATAATGCTACGTACAGTTCTTTTGAGGTGAAAAACGACGGTCAAGGCATGGTGTTTCTGAACTCTGTAGGCCATTTCAATCGCGTTGTACAATGCCATATAGCATATCTTCATATATTCAGAAGGCACTAACAAAATGATCAATCATATTCTGACTGGTTACGTGTGTTGATTCTTTGTTTTTAGTGAGAAGCAGAAATTATTTGACAAGCAGATCAACCTTCTGATGGGTTCGGTGAAAAGAACAAGTTGATAGGTGCATGGAATGGAGGAAACAGTGTCGTATATGATGATTACAATGTTGGAATGGGTTCCTTGGTTTTCTGGACACAGATTCGATCTGGGGGCTCTGTTTATACAGACTCTTACTCTAATTTGCTTGGGATAATGTGATAATTACACATTTTTATCATTACAATCATATTGTTTTACATCATTTTTAAAAAAAAAATTATATGAATATATCTATATATATAATGATTATTTGAATTTTCCCATTCTCAAATATAATTGATCCCTATCACCCTCCTCATATTGCTAGTTTTTCATGCAATCAAAGGTAGCCATTTGCTCTCATCCCCCAATTAATATCTTGTCGTTGATACATGTTCCTGGAGAATCTGCTGACAGGAACAAATACAGGTCTAGTTTCATTGGAAGAAGATGAATAATGATGGGGTCATTATTGGATCTCCCACTATCAAAAGATCCTCTACAAACAGCTATCAAGCCTCGCCATGATGTATTCCTCATATATTATATATGCAGATACGATCATTAGGCAAATTTCCTGGTAATACACTATAAAAAAACACCTGATTTTTTATGGAATTTCCGACAGAATTTTTTCTATGGCAAATTCCGAAGGAAATTTTTCAAAGAAAAATTCCAATGAAGTGTCCGACAGAAATTCCATAGGAAAGTTTTCCGATGGAAATCGGAAAATTCCTATTTGTCTTTGCTATTTATTATGGGTTTTGGTTAAAGTAGGGTTGAGATTATGGTGAGGGTTGATAAAGGCAGAATCTTTTATGTGAATCAGGGTTGAACTTAGGCTTGAACTGACAATGGATCGGTATGAGGATTATTGTGGTCTACTGTGTGCGGTTGTAGTCTCTGTAGTGCAAGGTTTCAAAGTCAAAATTTTGTTATGTCACTTCATTTTCCACTGCTTTCGTTTTCCTTCTTAGTTAATTACTCTTGTTCTATCTGCGAGTCACAGTAGCTCTATCTAGTAGAAACAAGTGAAAAAGAAAGTGAAATAATCCTAAGTGTGTGTGAGTACTCTAATTTGATAGGGATGAGGCACTAAATGAAACAAAGAGATACGAAAAGCTGGCGACAAAAATGATAAATATGTATATATGATAGCTTTCTCACAGGACTAAGGTTTTTCATTATTATTTTTTGATCTTTCTACAGTTTCATAATTTACAACATTGATTCATCATAGACAAAGCAGAAGAAAAATGCATTTTCATAACTAAATGTTTGGTTTTTATGGGAATTGAAAAAGTTATTTAATTTTGCAACTTGTGGTTGCTGTGGAGAAGTAAAAAAGAAAAAGAAATCACTTGTGCAAAATACATTTAGCTCTTGTTCTAAATTTAGAAATAAGGCTCTGTGAAAACCACATTTTCATCCTAATCCTAAATGTTCAGAACTTGAATTTAACTCACAGGCTTTACACAGGAAATTTGAAAGTTGATGGATTGAACATCTTTGAAAATGTTTTCTTGATAGATTGCATAAACTGAGTAATGTTGGAATTAATGTGTCATGTGATAAGCATTGCTGAAAATTAGGCTTAAAGTGAAATGGGATGTGTTGAGGTTTAATCTATTGCATTGCTTGCTAAGGGAGTCTTTGAAATGAAGGAGTATGAGTTCTTATGATTCTAGATTGTTCTGCATATGCTTGGTTATCTTGAGAACTGAACAACATTATTGAATTCTTGAATTTGTAGTTGCTCTGGGAAATGTTTCACAAGCACAAGCCCATTGTAATCTTTAAAATTACAATAACTCTGGTTATATATTTAAAGATGCAGTCCTATAGACAACCATCTTTCCTTTTTATTGTAAGTTTCAGAATTTAATTTGAACATGCAAGTTTTAAACTGGAAAATGAAAATTCTTCACCTTCTCATGTTTGGGGATGTTCTCTTGATAACCTACATATGCAGAATGATTTTGGAAGCTATGCTCTAACGAGTTATTAAGATGGTTGAGAATTAGTCTTGAACTTAGAATGTGATTTGAGGATTAGTGGCTAATAAAATTGCATGTTACTGTTACTGAGATTTGGCTTAGAATAATCTCCAATATACATGATTAGTCTAGCTCTCATTGTGATAACATGCTTCTGCATGAGTTGCTTAACTAAGAACTTCAGCTTGAACTTAAAAAAAAAAGATAAATTTTTGCAATTACATCTGCTGCTACTAGTTCTTTTATAAGCTTAAATGTGCCTTTTTCGGAAAAATTTTCTGCTACTAGTTCAACGATTATATATTATTGTTCTGCACTTTAATGTAAACATATCTGCATTATGCATGACAACTAAATAAACTATATTTATAATTTCAGAATCATGATTAAATGATGGCGATGGACATATGAGTAGATTATTGAATATAGTAATTGATGTTTTGTGGCTCCTCTGGGAACTTGAGTTTTTTTTTTTTTTGCATATTCAATAAGCAATTTTCATGCACTTGTTAATTAATTAAGTTCAATCGTGTTAAGTTGACCATATATCTGTTAATTGTGTTATGATCTAATAATATGTATTTTTTTATTCTTTTCAAGGTCTTGGAACAAGGGGAAATTATGTTAAAGATTTCCAATGAGATCTAATCCATTGACTCCTTTCTACCTAAAAGAGGAATATATGTTTTCTAGAGACTGAATGATATTCAAGTGTGCATTACTACTATCTTTAAGAGAAAAAAAAGTCCAAACTTTAATTTTGCAAAGTAGTAAAACATAAACAACTTAAATTTTTTAGACCTAGTGGCTAGTTGTAATTCCTACCTCTAGAATATTGTACACATGAACTTATTCTTTAGTTCAATTCAACATTAAAATGTGAAATTTTTCAATGATTCTTTGTTAGCAGGCCTCCTTGTTGCGATTTTTGTGAGACCATCATTACCAATTGTCAAGTTTGGAGCAGAGTGGTATCAATATAGGTTGCAAATTAACAAAAAAAGGTACGTGTATATATGTTGTTGTGTTTTGCATTATGCAAATTTTTAATTAATTTCATAACAATATATGGAAGAGTAGAGTTAATTATAAGGAGGTTTGATACATGTAATATAATTAAGGGAATTTGGAACTAATACATCAGTTTGATTGTACTAACAGAAAATGGGTTAATATAGACTTTAGATGCTGATTTCATTTATGTGTTAATAATTTTGCAAGTTCAAGCAATTGTGACAAACAACCCATTATTTTATATGCTAATTTCATTTATGTTATGTGTAATTTTTTTTGTTTGCCTTATATGCATTCATGTATATACATATCTTCCATTCTACAATGCTTAAATCATGCCATGCAATGTAGAATGGAAGTTCCAGAAAATCGAGCATGGATGTATAATAGAGTAGATCGAACAAAATGGTATTCAAAAGACTTCATAGAAGGTGTCGAGGAGTTTCTTGTTTATGCATTGAGAGCGTCATCTTATTCTCAAACCTCAAAGAATATTAGGTGTCCATGTGTAAAATGTAAATGTAGGCCATATCTAAATGTCGACGAGGTGAAGACACACATCTATAAAGTTGGATTCATGCCGAACTACTATATATGGAATAGTCATGGGGAAATAGAAACTGAATTTAATCCACCCATGTCTCCATTACCAGGTATCTTGCACTCCTCACATGGGCTACTAGGTAGCAAACAAAGTCAATATGAGACCATGGTGATGGATGTTGTGGGGCCAAGTTTTAGGGATAACTATAATGAAGATGTTGAAGAGATGGCTAATTCAAATGCTAGAGCATTTTATGACTTGTTACATGCTGCACAACAACCTCTGTGGGAAGGTTGCAAAGAGGAATCTAAATTTTCAGCAACTTTGAAATTATTAAGTATTAAGGCAACAACTAAAATGTCACAACAAGGCTACAATTTAGTTTCTCAACTCATGAGGAGGACACAACCTCAAAACACTTGTATGCCAACAGACTTGTACCAAACAAAGAAGTTGGTGGCAAAGCTAGGTCTTAATTATAACAAGATTGGATATTGTGTGAATGGATGTATGTTGCACTATAAAGCTGATGATAGTGCAATCCAATGTAAGTTTTGTGGTGAGGAAAGATAATATACCGAAAAGTTTCATGGGAGAAAAAAAAAGATTGCAAGGAAATAGTTGTGGTTTCTACTTTTGATTCCAAGATTGCAACAATTGTATGCTTCTAAAAAAATTGCAAAGGCCATGAGATGGCACTATGAGAATCGTCGAGGTGCCAATGTATTTTCTTACCCCTATGATGGTGAAGTATGGAAGGTTTTTTATAGTACATATCCTGACTTTGCTTAAGATCCATGTAATGTGAGGCTTAGGTTATGTGCTAATGGATTGACGCCATTTGGGCAATTTGGGAAACAATATTCTTGTTGGCTTGTGATTATTACTCCATATAACCTACCACCTATAGTGTGCATGACACGGGAATATATGTTCTTAACATTGATCAACCCTGGTCCTAATAATCCTAAAGGAAAAATATATGTGTATTTACAACCATTGATAGATGAATTAAAGTTGTTGTGGGATGAGGGTGTATTGACTTATGATGCCTCTTTGAGACAAAACTTTTATATGCATGCTGCATTATTATGGACAATCAATGATTTTCCTGCATATGGTATGTTGTCTAGTTGGACAACAATGGGAAGATTATCATGTCTTATATGTATGGAGAACTCAAACGAACGCATTCCAATTGAAGCATGGGAGGAAAACACCTTTCTTTAACTGTCATCATCAATTCCTTCCCATTGATCACCACTTTAGGAGAAATAGAAGCTCATTTTATAAGAACAAAGTTGAGAAATCAATGCCTCCACCCCGGTTAAGCAGAGAGGAAATTTGGCAAAGAGTAAAAAATTTGCCAAAGGTCATCGAGTATGGAAAAACTATACCAATTAAAGGCTACAACGACACTCATCATTGGACAAAACAAAGCATATTTTGGGAATTGCCATATTGGAAAAGTAACCTCATTTGGCATAATCTTAATGTCATGCATATTGAGAAGAATATTTTTGACAATTTGTTTCACACTGTCATGGACACAAAAGGAAAAGCAAAAGATAATATACAAGCTCGAATGGACTTGAAGGAATATTGGCAATGAAATCAGATGAACTTGTTGAAAAAGGAGGAAAAATAATGAAATCAACTGCAAAATATGCTTTTAACATAGAAAAGAAATGAGCAATTTGTGAATGGGTAAAGAACTTGAAGGTCCCTGATGGATATACATCTAATTTAGCTCAATGTGTTGACATGAAGGAAGGAAAGTTGTATGGAATGAAGAGCCATGATTGTCATGTGTTCATGGAATGCTTTCTTCCTATTACCTTTGCTAGTTTGCCTGAAGATATATTCAATCCTATAACGGAGCTTAGTCAATTTTTTAGACAGCTTTGTTCCACTTCCTTGATGATAGATCAACTAGAGTTGTTAAAGCAAAATATTGTTGTGATCTTGTGTAAGCTGGAGAAGGTCTTTCCACATGGGTTCTTTAACTCAAGGAGCATTTGCCCATTCACTTTCCTTATGAAGTGAAAGTTAGAGGACTGGTTCAATATCGATGGATGTATCCATTTGAAAGGTAATTAAACCTATGCATATGATTTGATAATGAATATATGATACATACAATAATTAATCTTACCATTTACAACCATTTGTGTAGGTTCCTCTATATAACTTGAAACAAAAAGTCAAAAATAAAGCTCGGGTTGAAGCATCTATATGTGAAGCTTATATAATTGAGGAGACCTCAATGTTTTGCTCACACTACTTTGACTCAGGTGCTCCACCAAGAGTAGCAAGACCTTTATGTTTACGAAATGACTTAGAATCATACACGATCTGTACCCCCATCTGCTCCTAATGTGCTAGAACCATTTACTAGACCTCCATTGGCACCATCATCTATACTTGTATCATCTCCAACCATGACTAAATCAATTTGGAGACCATCAATATCACCTGCATCATCTCCTTCAATCCCATCTATTGGAACAGAATTCTCGCATCTGCCCACTCCACAAGGTCAGCCCAATGTTTGCAGACCATGGGGCCGTGATCCCTTAAATGGTCGAATATGGATATACCCTGAGAAAATCACGTAAGTAAACAACGTTACTTGATATGAGTTTTTCATTTAGTACCTTAAAGTCATATTTTAAAATTGTAATGATTTATGTGATTGTTATTAGGCTTTATCCTCCTGTTGCTACTGTACACACTATTCTTCCTATCATTCAAGGAAAATTTGAACAAGCATGTAGTACTTGGAAGGCAACACCCCTTTGGCTAAAGGAATTGTGGTTTAAGGAATGGGCAGTATATCTTTATTATATTTGTGTTATGTCTTCATTTTTTTTCTCTTACTCTACTTTAGTTTTTATTCTTTTTTTTTCTTGTTTATGTAGAAACAATTTAAATGACTTCCACAAGATAAAGTTGCTATTAAGAAAAACTGGAATTCAAAGGGTTCGGATATCTATAGGCATGCAATGCATAAAGTTATATACAACCTCTTTCATGAAGGAATTAGGCCTAATTGGATTCCTCCTAATGTAATGGAAGATTTGGAGAAAATTTGGACATCAGAAGGTTATACGGCTAAGTGTGGCATAGCTAAAAATAATCGGGCCTCTACGACAGGAGGCACTCAACACAAAGGAGGTAGCATTCCTAATACAGAGCAAAAGAGAAGGCTGGTAAGAATTTATTTTTAAATGTGTTCATTGTTTTTGTAATACATGATTTAATACTTCTTTACAATGTTGTGAAAACCGGACTGGACAGGCCGGTCGGACTAGTTGGACCGATGCCCAGGAGGGCTTTGGGTTCGTTCAGCATAGTTCAACCGTTTCACCATTTGGACTGTTTCAGGCCGCTTCAGACCGGTTGTTGGGCCGGGAACTGGAGTGGTTGAACCAAAAACCGTTTATGGATATTATTAACATGTTATTGTGTTATTTTTAATGATTTCAATGTATTAGAACTTAGGATTTAGAAAAGATGATACATATAAGCTTTTGTATGTGTTTATTTTTAAGTAATGTTAAAATCTCATATTTTTATTATATTTATATAATTATACAAACGTATAATATTATTTTTATTTAATTATTATGTTACTGGTCCGACCATGCGACCCATGACCCAATAGCCTCTCTGGTTCAACATCCAATCCGACTTTTAAAACATTGCTTCTTTATAAATTATTATAGGCAGAGCAGTTGGGAAGAAACCCTACTCCATTTGAATTGTTCACAAAGACACATTATGATAAGAAAACTGGCGAATTTGTGGATCAGAGGTCGGCTAAAGTATCTATAAGTATATGTTTGTTATAATGTTGTCTACTGGATTTGAGTTGACGGCCGAAGACCTGGCTAGCTGTAGTGTTAAAAGTCTTAATATTTATAGTTTTGTTTGAGGTGATATTTAAGACTTTTGTTCATAGTTACTTGGCTCAAGGAAAATTAATCAGGTTCATTAGTTCATATAATTAATTTTTTGTGCACTACAAAATAGGTTTTACAGTTATTATGACCATAGGACTATCATCCACATATATCCTTTAATGGTAGGAGGTAGAGCTAGTTGTAAAACTGAGATAGAATAAAATTGTTTGCAAGTTATAGGCATGTGGGGCCTCTATTGTTGTTCCCTACTTAATTTGCCAAATAAAATGATGGTTTGATAGATGAAGAGTGGAACATATTTAAGGGGCAACATGGGGACCAGGCTCTATTGACTCAATATTCAAGCAATGATCTTCTTCTTTTCATTTTTGAATGTGAGAGGCTTGTTTGGAAGGTAATAGGAACAACCATTACTTTTGATCAATAAATTAAACGTACTCTCTGAACTTTATTATTTCTACTGCAACATCAACAAAATGTGCTGCGTCTCTGAACTTAAATTTTATTCTCGATTTTAATCCTTGAGAACATTTCAAGCACAGTGATATATGCTCAAGCGACTTCCATATGAAGTTTATCATCACATCTTCTTATCATTGCCGAGAAGAACATAGAAGACTTGGGGAAAAAACTCAAGAGAGCATCATATGAAAAAAGCAAAAAAAAAAAAAACAGAAGAGATGTTAAATCTCTCTCCCTACTCTACCATCATGAAGTAGTTACGTGTTAGGCCTTCTCTTCTTGTACTTGGTTTTTGAGGAATGGCTTATTCATTACTTGTTATTGTTGCGTTAATTTGAGTGGTCAAATTCATCTTAGTGGTTGCATACCATCCTTTATTTTATATATTTATTCATATCTTTTGACTTTTTTACTCATTATTTTCTTTATGATTACATGAGGATCAAGACATCTAGAAGTTCTAATACAAATTCTCCAAGTGATGTGCAATCAAATAAGCTAGGTGAAAAAGAAATAAACCTATATTTAGAGGCTGTAGGTGGTAAGAACAAGAAGGGTCGCATACTTGGCTTAGGATCTGAGGCCAAAAATGTTAATTCCTTAGCTTATTCTTATGGGTCTTCTCCTCCTTCCATCAACACAATGCTCCAACCTAATATTGAAAATGTTGTCACAAAGCTTAGACAGGAGAATCACAATCTTAAGCAACAGAATGAAATTATCTTAACTAGGTTGGAAGACTTAAGCAAAAATTTTCTGAAGCTGTCAACAATTCAAACCTTGAAGCTAATAACGATGATAATAGCCCACCATAAGATAGTGGTCACTAGGTTGTTTGACTATATTAAATATTTGTGTGGTTTGTTTGATACATTATATACATTTTCACACTTTTGTTGCTTTGTAGTTTGCTAACTTGCTATCATTTTAGAATTTGGTTTGAACTTGATTTTATTTGAAATCAATTTAACTTCACTTTCAGTTCTTTAACCACTATAAGTCAACAGTTAAATTCAAAATAACAAAAAAAAAATATTGGACAAAAATTAAAAAAGAAATCTAGAAATTTATTCACAAATTAAATTTACCTTTTAAAAAAATTTCGCTTTGTGACGGATTAGAGACAGAATTTCCATCGCTAATCTTGACAATTTCGTCACTAATGGTCACACATTAGCGACGGAACATCAAAAATCCATCTCAAATTTAGCAAAGGAATTTCCATCGCTAATCTGTGTCAAATATTAGCGACGAAAAAGCCGTCCCTAATCCGCCCCAAAAAAATAGCGATGGAATTTGACATTAGTGATGGAATGTCCGTCTCAGATTAGAGGCGGAATTTTTGTCGCAAATCCGTCTCTAAATTAGCGACGGAATTTAAATTGCCGTCACTAATAGAATTAGCAAAGTCCTTTTTAGGGATGGAACTTTTTCCATCGCTAATAGATTAGTGAAGGAATTTTCGTCGCTAAATTCCATCTCTAATACCCTTTTTTTTGTAGTGTCAGGGGTGAATACATGAAGGTTAGAGAGCTCTAACATTTGTTTTTTTGGAATTCAAGGTATTAAAACCCGGACCGGGTACTGAACCAACTGGAGTATTGGGTTAAGGGTCAATGGGTCAGATCAGGGCCAAAACGGTGAGAAATTGAAGATTTTAAGCTTATTAATATGAAATTCTAAAGAAAAAATAATTTTTTTTAAAAGAGTGACCCAGACCGGACCCCAAACCAAACATGTTTTCCTACCAGTTCATCGGTTTCTGGCCCGGACCGGCCGGTCTGGTCCGGGTTCACGAACTCTGCTGAAATTAGTTTTCTTTGTCTTTGAACATGATATCTTGAAAAGCCATAGACTGAATGCTTTTTAAGCTAAAATGTTGGCAGCACAGATGGGGTTGGAGGTTGTAAAGTTATGGGGTGGTGTGAGGTGTAGCTTTCTTTGTCCTTTAATAGGATGTCTCTGTTAATAGGATGTCTCTGTTTTCTTTTCTTCTTTTTTTTCTCCCTCAACTTTAATTTAAATAAACAAGTGAAAAAATGGTTTCAACAAATACTCACAGGCTGAGGCATATGGGATGCCCTGCACGTATCCTCCATTCCAAAAGAAATCACATTTTCATGAAAGATGTTCAGAGGTCAGAGAAAAGCAAAGTGGGAGTTTAATATGAAAGAGGCAACTGTGAGGTAATAAATAGTAATGGAGTCACTAAGTGCAGGAATCAAGTAGTAAAATTTCTCTTTCCTTTTGTTCAAATGTGAAGAAAAAAGAAAAAGAAATTTCATGGAAATTACTTTTAGTGCTTAAGTTATGTGTGTTGTGGTGCATTTGAGTAATCATTTTATAAGACATAGGCCTTCTTGCTTGTAGAAATGTTGTACGAAATTTCATTCTCCTCACAACTAATAATCTGATTGATAAACTTTTGCCTTGCCATTTTTGTTTTGTTATTATGCCGTCCCGTTCTTTTTAGTTGATTCCTTCTGAAAAGGTTAGAAAGTAAGTTTGAAACTGAGTAAAACGGATATTTTGCAGGGGGAAGGACATGCTGTTAATGACAGGCCAGGTTAGCCTAATCGCACATCACATTACAGCTGGATGCATTAAAGGACGTGGAAGTTGCCCTGATTTCAAGAAAGGGGAATGAAGCAGCAGACTAGATTGTTGTGAGTTGTTGAAAGGGAGTGAACCCGGTTGGGTGGGTGGAGACGCCATCACTTCATTTGGCCATGATTTTGGCTAATGATATCAGAAGTTAGGAGAATGCTGAGGCAGAGAATGGTACTGCAAGGAAAAGGAAGAAGGGTGAGAAGTTGGGATCCAAGGATGGAAGGTTTAACTAGTGTGGGATTGACTAAAAGGGAAGCTTTTGAAAGTACAAAATGTAGTTAAATATATAGTAAGAACTTGATATATGTGCAATTTTTTTCTGGTTTTGACTCAGAGTTAGGTTGTATTAATAGGTTTTTTTTTAGTTTTAATTGGTTTTGGTTATTGGTGTTTGTAATAGTTTTTTTGATATTAATAAAATTGACTTTTGACCAAAAAAATCAATGCAAAAGGAAAAAGGAGAAGCAATATGAAGACGCAACTCCATATATTTGAAATTCCACTTTTTAAGTATGACTGTAAAAGTATGAAATAAAAAGAAGTGGCAAAAAATAAAATGGAAAAAAATGCATCCATATGCACAAGCTCTCTGTGTAACGTACAGGAAAAAGACAATCTCGTTATTAATAATGACTTTATAAAAAATTATATTGTATAGATTAAGAATTAAAATTTTAATACGATATTAGAGTGAGAATTAATTTGAATATATTAGCATTTAAAATTTTTAAAGATAGGGAAATATTTTAACTCGCACTACGTGATGCCTAGTATGGCCTATAACTTCCTAGTCTTCATTAGTGTTCAGAGTAGTATTGAAACATTTGCGGGCTGAAATAGTGGGAAAAAAGAGCATTGAAACTGATTGACGGTGGAGATAAGGCAAATTCTAAAAGATTGACGGTGGAGATGAATGAAAAATGGGCAGTTTTTATTTTTAAAAATTTAAACTATGATATGCTAGTTTGCTGAAACACCACATCATCACCTTTTACTTTTTAGTGTTTTACCTACTAGGTATTCAAACCCCTTCCGCTCTCTTGTTTCTCTAGTATACTTTCATCTTCATTCTTTGTTTCTCCACCGTTTCATATCATACTGGAGGATTGTAGATCGTTCTTTATTTTTTTAGGCTCCCTCGCTATAATCACTAATCTAAGTAATTATTTTCATTGTTGATTCTTTGCTAAGTTTGGATATGCTCAATGTTAATCTGGTAAGATATTCGTCTTCTTCCTTCTACTTCATCTCCCTTCTTTTCTTTTTTGCTCTTCTTCTTCTCTTTTTCGTTATAGCCGTGAAGCAGGAGAGGATGAGTATTAGGGACATCTAATTAAGGCTCTTGAACCAGTTTTTGAGGTGTTAAATTTGCTCTAGCCGAAGTTGCGAGTGTATTTCGGAGATGGAAGGTTCGACTGATTCTAGCCCAACGGTTTTTGATACCGGCTCCCTGCTTTTTAACAGTTGACAGGTCAACAACAGCCTAATGACAAGACAATCCGGTCCAAACATCAAAGAGAGTTTTCCATCAAATCCGAACTGGAGTAACATCCAGCTGACGGCCGAACCGGCCCGACCGTTCGACTATGTAAACATTGACTATTTTAAATTTTAGAAAAAGTTAATCTTTTAGTTCCTATAATGTCAACCCAATTGTAAGTCAATCACTAAATTTTAACGTGATGCAACTCAATCCATATGATTTTGACTCTAATCCTAAATTTTAACTCAATTCTTAGGTCAAAAAAAAAAAACTCGATGCAAATGAATCCCTGTAGTTTAACATTAATAATATTAGTCCATATATATATTTTAGAAGATAAAATCATATATTTCATGAAACTTAAGGATTAAAGTTTTATATAGTTAAAACTATAGCAATTGAATTGAATTGCAGTGAATTAAAGTTCAAAGACCAAATTTTGATTAAATCAAAATATAGAGACTGAGTTATACTAGCAAGTCAAAGTTTAAAAACCGAATCACAACCAAATTTAAATTATAGGGGCAAAAGATCAATTTGTCTTGAATTAACTCCATTTAGTACCCTCTATATGAAAGAGGTACAATATTATTGAAAACAAATACTTCTTCAGTTAGAATTGTAGGATCTAGTTCACGGGCGTAGTAATAATTATTGGAAATGTCTACAGCGATATACAAAATCCAAATTAGGAGAAGTAAATAGTGACGGAATAATTCAAGCATGTGTTAAGTTTTCCAAATAAGGAATTACGTGAGAGGTATTAGAAGTTTGAAAATGATTGGAAGACCAAAGCTTGAACATAATCATCTACGCTATAGGCGCTTTTGTCATCTCCATGCTCGTAAATGACCTGCGCAGTTCTTGCTACGTTCAGCGAAGCCTTCATTGTTGACCATGGCATTGACTTTGAGGCCATTGCTATGTTGTTTAGCTCCCACCACAGCTTCCCTATTCGCTCTTTTATGTATTTTCTCGCTTCTTCTTCCTCTAAATGATTATTCTCTCTCATGCAGCATTGAATACTGCTTGCATTATCTCCTCTTTCTTGTTCCTCCTAATTACCACATCACGAAACTTCATTAACTAATTTATTAATAATCTATTATTAAGATCTTCTATATTTAGTTGTGTATAGACTAATGAAAAAGGATGCTGAAAGAAAGACACGCGTACTGTTGAAGTTCCCAAGTCATCCCAAAGGCGAAGAATTTGGCCAGACACAGTGAAGAGCCTTGGATACGGATTCATTAGCATGGAAATGTTTTGGTTTGAGAGATGGTCTCCCATTAGGAAGAATGAGTGAACCAGTGCCATGTATGATCCTGCAGAAGTTACTCCATTGTCCAAATATTCCTCAAAACTTGGTGTGTGTCCTCTGTTGAACCACTTGGCTTCCTCTAAAAATGCTTCAAATATATCTATCCACTGCACCCAAGTCATTAATTAATTAATTGCATAATTATATTGATCCCATGCTGCATGGTAAGTACTGTTTACTAATATTTGTCATGATTTCTGATCATTTATTCAAATTCTCTTACAGTTCTTTTGAGTTGAGAAACGACGGTCAAGCCATGTTGTTTCTGAACTCTGAAGGCTATTTCATTGGTTGTGTTGTACAATGCCATGTAGCATATCTTCATATATTCAGGCAACCCCCGCATTGCGTCCAGATCCCACCTGTAAACAAGCATATATATTCAAAAATGATCATTGATTCTGAATCACTCGTGTTGATTTTTATAAGTGATAACTAGAAATTATTTGGCAATCAGATCAACCTTCTGATGGCTTCAGTGAAGAGAACAAGTTCATCCAAGGAGCCATAAGAGTCAAAGATATCATCCATGACCAGCAATATGCAGATGGTTTTGGTGAGTTCAATTCGGCAATCAGAATAGTATGGCTCTGGAAATATCCCCACTGTCCATAGGAAGCACTCTGATGGCCTATCTCTAGCAAAACCAAGTCTATCAACCAGCCCCAATTCTTTCCACCACCTAAAAAATGTCAGTTAGAAACTTTTGTCCATTATACTACCTCCGTTCCATAATTAATATAAATTCTAGTTCGTGGTGTAAATTACACTGTAAATGAGATATTATATTAAAGGCTATGATAAAAAATGTTTGAAAGGGTGAGATCTAAGTTACCTGCAAATCTCAGCTAATTCCTTTTGGTGCAGAGATTGAAGCATGTCAAAGTCTAACTTGGCCAAAGTCAAAAGAGCTGGCATGTGGTTGCTACATGTTTCATATTCATGAATGTAGTCTCTGGCTTCCAGCCTGGCCATTCTGAGGTGCCTTGGAAGCCTCAAGGCTCTCGCAACATGGCGTCCTTCTTCAGGGCTCAGATGTGGTAAGGATCGACCAAGATGGAGCTTTGTAAATTGCATGGCCTCCTTTAATATATCTTCACCTTCTACTCCTAAGTATGACGCCTCGAACAAGCTCAACAAACCCCATGTGTCCCTGACGGTTGATTCCTTGAATCTCCCCCTTTCATCTGTGAATTTCTTGAAAACATCTGCCACACCAAACAACTACAATCAGAGATTCAAATTGCGGAAGACAAATTTTGTAACTAAGCATAATGAGTATCATCTCTATAGAACCTGATGAGCAAGGTATGGAGGCATTATGTCTGAGAAGGCGAAAGTGAAGAGCAGTGGCAAAGAGGTCATCACCAGCGTCCCAACCACACAAACCTCTCAGTGTTGCGTCAATTTCTTGTTCGAAATGGTGCGAAATTCCCAGATGTTGGATTGTGTCTATCATCTTCAAGGTTTCCTTTGGATCTGTTGTGCTTTGCAGGTCTTCTCGAACTCTTATTTTCAGAGCTTCCATGCTTTGTGTAAAATCATCGGCTGGAGCCGCAGCTACCCAGTACTAACAAACACCAGCATAGAGAGAAAGTAAAACAACATGATTCATATATGGCAGCGGAATAAAGCAAATGATAATGGCTTTCAAGCTTTATATATGTACACCTTGTCATGAAGAGAAACTGACGTAATAATTATGGACGATCTAGAATGTATTTTTGTTGATTCCCGATTGTGGAACGATAAGCTGGGTGGCTGATACGTGAGTGGCCATGAACTAAGCCTTAGAGGTGGGCTTACATGTGATGAACGAACTCTGCGATGTTTAACAGTAGACGCAGCCATTGTTGCCGTCGTTACCGTTGTCGTAGCCATGGCCGTCTCGTAGATATGAGTTTGGAATAAGCTAAGCTTGCTTATAGCACAGATATACTAGCGACCCTGTATCCGTTTATATACAGATCGAGTTATGTTTCTGCTCATTCATTTTTCTAATAAACTAAAAGACTGATTCTCTCGTTGAACCAAAAAAAAAGACTGATTCTCTCAAAGAAAAGTCATAGTCAATGCTTTACGGAGATGGATGCCGGCATAGATAGACCCACGCACACTTAAAAAATTGAATATATGATTTATGGCAACAAAAATGATAAAAATAATTAAAATTAACTCTTATACATCTATATATATAGATATATGTATATAATATTAACAAAAACATAATCACAGGACGTAAATTAAAATCACACTATCAGGATCTAATTATAATTTTTGTCGTACGTTATAAGCATCAAGTTATAATTTTTTGCAAAGCCTTAAATGAATATCCCATTTTTAAAATGAAAAATATAATTAAATTTTTTAAAAAATCATATTGGAAGTACTTAGTTAGACTAAGCACATCATCCAACCATTAACGGTTTTAGTTCGAATATTGACCTTGAGAATCAGTTGGATGTATCTATTTGATATAAAAATGATAATAATATCAAAAAATGATTATTTTGACAAAAAAACACTCTGTCTGGATAATATTGAAATAGCTTAAAAAACAAACTTCTTTCTTTATTTCACAGAAATTTAAATTATTTATTGAACTCCCCTCAATTTTAAGCCAATAATTATTCAATGCGAACATTATTTTTTAATTATTTATATTCTTGAAATGTTTAAAAATGTCTTTAGTTTAATGTAAAATATAAAAACTCATGGGTATTAATATCAATTGGTTGGCGGGAACTTAAAAAATGATGATAGAGTAATGGGAAAATTGCATACAGGCCTCTAGGAAAGGACTTTATTTCAATCAACCCCAAAAATTCTGAAATTCACTATACCCTATGGGTCAAAATAAAATTTAAGTTTTGTAGGTGAAAAGACAATAATAACTATACTTTATTTTTTGAATCTATTTATTTGTCTTATGAATTCCCTTATTTATCCAATGAATAGACAAAATGTTTTTAACTCTTTGGATTTTTTTGAATCCCAATTTATTTGTCTTATAAATGCGTTTATGTATCTTGTGAATACCTTTATTCATTTTGATAATGACCAAAATAGTCTTCTTAACTCCATGATTTGTTTTGAATCCCTTTATTTATATTATAAATGCCTTTTTTTATCTTATAAATTCCCTCATTGAAAAAAAATAAAGTAAGAGCATCATTATCTTTCACCTATAAAACATAATTTCATTTTGACCTATAGGGTGCAGTGTAATTTCAGAATTTTTTTTGGGCTAGACTGAAATAAAATCTTTTCCATAGGCATTGACTGAAATTGTCCCTAAAATAATTGTAGCATAAATGAATTGACTAGGACTATGAATAATAACCAAGGTATTATAACCCGGATCGGGTAGTGAACCGGTCGGGGTACTGGGTTAAGGGTCAGTGGGTCAGACCGGGACCAAACCGGAGCTAAACCGGGACCAAACCGGTGAGAAATTGAAAATTTTAGACTTATAGTATGAAATTCTAAAGGAAAAAGTAAAAAAAAAAAAAATTTTTTTTTTTTAAAAATGGAAACCGGACCGGCCAACCGGCCGGTTCGCCGGTTACCGGGCCGGACCGGCCGGTCCGGTCCGGTTTCCAGAACACTGATAATAACTAATAAGACAGCCACTATTGGTTGGACCTGGACCAATCTGAAATCCGACGACGAGCCGTTTCTTATGGGCTATTCATCAACTATCACCCTACGTCTTGCTGATGGCTTAAATAATGGCCCATAAATTAAAATTTCTTTGTTTTTACATTTCCTTTTATTCTACGTGAACACTCGGTATCGTGCCTAACCCTTTAAAAAAATTATAAACTAGACTAATCCGGATAAAGATGATTTAGGTTGCTGCATTCCCAAAAAAAGTTGAACCCATTACATTTGGTTAAGTTAGAACAACTTCTACTAGATGATTCAAACCATCAGTGCTTAAATTTCTTTCTTTCTTTCAATAATTAAATTTTATTCTACAATCTCTTTTCCAAAATCATTGCAGCATATATATATATTTTTTGGTAATGAAGCTAAAATATACATAAAATTTTTCTTAAAATACGCCTAACATCAAATATTTTTTTTAGGAACAAAAGTAATTATGAACTTTTAAAATAGGTGTAAAAATACACATTAACCGTGTGTTTCATTTTTCAAGGATTAAGATGTAAAAATACACATAAGATTTTCCTAAAAGTGTGTCCAACACAAATATATTTTAGGGGCAAAAGTAACTATAAACATCTACAAATAGATGTAAAAATACACATTGATCATAAGTTGACTGTTTGTTTGAATTTTTTGACTAAAAATGGTGGCATTGAGGATGACTTAGATGATTAAGAAACATTGGGTAAGAAAATTAATTTCCACCTAAACCTTTATCTCCACCGTTTACTACGGAGTGTCAAACATATGTGATTCTGTAGTAGTGACAGTTCTAGACGCACATAAAAAAAAATACTCCATGTTGTTTCTTAATCATCCACGTCATTCTCTGTCACTATTTTTAGTCAAAAAGTTTAAACAAATGATTAACTAACAATCAATATGTATTTTTACCTATATTTTGAAAGTTTATAATTATTTTTTCTCTCAAAAAACCATTTGTACCAAGCCCATTTTATGAAAAGCTCATGTGTATTTTTGCACCTTAACCTTTAAAAAATTCAAACAAATGGTCAATTAACGATCAAGGTATATTTTTAATTTGCACTTATTTTAAAAGTTCATAGTTACTTCTGCCCTTCAAAAAAGCATTTGGTGTTGGGTGCACTTTTAAAAAAATCTTGTATATATTTTTGCAATTTAACCCTTTTTTTTTACTGATTTGTTTACTGATTTTCATTTATATGCTTAAGATAATTTTTTTTTTTGAACTCTGACACCCTTATTTTATAAAATGAGGGTTTATTACGTCGTTGCATTTTACTTTTAATTAGGTATTGTTTTTCACTCAAAAAATACTCGAAATTTTCAGGAAAACATAAATAAAATTGGTATTGCCCGTGTCTGAAGACTCTGTAGATATTTTATATGGTTGGATGGAAGTGGATCGGCAAAGCTCATGAAAATAACACTGCCACATATGAATGAGATAGCACGATCGTCCATGTGTGAAATGCTTATGACAACATTGCGCCGACTCTTGTTTGTTTGTTTGTTTGTTTCTTTTTTTTTTTTGCTCAACATTGCGCCGACTCTAGCATAACAGCCCTTGAGGTATGGTCCAAAAAAGCAGGAAACTGGCTCTATTTTACTAGTTTTAAATATAAAATTTTAATCGACTTTCTGCGCCAATGTAACTCCTCGTATATTGATTGCACATTAGTAAAGAGAGTTCTGTTAAGGGCTGTTACTAACACATATTATCAGAGAGGATATTTTAGACAAATCAACACATATTTATTCTAAATAACTAACGTAACTAATTTTTAAAAATATTTATAAAATTAATTATCTAATTCTTAATGCTAAATTTTTATTGATCAAATGTAAAATATGCTATACATATTGCTATTCTTTGGGTTTTAACTCCTTTTTGCCGTTTTGAGGAGTAGAAGGTTGAGAAAAAGAAAGTAGAAAGAGGGCAAGAATTCAACTTTTTGTATGGCTAAAAACCTTTGAATTAATGAAAGAGAACCTCTTAGTTAAAAAAAAAAAAAAAAAAAGATCATACTTATATCAAATTTTTTATATTTATTATATTAAATTCTCTAATCATATATCGTCATATGTCATATTATTTATTTTCATGTGAATTTATGGTTAAATGATATTATTTAAATGAATAGAATACATGCATGGCTATATCCGATAGAAAAATTGACTTAATAAATATAAAGAATTTAACTAAGTATTTAAAAAACAAACAAATAAAAGAGAACCTCGAGTCACTAATGGCCCCCTCTTATTAAACGCGCGGGCCAGGCTCATTGTCTGCTACATATAAATGAGATAATACGACCGTCACCGATAATAGTTGAATATTCTAGCATAGCAAGCGATGGCCAAAATAAAGCAGGAAACACGCTATATTTTTATTTTACTACCTCATCTGGTCTTGAATATAGGAATGAGGTAAGATGTTTACTTTGGTCTTATACATATATATAACTTTAAGGGAAAAAGACAAAAAAATACCATTTGAACTTCAAAATCCCGCTAATAAGAATGGTAATGGGATTGACAAGAATGGTAATGAGATTGACAACGCAAATCTTTGTCAAAGGACTAATTTAGGATTTTGAAGTTCAAGTGGTATTTTTCTGTCTTTTTCCCTAACTTTAATTTATTTTACCCTCTAAATTTTTAATTTCTCTCAAAATTATCTTTATCGATTGCATAAGGGAAAAAAATTCTATTAAAGTTAGTTGCTAATGCATATGATTAGAAATGATATTTTAGACAAATCAACGCACAGTTTTTTGGTTACAAATAACTAACTTAAATACTTTCCATAACATTAACAAATTAATTATCAAGCCTTTATATTAAGGACATGAGTTAGTAATTATTTATGGGATAGGTGCACCCAGCACCTTAAAGTATTTTACATAATTCATCTAGTATCATAAAGTATTTTGTGATGCATTTAGCATCTTGAAGTATTTTTTTTGTGCATCTAGAACCATCACTACTACAAAATTGCGTATATTTGATGCTCTATTCTTAACGGTTTTCATGAAACAGTTAAATATAAAGAGGTGGAATTATAAGAAAACAATATATAATGGTTATTTAAAACCACCGTTAAGTATATGAGAAGATATTTGACAGTTTCATATGACCACCGTGATATATAATTTTTTTTTTGTTGGAAAAAAAAGGTATCGTCATATGATGGTTGTATATTAAAAACCGTTAAATATAGCTATAAATATATGACAGTTGTTTATCAAACAACTATGAAGCTTATGTATTTGACAGGTTTTCAAAATAAACAGTCAAATTAGATGCTTAAAATCTCTTTCTGAACCCTATTCTGTCGCTAGTTTAAAATTCCCATCATTTCTTAGTGCGCTCAAAATAGCTCCGACTATTCTTTTCCGATAATCCCCATCACTATTTCGCTCTCTATTATTAATGGACTTGTGATTCTCCTCTATTACGTGTTCGTTGCAGTCCATGAAGGGGTTTGCGCCATTCTTCCTGGTTTTGAATCTCCATTTTTGAATCATGCGTTCATAAAGGTGAGCTCTTGCCCTGAACAAAGAGAAAATATAATTAGTATAAATCAAAAATAAATAAAGCATGTGCTTTCGACATGAGTCATACTACCTCAGGTAAAGTCTGAGAGGGAAATATGCAACTATCTTTAGCACTTGGGGTATGAGCCATTCCCTGCTTCCCCACGGTGCCCTGGCTTATTAACTGATCAAGAACAGCTTGTTGTGCTTTAACCATCTTCTTTAGCATCTTGGTCATCTCCTATACTGTTGAAGCTTCTAATTAGGCACCCTTGTCGGCCTCTTCCACTTCCCAAAGTATTCTTTTTTTTCTGGTTCTTCTAGTTTCTAGTGTCCTACTTCAAAAGATATTAAGGATAGTTTTGTTGCTTTATTCTTTCTTTGCTGGTTTTTTTGTTCATTAGGCAATGTTGTCTATTAGCTTCAAGTTTACTGTCTCTAAGTGTTCACAAGTTGCTCTATATTGGAGCTTCTGCTTAATAATATCTTTGTTGAGCATTTAATACCTATGGAGAACATGAATTGAATGGAATGTGGTGCTGGTTTTACTACCGGAGGCTTAATGCAAAAAAATTGTAATAAAAAGCCCTGTTATGACTTCTCTTAGCTTCAAGTTTTTAGTTTTTAGTTGTTGGTGATTGGCGTTGTGGAAGAACCTTCATCTTATCAAGCATAAGCTCACTATGGAAAAATTAATGTTTACTTCTGTAAAATGGGAGAGCAGAAAGTTCAGGGAGTTGTGGATGAATCTTCATCTCATCAAGCATGAGTGCTTGTTTGCCTCCACTTAATCTTATATCATTTCATATAAATATGATATACCAAATTAAATCTGGTTTATTTGCTTTATATTGGATTTCTAATGAAAGGAAATTGCTCATATTGCCATGTGATTAGCACATGCCATTTTTGTTTTGGTTATTTATTGCAACATTGTGGCTGTGCTGAAGCATTCTTGCTGGCTTTAAATATTTTATTGCTTCTGATTTATTTTTTTGGCATAAGTCCCCTTTTGAATTCAATGAGCATTTCTTTTGTCGTCAATATTTGTAGCTTTTTGAAATGACTATAAGAATTGATGACCAAAGAAATGGAAAACAATAATTTGTGTCTTCATTTGACTTTAGATTGTTCTATAGATAAGCATCCATGAAATTATGAAATAACATTACATTGTATCTTTGAGTCTTCATTCGACTCATTTGACTTTGTGTATCTTTGCTACATTTTGAAATAACTTTGCATTGTATCTTTGTTGCATAGGAAATTATGATTTCTTATAACTCTACATTATGTATCTTTGCTGCATTTTATGGATTGGAGAAGTTAGAATGATGATTTAAGATTTGTTACAAGTTAATATGTCGGCATCAGATGGTGGCTCAAATACTGAGGGTTCTAACCTCTCCAACCCCTCTGCCAACCCTTCTAGTGCACATCAGGCTGTTACTAAGGTAGAACTTATACAACAAGAGGAAAGAACATTGAGGAATGGTCTTGTTGTGATGAAGTAGGTCCAGAAAGCAAAGAGAGAAGGGAGGAAACTTAATATCAGATGGAACAAGAAAGGGCAAGTTGTGAGTTTTGACAACTTCGTTAGCTACCTCGGGTATGCAACAAAAACCAATGTACCTATCACTTTGAACATTTGGAGGAAGAAAACTGATACAATAGAAAAGAATATCTAGGATGAAGTATCAGTAAGACAATATGCTACTTAGTTAATAATATCTTGTTAACCGATATGCCTAACACTAACAAAGATTTGTGTGTTTTGTAGTATGAATTCCACATTGGTGAAGAGAAGAAGGATTATGTGCTCAGGAAGGATAGCAGGATTATGCACTAGTTCCTAAGGTTTGTGAAGAAGAAATTTTTATTAGAACCCAACGCTGCTAAAGGAAGTTGTCAAACAGCCTAAATAGGCTAATTTTGTATGGTCACAACACTCTTCAATTTTTCAGATAAATTAAATTTAATGTGTATTCTTTTGTATGCTCTTCAGGTTTTGAAATGCTTTTGTATTCTTTGTTGTTTCTGTCTACAGGCATTAAGCGCAGTAAACCATAAAAGGGTGAAGAACAACAAATACCTGTATCGTGGAGGTAGCACGGGGTATGCGAACATCGAGCAACAGTTGATAGAGAAGCAGGGGTCAGGATCGAATGTGACTATCGCTCGTGGAGTGTTGTATAATTCTGCGAGGTAAAACAAAGAGGGCAACATTAACAATCCCCGCATCTAGGATGTTGTCTCAAGAATGGTAAGTACTAATGATTTTGATTCAATTATGTTTGTGCTATGTAAAAGAGTTTTCAACCTTTCATTTTGATACAGGAGACCTTGAATTAAGAAGTAGAGCAAGTCAAGCTTCTTGGGGACAATGATGTGTTAGAAAAGGCTCTAAGTCCTGACTATAGTGGTCTTTTGAGGGGTGTTGGCTATGGAGTTGATAAAAATGAATACTTTGTAAAGTGGAAAAGGCTGACAAGGGTGCCTAACCAAAAGCTTCAATAGTATATGGAGATGACCGAGATGCTGAAGAAGACAATTGAAGCACAACAAGCTGTTATTGATCAGTTAATGAGCCAGGGCATAGCAGGGAAGTAGGGAATGGCTCACACCCCAAGTGTTAAAGATAGTTGCACATTTCCTTCTCATACTTTACCTGAGGTAGTATAACTCATCCCGAAAGCACATGCTTTATTTATTTTTTATTTATACTAATTGTATTTTCTCTTTATTCAGGGTGAGGTGAAGATTGAGTGTGTGGTCGATAGCCCTAAGCGGCATACTGTTGCTACAGTCTACATGTACAACATACTAGGTGAGAACACAATTTATAGCTCATCTCTCCCTCAAAATCATATCAAGGTAAAGTTGAAGATGGCCATCGATCCTAAGTATGCCCTTTCGATTTCAATCCCAAATGCAGATATAGTGGAAGGAGCTTTACTTAGCTTTGTTGTGTGGCCAACCCACCTTATTGTCATACCATCAAAGGCAAAAAAGGTATACCAACGTCTTTTGAATTTGCTAGTGAAGTTTTTTCTAACTATTGTTCTAACTTCTCAACTTGTTTAGCTGAAAAGGAGGAACAACAATCTGAGAGCTCAATTTGGCCATGGTTTGATGTCTTGTGCGTCGAAGAAGATGGATGAGCCTATACCTATGCCTCAGCTGCTAGTTTCCAACAAACTCTGGAAGGCTCTTGAGGCATATAATATTCTAGTCACCAAGACAGACCCTAAGCAAGACAACTATTACATACAAGTCCCCTTCAAGCAAGATATTTACAGGGAGCAAGGCATGTTTGATGCTATCACTCAAGTCTCAGTCAAAGAGACAGTCACAGGCGAAATGGCTAGCTCGGGTGCTTGTAACTTTTATATCCGGTATGCCCTCTGCTGCGAATGAATACTTAGCTACTCAAAGCATTTATATATGATGATTTACCTAGTTTTTTATGTAAGGTACCTTTATAAGGAGCACGTAGCTCGCAATGACCAACAAGACACATTCCTATTCCTCAACCCCCACCTCTATTCAGGAATGTTGGACAACGGTAATAAGCTTGATTTTGTAGAGAGGAAAGCTAGGAAACTGGCAGATTTGATCATTAAAAGGGCACAAAAGAAGAAGGACAATTTTTGCTTGGTGTTGTACTGCCAGGGGTAAGTATACTACTTCATTAAATTGGATTCTCATTATGTTTGTTTCTTAGTTTTGTTCTCATTGTGTTTATTTTACTTAGAGGTCATTGGATGCTCATCATGCTAAATCCTTTCAAGCAAAGGATTTAGTACTTTGATTCAGTTCATAGGGATCCAAAAAATCAACCACAGATGGTCAAGGTCTTCAATAAGTAAGTTTGGTACTTTTATTCAAAGTTTTCTATGAATTTGGTGCTTTAATTTTTTATTGTGATATATCTTGTTAAAGTTGTTTGCTATTACACCACAGACGAAGGCTTCTCTTGCTCCTCGTTAAAAGGGAAAGGCATTGCATCCGCTTACAAATGGAAAAGAGTAGCGGTAACTCTCCAATACTTATCATTTTGTTAGAGTTGTTAGAGTTGGTTTTTTGTGTTAGACTACTATATTCCATTTGTTTGTTATAGTGTCCGCGACAACAAATGAGAGCTCTTATTGTAAGTAGTGTGGCATAAAGTTCATGCAGGACATAGTCACCCACAATCTTGGCTCAATTGGTACTAAGGTATGTATATATATGTATGTATGTGTGTTTAAGTTAAATTAAAGTAAAGTCATATATATTTACTAACCATACTTTGTTTTTACATACAGTACTTTGAAGATAGTTATTCTAAGCAATATTCACCTAGACAAATTGAAGAAGTTATAGAAGAGCTGGTTATGACATTTTATCGGCAATGGATGGGAGCATAAGTTAGCTATGACTGATTTTGATTTTGATTTTGTTTTCCATTTTTGTTTTCTCTTTTTGCCCTAAATGATTTTGGTTTTGGTTTCTGTAATATACAATTTAATTTTTATATGTACATTTTGATGATTGCTTTCTGTAATGTGCATTTTGATGATTCGATTAAATGGTTTATGTATTTGGTTTCTATAATTGGTTATATTTGTATTTTGTTTTTGTATGTAATATGCAGATGGGGGCTTATCAAAAGTGAGCCCCCAATTTTTTTTAAAAAAAATTGTTACACATACTTACGGTTATCCGCCAATAACCGTCAAATATTATACATATATAACGGTTTTTCTAAATAACCATCAAATAAACCCCTTCCTTTGAATTAATACTTTATCATTCATCATTTTAACCCCTAAGTATTGTAGGTTCTTATTAAAAAAACTGTTAAATATAGATTGTTATGTTTAACCGTCATTGTCTTACAACCGTCAAATATAGTACCTTATATATAACGGTTGTCTTTAAACAACTGTGAAATATAATATCCAATATTTAAAGGTTGCAAATCATTATATATAAATATTTGACGCTCGAGTATTTAACGGTTTTTATTTAACAGTTGAAAACCATTAAATATCCACACACACACACAAAAAAACCGCTATATATAGACAAATCTGTAATAGTGTGTAAAGTATTTTTTGGACCATTTAGCACCCTGAAGTATTTTTTAGGTGTGTTCAACACTTAAAATATTTTTTGGTGTATTCAGCATCAAAGCATAAAAAATTATTTAGGGTGCTGGACACACCTAAAAAATATTTCAAGGTGCTTGATGGATCACAAAATATTTTAGGGTGCTAGATATGGAATTGAAAAAATACTTCATGATACTAGGTGCACGTTAGCCCTTTACTTATTTGAGGTGGCAAAAATAAATGGGAAAAAGACAGAAAAATACCCCTTGAACTTCAAAATCCCAAATTAGTCATTTGATAAAGATTTGCGTTGTCAATCTCATTACCATTCTTGTCAACAGGATTTTGAAGTTCAAATGGTATTTTTCTGTCTTTTTCCCAAAATAAATTAGCTTTATTTATTTATTTTAATAGAATGCGCTATGTTTTTAATTATTGATCATCCAAAAAATACGCTATCCTAATGGCTATTGTTTAGGTTTTAACTTCTTTTTCCCGTTAGATAACACTGATTAAGAAGAAGGAGAAGAAGAATTCAACTTTTTGTATGGTCAATAACTAACTTAGGAAGATGGTAGATAATATTACCATAAACTATAGGGTTAAGGTGCAAATTTGCCTTTGAAGTTTTCACTGAAGAGCAATATTGTCCTGAAAGTTTTTTCAAGTTTAATGTCACCCTGAAAGTTTCAAAATGTAGCAATGTTGCCCCATACCGTTCAAAAACTAATGTTGACAATTAAAAAATTAGCGTTAACGGTTAACTTTTTACAAAAATTGGCAACATTGCTAAATTTTAACACTTTTGTTGCAATATGAACCTAATAAACCTTACAAGGTAAAATTGCTCCTCAGCGAAAATTTTTAGGGCAAATTTGCACCTTAAGTCTAAATCAAGGCTATTAAACCCTAATCAAGCACTGAACTAGTTGAGGTACTGGGTTAAGGGTCAATGGGTCGGATCGGAGTCAAACCGGAGCTAACCCGAGGACAAACTGGTGAGAAAGTGAAGATTCCAATGTTATTAATATACTTCATCCGGTCCTAATTATAAGATAAAGTTGACTTTTTTCGAGAAATTAAGGAAGTCAATTAAATTACTTTAGAGTGTTTATATTTTTAGTATCTTTAGATTATATATTAGTTTATTAGTCAAATTAATTAGTTTGGAGAAAAAAATAAAAATATAAATACTCTAAAGTAATTTAATTGGCTTCCTTAATTTCTCCAAAAAAGCCATCTTTATCTTATAATTAGGACCGGAGGGAGTCAAATTCTGAAATTTTTTTTTAAAAAAAATCGAATCAAACTTTTAAAAATAGTGTGAAAAAATAGTGAACCAGGCTATTATTTCACCCAGACCGGTTACTTGGCTCATTCGCCAGTTTCCAGATTGAACAAGACGGTTTGTCTGGATTTAATAATAATAACCATACACTAAACAATAACCATGAAGAATGGAACAACCCACCTCGGAGCATCCTTAATTCTTCCACCAATAGAATCGTTAGCCTTTCAATAGCGCTATACAAATCCCGCATCCCTACGGCCCCATGTCTCGTCCATCTTTAGCCCTTCTTAGTATAGTGAGGAACACAATTTCACCAGCATCACCGTTTTCGCCAAGAAGCCAATTATATAATTTTAATTGTCTAGAGACCACCTGTTTTATTTAAGTCAATTAATTTGTTCATTTATTTTTGTTATTTTCGTTTTTAATGAAGTAATGGGCCCAGCCACGAGTCATTAATTATTTTTAATTTAAGTTATTGAATACTCCCTTTGGTCCTATTTATAAGAGCTCGATAACCAAATTACACACTGTAAGAAAGTGGTTAAAATTAGTTTAAAATAATAAGTATATCTAAAATAAATTTTTTTTACCAAATATGCCCTTATTTATGAGAGGCAAATAAAAAAGAGAAATAGAATAAATAAAAGAAGAGTAAAGATGTGCCCAGCATCTGAACTATTTAAGGGTGCAATTTTACCTCTCATATATTAAAAATGAAGCAATTAACACCCCACCTAATAGAAATTTAACCACCGTTAGGTTCCTCGTTTTCACAACCACAGTTCTCCAATCTCTTTCACTACAATATAATGGCGATCTCAATGTCTGTTAACTAGGGTGTTAATTGTTCCATTTTTAATAAATAGGGGTAAAATTGCACCCTTAAATACTGCAAGGTACTGGGCGCACTTTTACCTAATATAGGAATCATCAACCTTTTAATTAATAAAATACATATAATTAATGAGGGGTAGAAAAGGAAAAAACTCATTAATTGCTCAAAACAATTTTTGTCATGCTTTTATAAAAAGAAGGGAAAAAGACAGAAAAATACCATTTGAACTTCAAAATCCCGCTAACAAGAATGGTAATGGGATTGATAAGAATAGTAATGAGATTGACAATGCAAATCTTTGTCAAATGACTAATTTGGGATTTTGAAGTTCAAGTTTTATTTTTCTGTCTTTTTCCCTAAAAAGAACTAAGACAATTTAAATTTTTAACTCTTATAAAAAAAAATGGAAGGGAGTATCTAATAATGGGCCTGTGAGCTCAAATAGCTAGGTCAACCAGAGTGTTTTTAGTTAATTAATTAGAATTTCAAGTTTCATTTGAATTTAATTGGAATTATAAATTCAGATTAAGTTTCATTATCTTTTGTGTATTTTAAAATGGGGTTTTTAGAGTCTTTTTGAGATGATTTAAAGGCTTCAAATAGAAACATATTTGAAGAAGACAGGCCATTGAATTGAGTAATTAATTTTTTCCTGGGCAAGTTAAATACCTGTGGCTTGGCGTTCTCGTGAGAATATTTGGTTTATCAGAGGTTCCTTATCATTTAATTATCCTTAAATTTGCGGCCCTTGTCCCGATCATCTAAGTGGTTACTTGTTAAGAGTTCAATAACACGAATCCGATCAAATTTTCGGGGCCTTAGGGCAGATCATCTCCAAGATCCACAATTCCACATCATAGTTAATTAATATAGAACGTAACAAACCAAGTAGTTCAGATCTAGACTTCAAAAGTAACTCCACTTTAATCACATGCTGATGTAATACACGAGACAAAAGATAGAATGTGATATTTAAGGTAGCAGAAATAAATGAGGGAGTCATAGAGAACGACAACACTAATACTATTTATCACACCAACCACGAGAAAAGAAAGTGTTGCAGAAATGTACGCATCCATCGATCTGGGCAGCTTTTTTTCAAGTGGGAAAATTTAGTAGAAGGAAAGTGAGAAATAAAATTTGAGCCATTCTTTCTATTATATATTATAATATATAATTGATAATTATATAATCGACAATATTGAACTGAAGCCCTAAATTGTACAAGTAAAGAAATAGTAGAGCAGGGGTGCCAGCAAAGTTGATGACAGTGAAGAATGAAGAACATGATGATGCAACTGTTGAAGGTGATGGAGTGCTTTATATAATTTGAAAATAGAAGACAAAGTTGAGGTAATTTTAGTAAAATTGAAGGGAGATCAATCGTAATTTTTACTTAAGATGATGATTTAGTTTGTATAATTTTGAGAGGTAGAAAGGGGGTAACAAATTAAAGTAGGGTTTAATTTTGGGGGGGGGGGGGGTTGTTGAGTGATTTGGACATCTTAGTGATGGTTACAAATTCAATGCATGAAGTTGAAGGCCGTGGGGGTGAATAAGAGTGTGAATCATATGCGATATATGAGAAATAATATCCTAGGTGCAAAAGTCACTTCATACTTCTAGCAGTGCACACTAATAGAAGTTTTTCAACTTTCAAAGGCTTACTGTAAAGTTTGAGATTACTGCTGTTTAGTTTCATATCTTTGTACATATTACCTTTTGGCAATATAACACCTTTCACTCAAAAAAAAAAAGTCACTTCATACTTGGTTGTCACACTGGGGATGCTATATACACTGACATATGATTCCAGTTATGAAGATAAGAAATGTGTGAACACTAGTGCCCCTCCTTTGTCACTTCATACTTGCTTACCAGCCCCTCCTTTGTCCTAACTCTGTTGTCTCATTTTCCACTCTTTTAACGACTTAACCCTCTGATGTGAAACTAGGATGGGATTTGGGGGGGCTACTTCTTGATTTCTATCCAACCAATAAGCCTGCATCTTATCCTTTTAGTAGTCAAATCTCAAAATTGCTCTTCCTCTTCCTCTCTTTTACCTCGATCCCCTGCAAATGAAAACTATTCTTCCAAAATAAGAATCAATCCCTTAAAGTTGATCTATAAGATTATCCTAGTATAATAGCTTTGCTAAATTAAAATTCTATTATTTTCTCTAAACTTACCTATGGGGATAACAATTTACACCCACTCAAATGTATGTTTACTGGGGTGGTGCTTAATATAAGGAGCAAATCTCTTTTATCTGAAATTTTAAAATGAACTTTTTATTTTTACCCTAATTAAATATATGTTACTCATTATTGTACTCTCTCTTGTCCTTTTTATAAGAGCTCAAAATTTGAATTGCTTTGGTCCTTTTTATAAGAGTCCAACAAGAGTTGTCTTAACATTTAATGAGTTTTTTTTTCTAATTTTACCTCTCATTAATTATATGTGTTGCATTAACTAAAAGTTGGTTATACTTATATTTACATTAATTCTCTTTCTTTGCCTCTCATAAATAAGAGCATACTTAGAAAACAAAGTTTATTTTAAACATACTTATTATTTTTAACTAATTTTAACTACTTTCTTAAACTCCATAATTCGGTTATTGAGCTCTTATAAATAGGAGTATCTCTCATATACTCTCTTTACAAATAAGGATATAATTGGAAAAACCATATTCTCTCCAGTTCACAGTATAAGTCACTTCAATCAATTCATTAGAATCAAGAAATGGCAGTTCACTCATTAAATTTATTTTAAATTCAAATAAATTTCTAACTTTACCCATATTAAATGAGGTTTTAAATGAAAGAGAAAAATACAATGAGCTATGTTTAAATATTAACTACAGGGGTCAAATTGACAAATTAGCATTAATTAAAATACGAGATAGCGTGACGGTTATTATAAGGCAACACAATAACCCTTAACTATCTTTTCTATAAAGATTATATTAAAGGAAAAATAGACTTTGTGTAATATATTAGTTTTAAATCATTATTACAAAAATAACCCATTACACCTTATTTACGAATTTTTGTAATTAATATTATATTGTATTATCATTACATTATATTATACTGCACTCCAAAGTATAATGGAATTTAATCGAACCGGCCCCTTAGTCCTACCCATGGGAAAAAGCAAAACTACGCCCAGCACCTGAGCCGGGCCACCATGAAAACGACGTGCCGTCACTAACTATTCAACCGACCATCTTATAAAGCATGAATGATGAATGGCAACGAACGCGCTAGCTTTGGCTTTGTTGTAAAAACCAGTTATGAAGATAAGAAATGTGTGAACATGGCACTCCATCTCCATGTGCCTATCCATTCTTACTTACCAGCCCCTCCTCTGTCCTAACTCTGTTGTCTCATTTTCCACTCTTTTAATGACTTAACCCTCTGATGTGAAACTAGGATGGGATTTGGGGGGGCTACTTCTTGATTTCTATCCAACCAATAAGCCTGCATCTTATCCTTTTAGTAGTCAAATCTCAAAATTGCTCTTCCTCTTCCTCGCTTTTACCTCGATCCCCTGCAAATGAAAACTATTCTTCCAAAATAAGAATCAATCCCTTAAAGTTGATCTATAAGATTATCCTAGTATAATAGCTTTGCTAAATTAAAGTTCTATTATTTTCTCTAAACTTATTGATGCTACTAAATTTTAAAAAAGCACAGAAAGTGTACGGGTCGTTGGACTAGTATAATAGCAAATCAAGGTCATCCCACAAAGATTCAAGATAATCGATAATTAAGCATTAAAATTTCCATTTTCATTTAAGTTGAGCAAATCAAAGAAAGAAATTGAAAGACAATTTAAACAAATGCAAAAGAAACAAATCTAATGATTTAAAAAATTTAATTGATAAAAACAACCTAGAGTGGCTAAACCCTTCTTTAAGTTTTAGAACATGCATTTACCCAATTAAAAGTACTTAATGTTAATTTGTTAATATAGAGTATTAATGGATATAAGTATCTTCCAATCACTTATACCCCTCTCTCAAGTTAAAATTGTTATCCCTAACTAATTTATTCAAGAGGCAATAAATATTCAAATTCACTCTAATATGATTATATGGGTCCAATAAGTATATTCCTATCCTATTGGCAAATTAGAATAAATTATAATCCCACATTACTTAATCTTATGGTCCAATTAAGATCTCTCTTCCAAGGTTAATCTAAATTTCCCAAATTCATACTTAATGGTGATCAAGCACTAAGTAGATAAAATAGAACATATTAAGTAAACAAAAATAGCACTAAGAACAATTAATTAGTTCATACATACTCAAATCCTTAAATTAGTTCATAACTACTCTAGATTCAAAAGAAATTAGTCCCACATCACTTTAGTAAATCTCATTACAGCACCAACAGAAACTAAGTCAGAATCCACAAAAATTAAAAGGGAAAGGAAATAAGAGCTGAAGCATAAACGCAGAACAGAAAAGGTTTTCTGGTTCAAACTCGCATCCTCTGGTCCAAAAGAATTGATAGAACCGACACCAACAGCTTGCTCGCGTCTTTGAATCTCATTACAGCTCCCTTTCTTTCTCGCAGCTCTGGTTCTTCAGTGCTCCGATTCAGTTGCTGCAATCAAGAAGGCTGAACAGTTCCCACACCAGCCGATGCTCCTCTCTGGTTCTAGATGGACGATGAAGATTACTGCAATGAAAAACGTCGCCTGCTCTGTCCAGCTGCCTTCGACTTTTTCTTTTGAGGAAGATGATGAATATCTGTCAATAATTGCGGCTGCCTTCGTTTCACTCGACGATGAATATCAATTCTCCGTTCTGTTTCTTTTCTTTATTTCCTTTTCACTGTGCGGCTCAGCATTTTTTCCATCCAGCGCCTCTTCTCTTTTCTTTTCTTTATTAGGTCTTCCTTTTCCTCATTTCTTTTAGGTTCTCTGATTCTCTTGTCCATATAGCTCCTTGGCCCATTTTCACATTGGTCCTCTTCTTCATATCTTAAGTTAGAATTAAAAGTTCAAACCTAAATGTACATGTTTCTAATGGTCTCATTAAATAAAGTCAAAATGAGAACACATAAAATAAAACAACTAAATTTTTTTTTTTGAAACTTTATCTTATTAAAATTAATTATTTTTATTTTGAATATTTACAATCTAAATCTCACAAATAATTCACCATTTTGATTTGATCTTTTCATAATAAAATCTCATTGAATCTTCTAAAATTTTATAGATAAAATTCTAATTATCTTCAAAATATTCTTTAAATATACAAAATATGGAGAGTTATCATATCCCCACACTTGCATCAAATCTTGTCCTCAAGATTTCAAAACATTAAACAACCAAAGAAAATAATGGAAGCAAGATTCTCAAATCAAAACACTATAAAATTGGATTCATTTCAAATTTTTGAGAATGAAGCTTTCTTGAAACTCTTTTCCACCTTCTTAAAATGCAAGTAAAAATACAAGTAATTTAACAAGGATAAATGACAATAGAATGCTCCTCACTAGTGAATTTTTTGCACTCTTCTCTCAAGATAATTAAAGGGTTTGTGTTTCATTCTCTTCCACTTATTGCAACCCATCTACCATAAGCTTGTTTATTATCTCCATCTCTACTACATTATCCCCTTGCTCACACAAATCAAAAGGACTTTTTTAAAGGTTGTAATGAAGAAGGTAAGATAATGAAATGAAAGTAGTCAAATGGTATGGAAAAGTACTTTAATTAGTGCCAAGCAACTTAATGAAATTCATGAAGAATGAAGGAATAACTACTAAGATAAAACAAACTCACTTACACTCTAAACAACTTTTATTACATTGAACTCAACAATATTTTTTTTCTTTTTTTTTTTCATATTTCTCTTTTTGTTTTTCTTTTTCTTTTTTACACCTTTCTTTCTTTTCTTTCTATTTTATTTTTTTTCTATCTACACAACTCACATAATAGACTTTCTAATCCCTTCATTCTTTTCTAAAATTGTTTTACTTAGCACTAACTAAAGTAGCAAATGAATGAAACGAAAAAGATGTAAAAATTGCATTTTTTAAACAAAGGGCTATTTACTCTATGCAATTTTCTTTTAAAAAACAAAGTAAGGCTCAAATGGGGTAAAGCAAAGGATTTTCATGTAAAAAGGATAGACATTTGACCAAACTAGCTATGAAATGAATGCCTAAATCATCTTTGTGCACGCAAAAGGATTTTTAAGCTTCAAAAGATATTCAACACAAGTTCTAGAGATGAAATCACAATAAGTGTACTCCCTCTTGAAAGAAATGAATATTTAAGCTCAAAATACTATGGTTAATTAATCAATACATGAGTTCTATATATTTGCAGCTGATTTGAGCTATCTGTGCAAATTTTAAAAATAAAATGCAGAGTCTAACACTAATTTTTTGTAACTAAATAGTATTGTAGAATACTAAAAGAGTTGATTTGAGCATGTATGTATTATAGGCTTTTGTAGTCACTTTGTAAACTAGTTACAGGTGTTAAATAAATAAATATATATATATATATATAGAAAAAACTATTAAAAGTAACAGCAGATATGCATAAAAGATGTAAAACATGTTTGACAACAAGGCTTGATGTTTCCGGTAGTTAAATTATATATGTTTGTTATTAATTCATGGGTTAAGTTTTAGATTTTAGTTTGACAAAAATAGCGTGGGACATGAATAACAAGGAACATATATAAAGACAATGGATTTTTAGATTACTACATGTGTGTGGGACAGAGCTGGTTAGAAATTTCATTATTTCTTGAGGAGGGCAAATCAATTGACATTTCTTGACCATATGCAATAATTATGGAAAGAATAAGCCAATTTTGAAAGGGCAAATTCCAGCCACAGATAGAAAGCTTAATTATTGCATATGGTCAAGAAATGTCAACAAACATAACACGTGTTATGTCCAATAAATTATGGATATCAATAAATTCACTTAGTTCTCTTTTGTTCATATATATATATATATATATATATATATTATCTAGAAAATAAATACTGTGATAGGGCTTCTGTCAAAAAATGGACATAGAAATGGGTTCAAATTTGATCCTGATCCAGATTTCTGAGATGAGGTTTGGTTTAGACTAAATGTTCAAAAATATTTTAAGCTTTTAAATGATACAAGTGAGTATTAGAAAATGTGAGCCTACATAAAATTCTGTATATATTGAAGTAAATATTGAGAGCAAGCTCCATATCAATGTGTGGGATCCCATACTTAAATTCTTATAGTACCACTAATATAGATAGCGACAAAAGGCAGATAACAAAATTAAACACAATCAAACATAATCTAGAGTCTTTAAGAATGTAGGCCTTTTAATAATGACATATTTCTCTTCTTTGTTGTAATTCTTTTCTATTTAGTTACTTTCCTATTTGTTGTCTCTTTTTTTCATATATTATCATTAAAATAAGTATTTATCTTCAAATTTTTATGGAATAGAAATGGATAAAAGTTGGTTAGACATCAAAGATAGAGCCAACCTCACATACATTAGAAGAGTATATGGTTTTCTAGAATGGGCATTTACTCAGCATGGAGTGACAAATAGAATACGTTGTCCTTGTAAGAAATGTTTGAACGTTATATTCAAAAAGAGAACAAATGTCAGAGTAGACTTATTGAGTATAGGTTTCTGGGATATTCAAGTGAGGATGTATGTGCTTCAAAATTATGAAGAAGTTTGGCCGTTTATAAAGTATGTTCACCTTACTTGAATGTATACTTGTAATAATTTATATTTCTCTCACTTGTCTGAAAAACTTGTAGAGAATATAAGAATGAGCTTGAAGCCCAAGGATTGAGCGAGGAAAGCCATTATAAGGAGTTTCCTGATTGGTTTCGTTCACGAGTAAGTTATAAAATTTTAAACCTTGATGTTTATGTTAATTATAATAGTATTTTGTATCTAAGAAATGGTTCTTCTCTGAATAGGTGATGGCATTATCCATACAAAGCCATGTAAGTCCTGAACTCGAGAGTCTATCAATTGGTCCATTAAAGATGGTCAATCGTTACTCTATGTTCATTGGTAACGGATTTCGCTTCCACTCAAATGATCGGGCTTTAGGAAAAAAAACTCAAAACAATGGAGTCATGGTTAAGGGTGATGACACCAATGCTGATAAAGAATATTATTGTGTGTTAGAGCATGTTTATGAGTTGTCTTACATTGGGAATCGAAAAACTTACTTGTTTAAGTGTCATTAGTGGGATATGGGTTACCATGGCAAAGGATACAAGGTTGACAAGTACGAGTTCACATGTGTCAACACTCAATATTCATTACAAACCAATGAACCATTCATTTTAGCATCTCAAGTAGAGCAAGTTTTCTACGTGGATGACATTGTTCAACCTGGTTGGCTTGTTGTCAAAACAAACCCATGTGACTTGTTCAATATGCCAATTGCTAATAATAATGATATTAGTGAGGTCAATGTTACTACAGTTGATGGAGATGCTTATCAACAATTGGTGGTTGACTTAAATATTTATAGTGCAAGTCTTGAACAACCTAATATTGTCATTGATTTAGGTGGGGATGATCTGCAGCCACAAACTTTTATTCAAGCAGGAGAACCATCCTGAAGAAGTAACCACAATACCATGACAATTGGATTTATTGATGATAGTGAAACTCATTCACCGTCTCATGAAGATAGTAGTGAAGAGGATTTGCTTGACTACAATGATAGTGATACTGAAGTAGAAGTGGCACAGAGGATGAAGTAGACGAGAGTGAATCAGAACATATTGATACTAGTGATAGTGTCTCAGAAGATTCAATTGAATGAAATTAGTGTCTCCATGAATGGTAGCTTTTACTAATATGTAGATTAAGTCTTAGTTACTTAAATTTGTTTTTAGAATTTAGTTGTTGTTGGAAAACAAGCTAAATATTGAATATTTTTTTTGCAGGATATGTCAGGATTTAAGGGGCGACGAGGTGGAAGAGCTCTTTTACTCTCTAGAGGAAATGGTGACACAAGTAGTAGAGGTGCTTGCTCTCCACACTACTACAAAAAAGTAAAGCTGTGGCGCTTATAATTGCATTAACTGTGGCGCTAGAGAAGTGCCACATATCTAGATGCCACTAAAAAAAGCTATGGCGCTTGGAAGCGCCACAATATTTTAAAATTTTTTTTTTAAAAAAATACCCTATTGTGGCGCTTGCTCAAGCAAGCGCCACAGTAGGGCCCCCCTACTGTGGCGCTTGTTCAAGCAAGCGCCACAGGAGGTCCCCCTCCTGTGGCACTTGCTTGAGCAAGCGCCACAATAGGGTCTTTTTTTTTTTCTTTCTTCTTCTTCTTCTTCTTCTTCTTCTTTTTTTTCCTGTGGCTCTTTTTTATGCTTCCTGATTGTGAAATTTTATATAAAATGAGTGGATTTCGTGTTTATCATCTCCACAAATTGTCAATCTTTCTATTTTATATTTCAACCTATTATATATATATATATATATATAATTTTCATATTTAAAATTCAAGTTCCCCAACAATAATGTTCTTACATTAATACTCTCCAAAGCTAACATAAAAAATATCACAATACAAGAACTTGATATGTGAACACAGTACATCAACAACTAATTAAGTAAATTAAAAGATTACTAAAAAACGCAAGCTTGTCGGCAAAAAAATTTAAACAAAGCAAAAAGGCAAACGAAACAAGCTAGGTTTTCATTCTTTCCTATTAAATTAGGAACATAAAGGCAAACGTTATATTACGGTTTATCTTGACTAAAAAAAAAATTTAAACAAAGCAAGCTAGAATGAAATAGTCTTCTTCTTACAAATCTATTAATTGACCAGCGCAGGGAGTGGGAGACCACGTTGGTGATGCTAGCTTGAGTGACGAGTGAGCGTGTGGGTGTGTTTTTTAGTGTGAAGATGATAGGAAATGGAGGGAGGGGGTCGACGGATCCACTAAGAAGATGAGAAAGGGAAAGTAATTTAATGGAGGAGAGAGTAGTTAAATAATTAAAGTGGAGTAGTAGTCAAAAAGAGAAGGAATGGGGGGCGGACACAAAACCACTACACGGGAAATGAAATAATTGTGGTCAAAAAGAGAAGTTGAATTTTTTTTTTTTTTTTTTTAAATGTGGGCAATTGTGGCGCCTAAATAATTAGGCGCCACAATTGCTTCTCTTCAGCTGTGGCGCCTAAGCATTAGGCGCCACAGCTGAACATTACATTAGCATGTGTGGCGCCTATTTAATTAGGCGCCACACATGCCCACATTAAAAAAAAAAAAAAAATTTCAATGCTGCAACTGTGGCACTTGGTGGGTTAGGCGCCACAGCTGCTTTTATGGCCCCAAGTGTACGCAGGCGCCACACTAGGCCTCCTCAATTGTGGCACTTAATCTATTAGGCGCCACAGCTGGTACCGAAAATTTAAAAAAAAAATTATAGAGGTAAAAAAAAAAAAAAGAGAAGCTGTGGCACTTGTTTAAAGAAGTGCCACAAAATGTGCGCCACCTTTTACCCTTTTTGTAGTAGTGCCACCAGAAACAGAGCAGACACAACATGCTAATTCACCTCGACCACTGCAATTACAGCTTGAGGAGCAACCCATCAATTCTCCTCATACCCAAAATAGTAGTGCAGGTAAATGTCCTTTGATTTTATATGTTGCAAATAACTTTTTTGCCAATTATATAATGAAAAAAACTAATCTATTCCACATGTAACATTAATTTTCATAATTCTTTTATATGAATAATAGGATCTTCCTGCCCAATCAAGAAGGCCAGAGGAGTTTACAAGTCACAAAAAGTGATGCTGAGAACCTGATTTTCAAAGATTAAAGTTCAACTTTCAGATGATATGACAAGAGCAGTAGGACCAGAAGCAAGGAACCTAGCTAACTACTGTGGTTTGATTGTTAGGAAAACAGTATCTTTACGGAATTTTGTTGCTTGGAAGGCTGTGTTAGAAAAGTATGGTAATGAGATGAAAATGCACGTCAAGGTATCATTCATGTTAAATGATAATATGTATCTTACTTTATTTATGTTTCCATCACAAGTACTTATGTTTTTGTTTGTTTTAGGATAAATTTGAACTTGATGGTGTGGTAAATGAAGAAAAGTTTGATAAGGTTTTAACACTTGCTTTCCAAAATGCCTTAAGAAATTGGAAGACCAACTTGCATAGGCGTTACCAGAAATATGACACTGATGAAGAAAGGTTAGCTGATCCACGTCCAAATGTAAGTTCTAATGATTAGGAGTGATTATTGGCATACTTTAAGATTGAAAATTTCAAGGTACCTTACTAACCTTTCAAATAGGTGTTATTATTTCATTCAATAAATCCTTTATTGACCCAATTGTTTGGTAGAAAAAAAGTACCAGAAAAAAACAAAACCGAGGGAAACAGGTGACAAAACATACTTGTGGTCCTGTGTCATTTGCTGAAATGGACCACTCTGCTGTAAGTGCAATTTCTCCCCTTCACATTAATTTATGTTTTACTTCATTAGTTTTCTTTCGATATGCTATTGTATGTGTTTGTACATTCTGCTTTGTAGAAAGACCCCACAACTGGACAGCATGCACCGCCTGATATAGTGTGGTAGATAACACATACTAGAAGAAGGAATGCAGATGGACAATCAGTGTGGGCAGATTCACATTCAGAGAAGATTTAGGTATGCTTTATATTCTTATCTTTCTTATTTAGTTAATTAATTTTATTCTTATTTTATTACTTTTTATACTTTAATTGTAGGTTCGTCTCAAGGAAATCCGTGAACAGCAGGAATTAGAGAGTGATGCTCGTATGACCTCTAATGAGATATTAACGGATGTTCTTGGTGAGAGGTCAGGATATGTTAGAGGGAAAGGGTACAGAGCACCGCTACCAAGGAAGAGAGCTCACACTTAATCTAGTCAAAGTTCACTTGAGCATGTCCACACTAAATTGCAACAACAGTTTGATAGAAGAATTCAAGAGGAGTGAGAAAATATGGAAGCAAATCTTGCATTGTCGTTGATATATGTTGCCGGAGAATGTGCTGACATGAAAAAATACAGGTCTAGTTTCATTGAAAGAAGATGAATAATGATGGGGCCACTATTGGATCTCCCCTGTCAAAAGATCCTCCACAAACAGCTATCAAGCGTTGCCATGATTTATTCCTCATATATTATGCAGATACGATCAACATGCAAAGTTCCCGGTAGATTAGTAATTATAAGCTTCTCCATTGATACATCTTGATATAAGCTAACAATATGAATTAAGCATATATAATTATTTGACTGGCCAATTAATGTTGGTTTCTTTTTTCAAAAAGATATTTTCTAGCGAATTATCAAAATAGGGTATCAGCTAAACATAATTAATACTAGCCTAATACGTTATTCGAAAGTTTAATATGAGGTTTTGATTGTTGTTCCGTTTTTGAACCATTGGGCCCCATGATACGTTTGGGCCTCTCAATGTATTGTATTGGAACAATTGGGCCCAATACCTTAAAAAATGCAAAGTATAGCAAACAATTGGGCCCCATTTTCGGGGCTCTTGTGCTCTAGTGTGGACTATTTGGGCCTGGTACTCACAACATGAGTGAATTTAAGCCCAATGACCAAAGGGATGAGAAATTGAGAAAAGTGTCAGAAGTGGGATTTGAACCCACGCCCTCTCACGAGGACCAGAACTTGAGTCTGGCGCCTTAGACCACTCGGCCATCCTGACTTGTTGTTTTATCGTTAATCAACAATAGTATAAAACGATTATTGCATTCACTATTGCCCTCTTTTTATCAAATTTTGTTTTGGTACTAAAGTATTGAAGAAAAACAACGTAATGGAATCAAAATAAAAAAATAAATTCATTATTATTAACAATTTTTATAATAAATATTAAAATTGTCATGGAAGTATACTAGAAAATATATGAATCTCGCAGCCTAGCTCAATGACACCAAATATTTCTCTTAAGTCTTTATCAAATGTGAGATTGTAAGTTTTAACCTTCTATAAAAATATAATGAAGGCACGAGATATGACAAAAACCGAGAAATATGAACGGAGAGGGGAAAAACTGGCTGTTTGTAATTTTAAATTGAGCTGGTTTCCTATTTTCCTGAGGTTGATCACCTGTTACATTTATTGTGATTATTGTCAAGGTATCTTGTTTTTCCCAAAAATAACAAACGTATGTATGTCTCCCACATGCGGAGTCTGTAGGAACTGGAACCCCGCAAAATTAATACTACCTCCGGTCCTAAATACTACCTCCAATCTTAAATATAAGATAAAATTGATTTTTTGGAGAAATTAAGTAAGTTGCTTAATCATATCATATGGTATGTATCCTTAGATTATATATTAGTTTATTAGTCAAACTAATTAATTTGGAAATAAAAATAAAAATACTCTAAAGTAATTAAATTAACTTCATTAATTTATAAAAAAAAAGTCAATTTTGTCTTATAATTAGGACCGGAGGGAGTATAAGACAAAGTTGAATTTTTTTGAAGAAATTAAGAAAGCTAATTAAATTATTTTAGAATATTTTTATTTTTATTTTTTTCTCCAAAGTTTGACTAATAAAATGAGATATAATCTAAAGATATACAACATATGATATGATTAAGTAACTTATTTAACTTCCTTAATCTCTCTAAAAAAAATCAACTTTATCTTATATTTAGTACCAAAGGAGTATGTTAATTGAAGAAATTCATATATACGTGATTTGAAATTTTATAGTTGCATGAATGGACACCACATACAGAAGCAAGTGGTTTAATTGAAACTCGAAGTGGACACGTGAGACCGCTTCATTCACTGGTCAAACGCATTTTCTTCTACTTCAAGTCATCTACATATCAAAAGAATTGGACCAAAATTATAATATAGCAGCATTAAACATTATACATAAATTAAAATTTAATTAATCTCTTAGTCAATACTCATTCATCTCTTCGCACAGCTTTTGCTTTTGGTGTCATCGATCCATGTATTACAATCGCTGGGACCTCGAAAACGGGAAGACGATGAGTGGCGTCTAAGGTAAAGATTTAGTTCACTCTCACTTTGCTTTAATTTGCATCAAATCCTAAACTCTACTTTATTAATTACCGGGGCAAATCATTCTATAAAATTATCCTTAAAGTCTAACAAATAACAATTCAAACTTATATTATAAATACTTTGACAGTTTTAAAAGTTATATTTTAAAGTATCTTGAACTTTCAATAATGTACGTTTACTATAGTTTTTGTCTGTTTATAATGTGTGAATGGAAGTCTTATTAACTACGGCATATATATGTTAGGAATTAGGATATCATTATAATTAATTAAAGGAAACAACCAAAATGCTTTCCCAGGCTATCTTCATTGCTTAATGAATTAGAAATGAAGGTGTAAAAAGAGATATGATAAGGATGTTTTGCTCACAGACAAAGAGGCATGTTTGTTTGGGCGTTACGATTGCTTATAAGTTGTTTTTTACGTAAATCGAGACACAACTCCTCTCACATACTTACTTCGTATACCGTAAATCACTATTGAAAAGCTACTTATAAGTAATCAAATCGCTAAAACAAACAAGCCCAAGAACAATATATTGGGTAATATTTACTATATACTTGTACGTAGCACTTCCACGTCAGTGACAAATAAATCAATTATTGTTTGCCTTATATAGGAAATAAAAATTTGCTCAAGCACATGTCTATTTAATGTCGGTCAACTTCAAGTTATTTTTCAATGAAACCGTTATTTAGGTGAATAGGATAGGGGTAAAACAGTAGAAAAAGAAAACTCCAATAAACATAATAGTTCTAAATATTTTTTATTATTAGCTTTTGTAATGAAAATATCTAAAAAGTGGCAACTGCTTGATAATGATGTTGAAATTGTCCATTACATATTTTGACAAACTTTGTTAGGAGGTGTTTCTCTTTTCATTTTAGCCTCTAAGAAAGATTTCTACGGATACAGTTAGTTCATAATCATTCATTTTAATTTTAGTACAGACGTTTATAATAATACACTCATTCAAACAAATAAACACATTGTTTTAAATTTTAGTTAATACTATTTATAGTATAAACTATACATTAGCCAAATTATCACTATCACTACTCAAAATTATGGGTTAGATCTTACATTTCAACTCATGATGAAATGGAATTTATTATTACTTGATTGTCTCCACATTCGAACTATGATGACTATAAAATTTACAGTAAAGTCCAACCAAAATAAATTACTCGTGCGATGCCCTTAAGACTTAGACGGCATCATAAAAGCTTGGTTTGATGACAGCTATTTTAGCTGAAGCTCCATGATTACACTCGATTCGGTTAGACAAGTGAAAACTAGGAAAGCGACCAAGTTAAGATGGACTGATGTTTAGTCAAAAAGGAAGATTTACTCCTAGATGCATAAGATGTGCTAGTATCTGTGGTCGACTCCTTACTAGCTCTATGTGTAACTAGTAAGTGCGGATACTATGTGCGTGGAAGGCAATATGAGTTAATCAACATATTAACTCGAGAGGGATTAGATATGCCATGAGTAATATGTATGTGAGAATCTGGGGCATATGAGGCAATGAACATATAGCTTACGGTTATATATAAAGGGTGTCCTTGGATGCTGATCTGATATAAGGGATTTCTAGTATCACAAGCACCAAATCTTAAAGACGTTTTTGCCCACGCAGTCACGGCAGACGCCAAGTATGAAACAAGAAAAAGTAACGCACGCACGATGGGAGGCTCATCAAGTACGAGTGGGTGATGTTGAACTTTAGGTCCAAGTTCGCCCTTGATGGGCCAGACTATTTGATTAGGAAATAAGTAGCCTAATCAAATAGAATAAAATTAGCATAAAATGCAGATTGAGGAATAATTTAGTAATAATTATGGATTTGTTAATTAAGAAACAAATCACCATAATTAGGGAATTAATTGAGAATCAATTAATTACTGTCTTGGAAAGCAAGAAGGTGTGCACACATTTCCTAATTAGTGGCCTCCATAAACCACTATAAATAGGGTGTACCTCCTCAATTGTAATTCACCCCCGCTATTGAGCTTTCTGGCAATTCTCTTCTCTCCTACCATCTTTCTGGTTCTAGTGATCTGCTGTGCAAATCACAATTAGGCTCTAGTAGTCTAATAATTGTGAGGGCACAAGTATGGAGCATTGGAGTTTCGACCTGGATCCGAACATGGATTCGCCCCGGTACGCTAAATCTCCTTTTTATTTATATTTTATCTTACAATCTAAAATTTTAAAATGATCTTTTTATTTTTACCCTAATTAAATATATGTTATCCATTATTGTACTCTCTCTTGTCCTTTTTATAAGAGCTCAAAATTTGAATTACCTTGATCCTTTTTATAAGAGCCCAATAAGAGTTGTTTGAACGTTTAATGAGTTTTTTCTTATTTAACCTCTCATTAATTATATGTGTTGCATTAACTAAAAGTTGGTTATACTTATATTTATATTAATTCTCTCTCTTATTTGCCCCTCGTAAATAAGAGCATACCTAGAAAACAACATTTATTTTAGACATTCTTATTATTTTTAACTAATTTTAACTACTTTCTTAAACCGTATAATTTGGTTATTGAGCTCTTATAAATAGGAGTATCTCTCATCTACTCTCTTTATAGATAAGGGTATAATTGGAAAAAACATACTCCCTCCGGTTCACAATATAAGTCACTTCAATCAATTCATCAGAATGAAGAAATGGTAATTCACTCATTAAATTTGTTTTAAATTCAAATAAATTTCCAACTTTACCTATATTAAATAAGATTTTGAATGAGAGAGAAAAATACAATGAGTCATGTTTAAACATTAACTGTAGGGGTAAAATTGATAAATTAGCATTAATTGATCCTAAAAAGCGAGATAGCGTGACGGTCAATATGAGGCGACACAATAACTCTTAACTATTTTTTTTACAAATATTATATTAAAGGTAAAATAGATTTTGTGTGATATATTAGTTTTAAATAATTATTACAAAAATAAATCATTACACCTTACTTAAAAATTAAACCAAACACTAACTCTATAATTAATATTACATTACATTACCATTACATCACATTGTACTCCAGAATGTAATAAGATTAAATCGAATTAAGGGTGTGTTCGGGTTAGCTTGTGGAGAATAGCTTCTGGAGAAAAAGTAGAGAATAGCTTGAGGTAATGATAGTGTTTGGATGTTGTGATCAGAATAGCTTTTTTCATGGTCAAATTACTAAAAATGACATTAACTTTTGTGATAATTACATATAAAGATAAGATTATATTTTACATATTATTTAAGAGTTAAGGTCCAAATTTAACAAAATCGTTAAATTTCACCTAACGAAGTTAGATGATAAGAGAAGAAAACCCTAACGACATTAAAAAGGATGCATCTTAACCCATTATTTAACATTAAATTTCATAATTAATACTAAAAATGAAATAAATTTATCTATATGTAATGTTAATTAACTTAACTAATTTTTTTAATATAATTAAATTAGATAAATAGATCTTATATTGATAAGAGGGGGTATTTAAATTTTAAAATTAAAAACAAAGCTGACCAGAGAGAACGGAGACAACATCAAAATTAAAAGAAAGGATGGGACAAAGAGTCGTGTGGGGCCCACGCATGGAAAAAGAGAGAAAAAAATAGATTATGTCAAAACCTTCGTTTTAACCCCAAAACCAAGGTTTTGAATGACAAAGGATTATGACATTTGATAGGGTGTTCGCTGACTTTATGACAAAACCAAGGTTTTGTCAAAAAAAGAGCTTTCCTATTGTTATCCGAACACACACTAAGCACGTGTGTGTTTGGCAAACCTCTAAACCATGGTTTCAAACTATGGTTTGTGTAATTCGAGATAAAGTTCATCTCACATATTTACCTCGTAAATCGTAAAAGCTATTAAAAAAAGGTAATCCAAACACACACGCACAGGAAAAAGCAAAACTAGGCCCAGTACCTGGGCACCATTTCGGCGGGCCCACATGAAAACGACGTGCCGTCACTAACTATTCAACTGACCATCTTATAAAGCATGAATGATGACTGGCAACGAACACGCTAGCTTTGTCTTTGTTGTAAAAACCAATTATGAAGATAAGAAATGTGTGAACATGGCACTCCATCTCCATGTGCCTACCCATTCTTGCTTACCAGCCCCTCCTCTGTCCTAACTCTGTTTCCTAAAGGGGTCCTAACTCTGTTTCCTAAAAAGGGGGGGTTTCTGATTTCTATCCAATCAATAAGCCTGTATCTTATCCTTTTAGTAGTCAAATCTCAAAATTGCTCTTCCTCTTCCTCTCTTTTACCTCGATCCCCTGCAAATGAAAACTATTCTTCCAAAATAAGAATCAATCCCTTAAAGTTGATCTATAAGATTATCCTAGTATAATAGCTTTGCTAAATTAAAATTCTATTATTTTCTCTAAACTTACCTATGGGGGATAACAATTTACACCCACTCAAATGTATGTTTATTGGGGTGGTACTTAATATAAGGAGCAAATCTCTTTTATCTGAAATTTTAAAATGATCTTTTTATTTTTACCCTAATTAAATATATGTTACTCATTATTGTACTCTCTCTTGTCCTTTTTATAAGAGCTCAAAATTTGAATTGGCTTGGTCCTTTTTATAAGAGCCCAACAAGAATTGTCTGAACATTTAATGATTTTTTCCCTAATTTTACCTCTCATTAATTATATGTGTTGCATTGACTAAAAGCTGGTTATACTTATATTTACATTAATTCTCTTTCTTACTTGCCCCTCATAAATAAAAGCATACTTAGAAAATAAAGTTTATTTTAGACATACTTATTATTTTTAACTAATTTTAACTACTTTCTTAAACATCATAATTTGGTTATTGAGCTCTTATAAATAGGAGTATCTCTCATGTACTCTCTTTACAGATAAAGGTAAAATTGGAAAAAACATACTCTCTCCAGTTCAAAGTATAAGTCACTTTAATCAATTCATCAGAATCAAGAAATAGCAGTTCACTCATTAAATTTATTTTAAATTCAAATAAATTTCTAACTTTACCCATATTAAATGAGGTTTTGAATGAAAGAGAAAAATACAATGAGCCATGTTTAAATATTAACTACAGGGGTAAAATTGACAAATTAGCATTAATTAAAATATGAGATAGCCTGACGGTTATTATGAGGCAACACAATGACTCTTAACTATTTTTTCTATAAAGATTATATTAAAGGAAAAATAGACTTTGTGTGATATAATAGTTTTAAATAATTATTACAAAAATAACCCATTATATCTTACTTAAAAATCAAATCAAACACTAATCTTATAATTAATATTACATTATATTATCATTACATCACATTATACTGCACTTCAAAGTGTAATGGAATTAAACCGAACTGACCCCTTACTCTACCCACGGGAAAAAGCAAAAAACTAGGCCCAGCACGTGAGTACCTTTTGGGACGGGCCATCATGAAAACGACGTGCCGTCACAAACTATTCAACTTACCATCTTATAAAGCATGAATGATGACTGGCAACGAACGCTCTAGCTTTGTCTTTGTTGTAAAAACCAATTATGAAGATAAGAAATGTGTGAACATGGCACTCCATCTCCATGTGCCTGCCTACCTATTCTTGCTTACCAGCCCCTCCTCTGTCCTAACTCTGTTTCCTAAAGGGGTCCTAACTCTGTTTCCTAAAAGGGGGGGGGTGTTCTTGATTTCTATCCAATCAATAAGCCTGTATCTTATTCTTTTAGTAGTCAACTCTCAAAATTGCTCTTCCTCTTCCGAGCTTTTACCTCGATCCCCTGCAAATGAAAACTATTCTTCCAAAATAAGAATCAATCCCTTAAAGTTGATCTGTAAGATTATCCTAGTATAATAGCTTTGCTAAATTAAAGTTCTATTATTTTCTCTAAACTTATCTATGGGGATAACAATTTACACCCACTCAAGCGTATATTTATCTTGTCCTGTTTTATTATCAGGTCATGGCTGTTTCGTGGCAGATCTGAGGAATATATATGCCCCATCATATAGATTGTGCTGCTGTAATTGTCGAATACCAGTAAAAATATGGAGGGCCAACTGTATAAAAATAAATTAGGATCAATTGCAAAAATGGGAAGGGCAATGTAAATTAAAACCAGCAAAAAGACAAATCACACGTGAAATGAAACAGAGAACCTTGAAAGTTGAAACGATATCGCTCGTTTTAACTCCGTTTAATTTTGTTGTAGTCCATTAGTACTATGTAGGACTATGTAATGGACAAGAATGACCCAATATGCATATAGGGCTCTCTACTTGTCCTGATTAGCATTTTTCTGCCACGTGGATGTAACTTATGATTGGAATAAGTATAGCTCAAAGCGACTTGAGGTTTGGGGAAGTGCTATATATAATGGGCCTCACTGGTTGTGGAGCGCAAGCAATTCACATTCACGATTGAAAGAATAAGCATTAGTATCCACTATTCAGTATTCACAAGCTACAAGGATGGCCCTAGCCACTACCTTGTTGCAAACCTCCTTCATCTCCTCACTTAGTTTTGGAAAACACAACAAACCAGGAGACCCTCTTTCCTTTCACAGAATTTGTTACAATAATCACAATAACTTCCGATGTTTGGCCACCCAACAAACACTTTCCCTCCCTCCTTCCTCTCCAAGAAACTCTGCCAATTACCAGCCTAACCTCTGGAGTTATGACTTCCTCCAGTCCCTCAACAATGGTTTTACGGTAAATTACTCCCTTCTTCTCTTGGTTATCTTATCAACTCCCTCCTCGCTTCAGGAATTCATCATAGATAGATGCAAATCGTTAATTATTAGCGATCTTCCACTATTATGACATAGACTTAACGACTCTTGTTATAGGATGAGAAGTACGAGGCCAAAGAGAGGCATCTGCTCGAGGATGTGAGGAGGATGATCGTTGATGAAAATACAGAGCCATTGGCAAAACTTGAGCTCATTGACGACGTCCAACGCTCAGGCCTTGGCTACCGCTTTGACAAAGAGATCAAAGACGCTTTTCATACTTATGTCTCTTTGGAAGAAACACGTCGTCGCACAAAACAGAGCATAAGCCTGCATGAAGCTGCTTTAAGCTTCAGACTCCTCAGAGATCGTGGCTATCATGCCTCACCAGGTACCTTCAATTCGCATCACTTATTATTGACGTAACTATGCATATGGTTCTCCTTGCAGAGATGTTTTATAGTTACCTCTCTCGCATAAACTAAATCAAATGATGTGATTGGGACGTAAATAACGCAGAAATATTTGAGAGTTTCAAGGACCAACACAGTAATTTTAAGGCATGCGTCAGCAACGATGTGAAAGGGATGATGAGTCTGTACGAGGCAACATTTCTGGGACACCAAGGGGAGGACATTCTAGAGGAGGCCAAGGCCTTCACCACCACTCATCTCAGAGTCATGAACCAACATATAAGCAATGATCATGTGCTGTCACAAGCCATCAGTCACGCGCTGGACCTTCCGGTGCATCGCAGGACTCGAAGGTTAGAAGCAAGAAAGTACATTGATGCTTATGCTCAGAGGGAAGACGCTAACATGGTCCTTCTTGAAGCCGCTGTGCTGGATTTTAACATAGTACAGTCAACTCTTCAAAAGGATCTCCGAGAGATGTCAAGGTTGGTCTGTTTATTATAATCGATTCACTATATACATACACTCTATCCTAGGATGGAGAAAAAAGTGAGGAAAAATAAGGGCTTTATGGCTGTCTCTCCTACCACAGGTTTCTCTTTAGAATTGGAATCCTAGGTCCAGAGAAAACTAGTGAAACCTTACAGTATTAAACCAATTTATGTTGGTAAAACAAAATTAATATTGGCTTCAACTATATGTGTAATTAAATATAGGTGGTGGAAGGCGATGGGACTAGCGTCAAAGTTGAGCTTCAGCAGGGACAGGCTAATGGAGTGCTTCTTTTGGGCTGTCGGAATCGCATCTGAACCTCAACACAGTGAGCTTCGAAAAGCATTAACTAAAATCTCTTGTTTCGTTACAACAATCGACGACATCTATGATGTTTATGGCACTTTGGATGAACTTGAGCTTTTTACTGCCGCTGTAGAAAGGTGCTTCCCCCCTCTTATATTCGAATTAATAATTTATTTGCCACATTATTTCCGGTGAAAGCTAGACACACATATTACATACAAACGAATACTTATGTGATGAATTCTCTCTCTCTCTCTCTCTCTCTCTCTCTCTCTTTGTGGTTTCAGGTGGGATATCAATGCGATACATGTTCTACCAGAGTATATGAAAGTGTGTTTTCTTGCTCTCTACAACACCGTCAATGAAATGACTTATGTTGCTCTCAAAGAGCAAGGACATAATATCCTTCCCTACCTCACCAAAGCCGTGAGTGAACAAAAACGACTTCATTACAAACTTATACCATGTTATAGAATATTTCAGTGCCAAACTGATTTTTGTTCTTAATTATTAAAGTGGGCAGACATGTTGAAAGCATTCCAGCAAGAAGCGAGGTGGTCCCATGATAAACAAATACCCTCATTTGATGCTTACTTCAAAAACTCATGGATGTCAGCTTCAGGAGTTGTATTCCTCGTCCATTCCTATTTCTTTCTCAATCACAATTTCTCAGAGGACTCACTTCAATCCTTGGACCCCAACAAGTACCTCCTGCGTTGCCCTTCCGTTATTTTTCGACTTTGCAACGACTTGGGTACATCAAAGGTGACTTATACCCTTCATTAATCTCAACCCTGTTGTCATTCACTCATTTGGTTCCACTTATACTCTCTTCTCGAAAGCTCTGCTATTTAGAAGCTTGTTTTAATTTAATTTCTTCATTATTAATGTTTTTTTTCAGGCGGAGTTAGAGAGAGGTGAAGCTGCAAGTTCGATAGTATGTTACAAGCATCAAAGTGGGGCCACTGAGGGGAATAGCCACAAATACGTACGTGCTTTGTTGGATGAGACTTGGAAGGAGATGAACAAAGCAAGAGGAATTGAGTCTAAATTTTCAAAAGCTTTTGTTGAAACTGCGTTGAACCTTGCCAGAGTTTCCCATTGCACCTACCAGTATGGAGATGGACATGGAGCCCCGGATTCCACATCCAAGAACCGGATCCGACTATTAATTGTCGAACCCATTAAGCTTAGAAGCTGATAAATGCCTTGGATTTTTTTTTTTTTTTTTTGCCATCAAATGCCTTGGAGTTAATAGACCCACAATTACTTAATCATATTTATGATCAGTGTTTGGTGAATTGCATAAGCTATATATGACAAAGTAACTTCTCCCAAAAGAAAGCAGCTTTTAATGAATTAATGTTGTCTTACGAATTTTGAATAATAATTTTAGAGTGTTTTGAAAATTTAAACTAAAATTATTAAACAGAAATTATATCTTGTAATACTAGTAATAATTTTATTTTTTGACCACGTCTTATCATGCCAATTATTGTTTTTTTTTTTTTGCCAAACATCTTACCAAAATTATTGAAGGACTCATTTGACTAATTTTGATACAAATCATAAACCGATCTCTTATAAGAAATCATAAATAGTACTGGTTAGGTCACTTTATTTTTTTTCCTTTTTTCGATATTTGTTTCTTTTTTAAAATATTGAATTATTATGTCAGTTTTATATATTTAGTTTCATGAATTTATTATGAAATTTAGTCAAATATCGATATGTTGCATGGTTGTTAGAAATTTCGCATATTGCACAAGCACGGTGTCATCAACTCGCTATGTTCCTCTAATAAGGTATGAGACATATAAATATTTTTAGAGAAATTAAGGAAGCTCAATAAATTTATTTATAATTCTTGAAATATTAATTTTGTTTTTGCCAGCTTGAAATATTTAAAAATATATTTAGTCAAATATGCCGTTTTTTATGGGCATCACCTTTCTCCAGCCATATATGCTCGAGAAATTCGTTCACAGCAATAGTATTCTACCCGTACATGAAAATATCTATCATCCCACTCACCAAGATTGCTCTTCATCTTCCTCTTCTTCCTCCACCTGCCAATGAAAAATGTTCTTCCAAATATATAAGAATCAAGCCCTATAAAGTTGATCTACAAGATTATCCTAGTCTAATGGCTTCACTGAATTAAAGTTCTATTATGCTCTTTAAACATGCATATGGGGATCACAATTTAGACCCACTCATCACGCGAATATTTATCTTGTCCTATTTTATTCAGGTCGAGTAAATTAATATCTTATGGTTTTTCGTGGCAGATTTGAGGATAGAGAGAAATTAAAATCGATTGCCACTAACAAACTGTTGACTGATATGGTAACATTACTATTTGATTGTCTACATTTCACATTTATTTTTGACAATATTTTTCGGTTAGCACTAAATACTAATATTTTATGGTTACCCACTGTAAAATATAGAGCTCATTATTTTACTGTTGTTCATTAAAAACTGTCAAGTATTTGATACAAACTTCACAGTTCTTAGGCAATTATTGTGAAATATAGTATACATTATTCTACTATTATTCACAAACAACTGTGAAATATATTAATAGAATACTTTATAGTTCTAATGCAGAACTGTAAAGTATTTAACATCAATTTTAATCATATGTAAAAATTTTATTTAACGGTTTTTAGTCTTTTTTTTTTTTTTGGGACATAAACGGTTTTTAGTCTATAACCTTAAAATATTCTAAAATACTTCATTGTTTTAAAGAACCGTGAAATATTGTGCAATACTTTATGCTTATTTGCAAATAACCATGAAATATATGTGAATACTTTTTTAAAAAAAGATTTGGGGGCTCACTTTTGATCAACCCCTAGCACAATTACCTATAGAAAAACATTTATATACCAAACCCCGAAACAGGTCCAGTTTCAGACGTATCACATATACAAAATAACCAATTCCTATACGAAATGCACAGTGACGACAAATGAAAACAGATCATCTAGTACTATATATATATACAATTATCAATATATCAATATCAATATCAATATAAATATGGAGCAAGTTCATGTATGAAGTGAGTTGCATGTCTATACATGAAGCAGTGGGTGACTATCGCTGCTGGAGCCACGTATTGGAAGGAAAAATTATACGTACAAGTTTACAAACAAAACGAAATCATCATTAAGATTAATATTTAAGTCAAACAATTATTAACACAATCAATAATTAAATCAAGCAACAAAGGTAAGGGATTTATACATGATCAAGTGCCCTTTTTTCTTTTTCTAATCTTAATAATTTTAATGCTCTTTTTAATTACAATTGTTTTCTTCAATTTACGAAGCAATTTTCCACTCTTTGAAATCCAAATTTCTTCATCGTGGTCATTGTTCTCATTGAAATGTGTTTCAAGTGACATCCCTTGGAAAAGATCTTCCTCAGTTAGATTGGCTTCGCCACCTGCATCCTCATTTATTTTATTGACAATTCTTTATTAGCTTAATAGAACAGATGGGTTATGTGTATGAAAAGGGAAAATTTCATTGGCGTTGTACAATGCCGTATAGCATATCTTCATATATTCAGAAGGCACTAACAAAATGATCAATCATATTCTGAATGGTCACATGTGTTGATTTTTTGCTTTTAGTGATAAGCAGAAATTATTTGACAAGCAGGGCAACCTTCTCACTACAAAAAAATGTATTTTCAGTGATGACTTTCAGCGGCGACAATGAAAGTCGCCACTGAAAGCCACACTTTCAGCGGCAACATCATATTGTCACCGTTGAAGATGTGACTTTCAGCGGTGACTTTTTACGTCGCCGCTGAAAAGTGTAGAGTATCAACGGCGACCAACATTGCCGCCATTGAAGTGCTCACTTTCAGCGGCGACATTTTATTGTCGCCGTTGAAAGTAAGCGCTTTTTAATATTTATTTCTTTTTTTCAAAATTTTGATATTTTTTAATACATATGTTCATTAATGTAATATGTGATTAATAAATAAAATAATTTTACACATTGTTGTAGAAGTGAGACAGTTAGAGAAATAATATAATGTGGTGTGTTTAAGTGAGAGAGAAAGGAAGGCCATTGAACTTTGTGTATGTGATTAATAAATAAAATAATTTTACACATTGTTTTCCATTTAAATTTCCCTAATGCTTGAAATTGATCTTTCATTGAATTCATATGGACCCTTTCATTGAATTCCATACATATGAACCCTTTCAATAAATCGATGATTTATATTAATAGTAAGGAAGAAAACTTCAAAAAACTATCAGAAGAAAATCAAATTTTAAATGCCGATGCTGAAGAAACTAAGAAAGATGAGGGAGACCAACATCTCAATATCCCAATGATTCCAACCATTAGAGTTAAAGAGAAATTTTTAGAACTTATGATTCAATGTTATTACAAGTTGACTAAAAGTTGAAATCCCAATTACTCTAATGATTCAAATAGGCATAGATTCTTAGGGTTAAAAGTATATAAAAATTTGCAAAATTAAAATGTTCATTTTTTAACTGAATAAGGGTATTATGGTTTTTCAACAACATTCTAAAATCCCTAATTAGGACTCACGGCCTGATTAAGAATTTCTTGAAAGTGTAGAATTGAATTAGAATTTTACCATTTTGGAATGATTTAGTTAGGATTCTCCCTTTATGTTACAATAATTAACTTAAAAATACATAGTAATCTTTTATGATAATGAATGTTTGAATAGAGAGGTACACGAAATAAATAATATAATTGAGTGAGATAATATAATTAAATAATAAATTCATATTGATATTTTTATTTTTATTTTCATTTTAAATATAGTTATTTATGATTTATTATATCATGCATTTTATTTTATTTTTTTGTCTCACACTGCAAAATGAATGCTTTAGGTGGCTTGGTTTTATTCATGAAAAGATTTCATTTGGTTTTGAGTTCGAACTTTACAGGGACATTTTGTAGCTTTTGTTGGGGTTAATTTTTCTAAAAAAAAATGAAGCACATACGAAAGATCGAACTTGAGACATCAAGCACATTTTGGCAACTCTTCCACCAACGTTGGGCACTTTAATATTTATACAATGCTTTCTTAAAATAGTCTTAAATCCCTAAATGTCAGTGTGTACCGCCCCCAAATTTCAATTCCCTCCTCCCAGCAAAAATGAAATTTGCAGAGGAAAAAATCACTCCAAAGCTGCAATCTTCTAGTTTTAACTAAATCTAACTCTATCTTAGAAGGGATTGGGAATGTAGATGACCTAATAGCCACCACAAGCAAGATTCTCTTATTCTAGCATCTCATCTTCAAAAGCACGAAGCAACCAGGGGAACACGAGGAACGTTTGAATTTTTCTAGTACCATTTAGAGCAAGAGAAGATGATGTTGATGGCTTGAGTCTTGTCTAATATCAGTCACGTGCTACACTTATTCACTGGACCCAATAATGCTTTATATTTGAAAATACTGTGGTTAATTAATCAATGCATGAGTTCTATATATTTGCAGCTGATTTGAGCTATCTGTGCAAATTTTAAAAATAAAATGCAGAGTTTAACACTAATTTTTTGTAACTAAATAGTATTGTAGAATACTGAAAGAGTTGATTTGAGCATGTATGTATTATAGGCTTTTGTAGTCACTTTTTAAACTAGTTACAGGTGTTAAATAAATAAATAAATATATATATATATATATATATAGAAAAAACTATTAAAAGTAACAGCAGATATGCATAAAAGATGTAAAACATGTTTGACAACAAGGCTTGATATTTCCGGTAGTTAAATTATATATGTTTGTTATTAATTCATGGGTTATAAGTTTTAGATTTTAGTTTGACAAAAATAGCGTGGGACATGAATAACAAGGAACATATATAAAGACAATGGATTTTTAGATTACTACATGTGTGTGGGACAGAGCTGGTTAGAAATTTCATTATTTCTTGAGGAGGGCAAATCAATTGACATTTCTTGACCATATGCAATAATTATGGGAAGAATAAGCCAATTTTGAAAGGGCAAATTCTAGCCACAAATAGAAAGCTTAATTATTGCATATGGTCAAGAAATGTCAACAAACATAACACGTGCTATGTCCAATAAATTATGGATATCAATAAATTCACTTAGTTCTCTTTTGTTCATATATATATATATATATATTATCTAGAAAATAAATACTGTGATAGGGCTTCTGTCAAAAAATGGACATAGAAATGGGTTCAAATTTGATCCTGATCCAGATAAGCTTGTGGGGTTAATTCTGAGATGAGGTTTGGTTTAGACTAAATGTTCAAAAAAATTTTAAGCTTTTAAATGATACAAGTGAGTATTAGAAAATGTGAGCCTACATAAAATTTTGTATATATTGAAGTAAATATTGAGAGCAAGCTCCATATCAATGTGTGGGATCCCATACTTAAATTCTTATAGTACCACTAATATAGATAGCGACAAAAGGCAGATAACAAAATTAAACACAATCAAACATAATCTAGAGTCTTTAAGAATGTAGGCCTTTTAATAATGACATATTTCTCTTCTTTGTTGTAATTCTTTTCTATTTAGTTACTTTCCTATTTGTTGTCTCTTTTTTTTCATATATTGTCATTAAAATAAGTATTTATCTTCAAATTTTTATGGAATAGAAATGGATAAAAGTTGGTTAGACATCAAAGATAGAGCCAACCTCACATACATTAGAGGAGTATATGGTTTTCTAGAATGGGCATTTACTCAGCATGGAGTGACAAATAGAATACGTTGTCCTTGTAAGAAATGTTTGAACGTTATATTCAAAAAGAGAACAGATGTCAGAGTAGACTTATTGAGTATAGGTTTCTGGGATATTCAAGTGAGGATGTATGTGCTTCAAAATTGTGAAGAAGTTTGGCCGTTTATAAAGTATGTTCACCTTACTTGAATATATACTTGTAATAATTTATATTTCTCTCACTTGTGTGAAAAACTTGTAGAGAATATAAGAATGAGCTTGAAGCCCAAGGATTGAGCGAGGAAAGCCATTATAAGGAGTTTTCTGATTGGTTTCGTTCACGACTAAGTTGTAAAATTTTAAACCTTGATGTTTATGTTAATTATAATAGTATTTCGTATCTAAGAAATGGTTCTTCTCTGAATAGGTGATGGCATTATCCATACAAAACCATGCAAGTCCTGAACTCGAGAGTCTATCAATTGGTCCATTAAAGATGGTCAATCGTTACTCTATGTTCATTGGTAATGGATTTCGCTTCCACTCAAATCATCGCGCTTTAGGGAAAAAAAACTCAAAACAATGGAGTCATGGTTAAGGGTGATGACACCAATGCTGATAAAGAATATTATGGTGTGTTAGAGCATGTTTATGAGTTGTCTTACATTGGGAATAAAAAAACTTACTTGTTTAAGTGTCATTAGTGGGATGTGGGTTACCATGGCAAAGGATACAGGGTTGACAAGTACGGGTTCACATGTGTCAACACTCAATATTCATTACAAACCAATGAACCATTCATTTTAGCATCTCAAGTAGAGCAAGTTTTCTACGTGGATGACATTGTTCAACCTGGTTGGCTTGTTGTTGTCAAAACAAACCCATGTGACTTGTTCAATATGCCAATTGCTAATAATAATGATATTAGTGAGGTCAATGTTACTACAGTTGATAAAGATGCTTATTAGAGCCGGAAATTCAGGCCGATCCCGTCAAGGGCCGGGCCTATGATTTAGAGGTTGAAAATGGAAGCGGGCCTAAAAGGGCCAGCCCTGTAGAGCCGCAAGCCCTGTAGGGCCAGCCCTGAAGCCCTGCGGGCCAGCCCTTTTAGGCCCGTTTAATATTTTTTTAAAATAAATTAATAAATATAATATCATTATATCAAATTATCAATATGAGAGACACCTAAGTTCCTAATAGAGTATTAATAACAGGCAAACACTTATTAATTGATTTGATTTATTTTATTTTCTACAATGTTTTATTCATTTAAACTTAAAAAAAAGGCTAATTTGGACATTAGATGATTATTTTAACTAAAAATTTATGAGTTTTAAAAATAATGTATACCAATTTAAAGTAAAATAATAAATAAATTGTAAAACTTTAAAAAAAAGTTTTGAATTAAAATGAGTTTAAGCCCGTTTAGGGCCGAGCCCGTGAAGGGCTGTGGGCTTAAAAAATATGGTACTTTTTAAGAAACGGGCCTAAACGGGCCGGCCCGTTTAGGCCCGAGCCCGTGAAGGGCCGGCCCGTTTTCCTAGCTCTAATGCTTATCAACAATTGGTGGTTGACTTAAATATTTATAGTGCAAGCCTTGAACAACCTAATATTGTCATTGATTTAGGTGGGGATGATCTGCAGCCACAAACTTTTATTCAAGCAGGAGAACCATCCTGAAGAAGTAACCACAATACCATGACAATTGGATTTATTGATGATAGTGAAACTCATTCACCGTCTCATGAAGATAGTAGTGAAGAGGATTTGCTTGACTACAATGATAGTGATACTAAAGTAGAAGTGGCACAGAGGATGAAGTAGACGAGAGTGAATCAGAACATATTGATACTAGTGATAGTGTCTCAGAAGATTCAATTGAATGAAATTAGTGTCTCCATGAATGGTAGCTTTTACTAATATGTAGATTAAGTCTTAGTTACTTAAATTTGTTTTTAGAATTTAGTGGTTATTGAAAAACAAGCTAAATATTGTATATTTTTTGCAGGATATGTCAGGATTTAAGGGGCGACGAGGTGGAAGAGCTCTTTTACTCTCCAGAGGAAATGGTGACACAAGTAGTAGAGGTGCTTGCTCTCCACTAGAAACAGAACAGACACAACATGCTAATTCACCTCGACCACTGGAATTACAGCTTGAGGAGCAACCCATCAATTCTCCTCCTACCCAAAATAGTAGTGCAGGTAAATGTCCTTTGATTTTATATGTTGCAAATAACTTTTTTGCCAATTATATAATGAAAAAAACTAATCTATTCCACATGTAACATTAATTTTCATAATTCTTTTATATGAATAATAGGATCTTCCCACCCAATCAAGAAGGCCAGAGGAGTTTACAAGTCACAAAAATTGATGCTGAGAACCAGATTTTCAAAGATTAAAGTTCAACTTTCAGATGACATGACAAGAGCAGTAGGACTAGAAGCAAGGAACCTAGCTAACTACTGTGGTTTGATTGTTAGGAAAACAGTATCTTTACGGAATTTTGTTGCTTGGAAGGCTGTGTTACAAAAGTATGGTAATGAGATGAAAATGCAAGTCAAGGTATCATTCATGTTAAATGATAATATGTATCTTACTTTATTTATGTTTCCATCACAAGTACTTATGTTTTTGTTTGTTTTAGGATAAATTTGAACTTGATGGTGTGGTAAATGAAGAAAAGTTTGATAAGGTTTTAACACTTGCTTTCCAAAATGCCTTAAGAAATTGGAAGACCAACTTGCATAGGCGTTACCAGAAATATGACACTGATGAAGAAAGGTTAGCTGATCCACCTCCAAATGTAAGTTCTGAAGATTAGGAGTGGTTATTGGCATACTTTAAGACTGAAAATTTCAAGGTACCTTACTAACCTTTCAAATGGGTGTTATTATTTCATTCAATAAATCCTTTATTGATCCAATTGTTTGGTAGAAAAAAAGTACCAGAAAAAACAAAACCGAGGGAAACAGGTGACAAAACATACTTGTGGTCCTGTGTCATTTGTTGAAATGGACCACTCTGTTGTAAGTGCAATTTCTCCCATTCACATTAATTTATGTTTTACTTCATTAGTTTTCTTTCGATATACTATTGTATGTGTTTGTACATTCTGCTTTGTAGAAAGACCCCACAACTGGACAGCCTGCACCGCCTGATATGGTGTGGTAGATAACACATACTAGAAGAAGGAATGCAGATGGACAGTCAGTGTGGGCAGATTCACATTTAGAGAAGATTTACGTATGCTTTATATTCTTATCTTTCTTATTTAGTTAATTAATTTTATTCTTATTTTATTACTTTTTATACTTTAATTGTAGGTTCGTCTCAAGGAACTCCGTGAACAGCAGGAATTAGAGAGTGATGCTCGTATGACCTCTAATGAGATATTAACGGCTGTTCTTGGTGAGAGGTCAGGATATGTTAGAGGGAAAGGGTACAGAGCAACGCTACCAAGGAAGAGAGCTCACACTTAATCTAGTCAAAGTTCACTTGAGCATGTCCGCACTAAATTGCAACAACAGTTTGATAGAAGAATTCAAGAGGAGTGAGAAAAAATGGAAGCAAATCTTGCATTTGAGCGAGCAAAGATGGAAGAAGAGCGTGTACAATTTGAGCAAAGAATGCAAGCTCAACTCAATGCCTTTATGCAAATAATCCAATCGAATGCTCCTATATCTACATCTACTCCTACTCTTGATGTCCCACAGACTGGTCCTCCAACATAGTTTGCTTGTCCTATTATAAAAGTTTATGATGTTAAATAGTTTTTGAGAGATTGAACTTTAAGACTTAAAAATGTTGTGGATTTTATGACTTAATTAATGTATTATAATTCCATTTTATTTTCTTTTTTCAGTATTTTATTATTATGTGCACCAGGAATAAAAGCTTTAATTTAATTAAATAAATAATATATTGAAAAAATAAAATTGGCCTTTAGCAGTGACTTTTGTTGCCGCAGAAAATGAGAATAAGTTGCGACAATTTCTGTCGCCGCCTAAAGTATCTTTAGTGGCAACAGAGGTGTTGCTGCTGAATGCAACATTCACCGGCGACAAAAGTTGCCTCAGAATGTACATTCAGCCGCGACTTTTGTCACCGCCGAATGCCTATTTCAGTGGCAACTTTCATTTTACATGAATTTCTTTATACTTTCTGCGGCCACAAAATGTCGCCGCTGAAAGTCACTTTTAGCAGCGACTGGGAAAAGTCGCCACCTATACTTTCAACCACGGTTGCTATGCCAATGACATGGCGGCGACTTTGCTACTTTCAGCGACGAATTTTGTCGCTACTAAAAGTCTTATTTTTTGTAGTGTCTGATGGGTTCAATGAAAAGAACAAGTTGATAGGTGCATGGAATGGAGGAAACAGTGTCGTGTATGATGACTGCAATGTTTGGAATGGGTTCCTTGGTTTTTTGGACACAAATTCGATCTGGTGCCTCTGTTTATAGAGACTCTAACTCTAATTTGCTTGGGATAATGTGATAATCACACATTCTTATCATTTACAATCATATTGTTTTACATCATTTTTTCTAAAACAATATATATGAAGATATCTATATATATGTATGTATAATGATTATGTGAATTTTCCCATTCTCAAATATAATTGATCCCTATCACTCTCTAGATATTGCTAATTTTTCATGCAATATAATCAAACGTAGCCATTTGTTCTCATCCCCCATACAGTCAAATATACTATTTGATATGATTTTGAAACCCAGATCAGCCGGTCTAACCCAAAAACCACAAGACCAATGCCTAAACTAGTTTGGATAATAAGGCAACCCAGAGTCACAAGTAACTCAGAGTCGACTCGCCGTGACTCGGCCCAGATGAGCGAGTCGCCGAGTTACATTTTAAATTTTTTTTGGTTTCAATGACGAAACGACTTCATTTCATTTTCTTTAAAACATCATCTAAAATGAAAATTGAAGAATTAGAAATCGAAGACTCATTTGACATTTGAGACCTTGAAAAAATCGAAGTTCCCAACTGCCATCGCTCCCTCATTTCCTCTGAGTTCTTCTTCCTCTCCGTTAAGCCATGTCACAAAGTTTCAGCAGCTCTGATGAGGCATGATCGTTGCCATTTCGCCTTGAAAGGTTGGGGCTTTTGGTTTCGGCTCTTCTGGTGCTTCATTGTTGTTTCGCCATGAAAAGCTCTTCTGGTGCTTCATTCTTCTCGGTTTTATTCTGGATTCCGTCATCGTTTTGACTTCAACGTTTTGCTTTAATTTTGTTTTTGTTTTTGTTTTGCTCAATACGTTACAAGATTGACGGTGCTTTGATTTTTCTCCCTCTCGGATTCTAGTGCGCCAAGCTCTAATCTTCGCTCTATTGCCTTGAAAGGTTGAAGCGTTTGGTTCATTCCTTTAGTCCAGAAGCGTTTTATCGAGTCTGTCGTTCATAATGCTCATGGGAGAGATGATGCTTTGAGTCAACAAAGCTTTGGATGTTGAAGCTTGGTCTTTAATTTGTAGCATTTTCCTTTGATTTTTTGGTTTGGTTTATGGATTCCTTAATCTATATTTCTATTTTGTGCTTTTAATTATTTGGCTGTATTGGTTTTGCTTGAAAATGATTCTGGCTTGTTGTTGCTCTGTTTTTGACATTTGGAGGTTATTTTTTTGTTCTTGCATTGTAGCTGGATGTTATTAATTGAACTAGGTGATTTTGCTACCGCCTTGATTTGCTTTTGATGGTTTGCTACCTTCTTGATTGGTTTGATAAGTACTGCGTGGTTTTGGTGTTGACTGATTGAAATGACGTGTTTTGATGCCTTCTTGATTTGCTTTTGGTATGATAACTGAGGGAAATAATGAAGCTACTTAGAATACTACCATCCCCAATCCCAAGTCCAACAATAGTTTAACGCCACCACAATCATCAAGGAGTGTCAAAAAAATAGACCCTACATAAGAATATGTTTATGTTAAGAAAGAGGGGAAAGTAAATGTGTTTACTTACCTTTTATGTAGTTTAAATTACAGGGGAGGTGGGATAAATAAGTTGAAATAACATTTAGCTAGTGTGAGTGGTCAAGTGAGTTCTTATAAAAAAAAAATTCCCATGATATACATGCTAGAATGAAAGAATCTTTGGTATGAGGTTTAAAGAAAAACCCTGTTCATAGTGATAATGTAGATAAAGGCAAGGCAGCTAAAGAAAGTGAAGAATCAATTGTTTCAAAGAGGAAAGCTCCTAAGGGTGTGGAGGTCGACGATTTTTTTGCACCTAGGACAACTTTTAGAGCCCAACCAAGCATTAAGAGGACATGGACAAGTCAAGAAGTACAATATAATGCAAAAAATATTTTTGCTTAATGGATTTATGTGAATTGTGTTCCGTTCATCAATGCATTGACTTGTCTCTTATTTCAAAAATCTATTGAAGGTATGATGAGAAATTAAATTATTTTTAAATTTTTTATACCTTACCGGTCTGGCCTTGCGTTGACTTTGATCTGACCCACTGACCCTTAATCCAGTACCTGAAAGGTTCAGTAGCCAGTCTAGGATTAATATCTTGTGGTTGATATATGTTGCCGAAGAATGTGCTGACATGAAAAAATACAGGTCTAGTTTCATTGAAAGAAGATGAATAATGATGGGGCCACTATTGGATCTCCCCTGTCAAAAGATCCTCCACAAACAGCTATCAAGCATTGCCATGATTTATTCCTCATATATTATGCAGATACGATCAACATGCAAAGTTCCTGGTAGATTAGTAATTATAAGCTTCTCCATTGATACATCTTGATATAAGCTAATAATATGAATTAAGCATATATAATTATTTGACTGGCCAATTAATGTTGGTTTCTTTTTTCAAAAAGATATTTTCTAGCGAATTATCAAAATAGGGTATCAGCTAAACATAATTAATACTAGCCTAATACGTTATTCGAAAGTTTAATATGAGGTTTTGATTGTTGTTCAGTTTTTGAACCATTGGGCCTCTCAATGTATTGTATTGGAACAATTGGGCCCAAGACCTTAAAAAATGCAAAGTATAGCAAACAATTGGGCCCCATGTTAGCCCTTCTATTGTACCTAAAAGAAGTACAGCAAACAATTGGGCCCCATTTTCGGGGCTCTGGTGCTCTAGTGCGGACTATTTGGGCCTGGTACTCACAAAATGAGTGAATTTAAGCCCAATGACCAAAGGGATGAGAAATTGAGAAAAGTGTCAGAAGTGGGATTTGAACCCACGCCCTCTCACGAGGACCAGAACTTGAGTCTGGCGCCTTAGACCACTCGGCCATCCTGACTTGTTGTTTTATCATTAATCAACAATAGTATAAAACGATTATTGCATTCACTTTTGCCCTCTTTTTATCAAATTTTTTTTGGTACTAAAGTATTGAAGAAAAACAACGTAATGGAATCAAAATAAAAAAATAAATTCATTATTATTAACAATTTTTATAATAAATATTAAAATTGTCATGGAAGTATACTAGAAAATATATGAATCTCGCAGCCTAGCTCAATGACACCAAATATTTCTCTTAAGTCTTTATCAAATGTGAGATTGTAAGTTTTAACCTTCTATAAAAATATAATGAAGGCACGAGATATGACAAAAACCGAGAAATAATGAACGGAGAGGGGAAAAACTGGCTGTTTGTAATTTTAAATTGAGCTGGTTTCCTATTTTCCTGAGGTTGATCACCTGTTACATTTATTGTGATTATTGTCAAGGTATCTTGTTTTTCCCAAAAATAACAAACGTATGTATGTCTCCCACATGCGAAGTCTGTAGGAACTGAAACCTCGCAAAATTAATACTACCTCCAGTCCTAAATACTACATCCAATCTTAAATATAAGATAAAATTGATTTTTTTGGAGAAATTAAGGAAATTAAGTAAGTTGCTTAATCATATCATATGGTATGTATCCTTAGATTATATATTAGTTTATTAGTCAAACTAATTAATTTAGAAATAAAAATAAAAATACTCTAAAGTAATTAAATTAACTTCATTAATTTCTCAAAAAAAAAATCAATTTTGTCTTATAATTAGGACCGGAGGGAGTATAAGACAAAGTTGAATTTTTTTGGAGGAATTAAGAAAGTTAATTAAATTACTTTAGAATATTTTTATTTTTATTTTTTTCTCCAAAGTTTGACTAATAAAATGATATATAATCTAAAGATATACAACATATGATATAATTAAGTAGCTTATTTAATTTCCTTAATCTCTCTAAAAAATCAACTTTATCTTATATTTAGCATCGAAAGAGTATGTTAATTGAAGAAATTCATATATACGTGATTTGAAATTTTATAGTTGCATGAGTGGACACCACATACAGAAGCAAGTGGTTTATTTGAAACTCGAAGTGGACACGTGAGACCGCTTCATTCACTGGTCAAACGCATTTTCTTCTACTTCAAGTCATCTACATATCAAAAGAATTGGACCAAAATTATAATATAGCAGCATTAAACATTATACATAAATTAAAAATTTAATTAATCTCTTAGTCAATACTCATTCATCTCTTCGCACAGCTTTTGCTTTTGGTGTCATCGATCCATGTATTACAATCGCTGGGACCTCGAAAACGGGAAGACGATGAGTGGCGTCTAAGGTAAAGATTTAGTTCACTCTCACTTTGCTTTAATTTGCATCAAATCCTAAACTCTACTTTATTAATTACCGGGGCAAATCATTCTATAAAATTATCCTTAAAGTCTAACAAATAACAATTCAAACTTATATTATAAATACTTTGACAGTTTTAAAATTTATATTTTAAAGTATCTTGAACTTTCAATAATGTACGTTTACAATAGTTTTTGTCTGTTTATAATGTGTGAATGGAAGTCTTATTAACTACGGCATATATATGTTAGGAATTAGGATATCATTATAATTAATTAAAGGAAACAACCAAAATGCTTTCCCAGGCTATCTTCATTGCTTAGTGAATTAGAAATGAAGGTGTAAAAAGAGATATGATAAGGATGCTTTGCTCAAAGACAAGAACAATATATTGGGTAATATTTACTATATACTTGTACGTAGCACTTCCACGTCAGTGACAAATAAATCAATTATTGTTTGCCTTATATAGGAAATAAACATTTGCGCAAGCACATGTCTATTTAATGTCGGTCAACTTCAAGTTATTTTTCAATGAAACCGTTAGGTGAATAGGATAGGGGTAAAACAGTAGAAAAAGAAAACTCCAATAAACATAATAGTTCTAAATATTTTTTTATTATTAGCTTTTGTAATGAAAATATCTAAAAAGTGGCAACTGCTTGATAATGATGTTGAAATTGTCCATTACATATTTTGACAAACTTTGTTAGGAGGTGTTTCTCTTTTTATTTTAGCCTCTAAGAAAGATTTCTACGGATACAGTTAGTTGATAATCATTCATTTTAATATTTGTACAGACGTTTATAATAATACACTCATTCAAACAAATAAACACATTGTTTTAAATTTTAGTTAATACTATTTATAGTATAAACTATACATTAGCCAAATTATCACTATCACTACTACTCAAAATTATGGGTTAGATCTTACATTTCAACTCATGATGAAATGGAATTTATTATTACTTGATTGTCTCGACATTCGAACTATGATGACTATAAAATTTACAGTAAAGTCCAACCAAAATAAATTACTCGTACCCAGTAGAAGTGACATTGAAATTCCAGTGACCGTTGGGAAAGAGAAGAAATATTTAATGACCATGCACGAACGTAGTAACTTTAAACTCTTGAAAATGTCGTTTTCTATATGGTAAAGACCTACGCTCAGCTCAGCTCAGAAAGTGGTTCCCCTTTGGAGCTCACCCAACTGTGAGTGCAGAGAGCAAAGGCATGATCATGGCGGTGGGGTTGGCCCACTAAAATTCCCTTTCTACTCAACAAATTTGTGTGCATCACATAAACAAGCACGTTCTCTAATACCAATAAAACCTTTGGACCCCCCCCCCTGAAAAAAAAAACAAAAGATTAATATGATAACAATAAAGTTTGTCCCTCTGAATCCCACCATTGCCATCCACTATCAAACTAGACACGTTGACCTCTGGTCCTATTTACATAAATGGATTCAACATATATGATCCTTCTTTATTAATCTGTATTGCCCCACAGAAACATGTGTTCTCTTTGCTTATTATGAATAGGGTTAAGGTTCAATTATACTTAAAAAGTTTTCGCATGAGAACTATAGCTGTTAAGAAATTTTTGTTAAGCAAATTCGACTAAACGTTAAAAACTAACGTTGATTGATCCAACATTGCTCTCTTTTTAATATTTTTTGTGACAAAATTGATCCAACAAAAAATTTTGGAATATCTACATCTCAACCTCAAGTGAAAACTTATCGGACAAAATTAGACTTTAACCCTTGCCAATGTTCAATAGAGGGAGGGACATGAAACCATGTAAACACTCGGCTTAATATCATCTTTTTCTGTACAGGGAACTTAATCATCTTCAATCACGCAGGATTTCGGGAAAACTATGAAATTGATCTCTCTCCTTTTCTGTACACTACATGCAAGTTTACATAGGAAAAATCTGAATCTGTCGTGACAATATTGTTCTGTCATGAACAGAGTTTGGGCAAAGATCTTGAATAACTATGTCCTGAAACTCTTGATTTCATGATCTTTGCCATCTGGGCTTGCAATTTCCTACACATGCTCTCCAATTCTGTGACCCTCCATTGCATTCCCTGCAAGTTTGCTGCGAATCTCTTGTCTTGGGCTGAAACATTAAACTCTGCAGTATACAGCATGACCTGTTCTTTGATCCTGTGCCTCGTTCCTCTTCTTCCGGCGTCGCTGGAACTACGCGGCAAAATGGTGATCGAAGCTGCAGCATTATTATTGGGAGTGCCAAGAATCAAGTTTTTGAGCTTGGATTGTTGAACAATAAGAGCCTTAACTGCAGATTTTGATGGGAATTTTTTGTTCTGAGACAGATTCAAGCATGCCTCAGCTGAAAGCTTCTCATAATTTAAAGCACCACAGATCTTCAGCCTTTCTTCCTCTGACAAATCCCCATGCACCTATATGTAGTAAACACATTTTAAGTAGGTTTCAATTTAGAAGAAGATTCAATTGAAAAAGAGGTTCAGCCCATATAAATCATTCATGAGGAGAATAAATCATTTGTGAACAAACTAACCTCAAGATACATGTCCATTGCATGATACAGTTCATCATGGGAGTCTCTTGCAGAATCTGGTAGTGCTAAGGCAAGAGCCAAGAACTTGGAAGGTTTTAAATAAGGATCAGGGGCTATTTCAGCTATATACAAATCAATAAAGCTGGCAACTTTCTTCATCCGAGAATGAGCGACAAGACAGTTTCCTTGTCGCAGGAATGCTTTCAAGAATCGCAGAACAAGATTCACGTCATATAAGTAGTCTATTCCATAAGGAGATGGAACAAGCAAATTGTCCAACGTTGCTTGATCCAACTGTGAGCCAATCATATTCTCCAACTTGTTCTTGCTAAATTTGCTAATGTTCAAGTTGATAGTGATTCGGAGAATCCCAAATAAAGTCTTGCAAGGAAGAACACTAGGGTCCATACTGTAATGCATGTCTATGACCATTTCAATGATCTTCCTCTTCTCATCGGTTGTGGCAGAAGAAAACTTTGCCTTCTGGTAATACATCAGAAACCTACTGATTATTACTTGGTCCAGTTTTCGCCAAAGCATAGACTTTACCACCATTTGAACCAGCAAGGGACTGAGAAATAGGAGGTCATCAAACCACCATGTGGAACGAGAAAATAGAGTCTTTGTACTCTCTGTGCTTTTGGACTCGCTGGAACATCGATCCCCAGAAATGTCAGAGGAACAAGAAGATGGACAAGGGCTTGCTTCGCTGGCCAAAACCAGCCTCCCAACTATGGATTCCAAGCATTTCTGAAGCATCATGGTAGAGCAACCTGCGACTAGCGTGAAATCTTGGCACTGTTTCAAGGCTGTTAAAAGATCAGACCATGTCCAATAGACAATCTCTTGGAGTGATTTTTCTGTTTGCTCCAACAAATTAGGACTCTTTCCACCAACAACGGACTCTTTCATTTCCATGAATTTTGCAGCAGAGTGAGCCAGGAACAGATTGAAAGGAGTTATGTCATATTTTCCATTGTTGTAACAAAATTTCAATACAAGCTCAAAACCTGATACCCCTCCTGGAAAGTCATGGAATATTACTTTAAGCTTGCTATTGGGATTGCTATTTTTCCCCAACAATTTGATGAATTTGCCTGAATAGCGAGCAACAATATTCTGCAGAAAAGGATAAACAGAGTTAGATGACAAGGGAGATTCTTTCATCAAAGAAAAGATCTACAACTTTTTTTTTTTTGCTATATACTCATGAAACTGGAAATCTAGCATCAAATTAACCCAGTAGAGAGAGAAAAGAAAAGGGATGTGGAGAAAAAAGGAAAAATACTGAAAAAGAATGGACCAGTGAAACAGGGGTTATTATGAACAATAAATTATGCATTAGAGGGAGACTGAAGGATCTCCATGTACTAGTTATCTAGCATATATGGAAGCGTATAGAAGAGAAATAAATGACCTTGAAAGCAATCCTGAGTCACTCGCAAAAGGAGTGAATAAAACAAATGAAGGTGAGCACATTAAAAGACTGCATTTAATGAGGTTTGCCGCAAACAAGAACCGAGTCAGAAACCTAATAAGAAGGAAGAAAGAAAGAAAAAAGAAAATGAATAAGGCGAGGCACTTTGAGCTTGTGGTTTGTAAAAATGGAGATGACAATTAAATCATTATAGCCCCACTTCACTGTCATGTAGGTGCACATTAATGATGGTCGGAAAGTTACAATTTTTATCATAAAGTTACTATCGAAATGATAGCGGGAAAAAGAAAGAGAAACTACAGCAGAAATTATGGATAAATGATCGAACAGTATCAAAAAAAAATCAAAAAGAAAAATCATTGAACAATAATCACTTCTCGCTTTTACAACAGTAGCACAAACAGAAAACCATCAACCAGAAGAATGAGAAGATGATATTTCTGGGTTCTGACTATACCTTATAGATCCTAAACCCACGCGAAATCAAAAACTGAAACAAAGGTTTTGATAAACAGAGAGAAACAAAATGCTTACTTTGTTCACCAGGAAGGTCCCTTGTCTATTTATATCCACTTCAAGATCACAGCAATCTTCCATGATTTAAGCAAAAACGAAAACCCAAACGAACCCACCTCAAATCAAAGAGTACTGATTCTCCTGAACTTTTTTTGGGAGTTGCGTAAGAAATAGAGAAGCCAAAAGAAGCCAAAAATATGGGGAGGGAAGAGAGGACTCAATAGTCAACACAATACAAGCAAGAGCAGATTCTGAGAGAAAGAAGAAGACAGAGAGGAAGGAGAGGGCGAAATCAGAGAGAGGGAGGGAGGAAGAAAGCGGGGTAGTTGTAGAAGAGTGGTGTATTGCTGAGGTGATCTGGTTCGACCATGAGACACAGAAACAAAGCAGAGAGTGTAAGAGAAGCAACAAGAAAGCATATAAAATCAGAGAGAGACAAAGGGATATTATATGTATGGACGGACTATACAAGTCAGAGACAGAGACGCAGAGAGAGGTCATTACCGCAGCATATTAACAAGTGTTCCACCTTGTCTGGATTCTGAATTTGTGTATATATTTTTTTTTCGTTTGTACATTTTGTTTATATAATATTCTTGTAGCAGGCCACCTAAATAACTTATTGACTCAACTGCAGCATTTTAGCGATTCTGGGAATGAATTATTCTATTTGATTGTTGAATTGGTGTACAATGTATGGGATTATATAGCAACATTTGTCGGAGACAATTTTATGTAATCTTTTCTATGTGGGTCCATTGGAGTTTGGAGAAATATGGAAAATAATAAAATGGTAAAATTAAAAACTTCATAAAAATATTATGATCATGTGTGGTTGAACGTAAAGTACGTAGGTGGTGGTGTATTTTCTATGGGGTAAGTTCTTTCACGTGAACAGGTTACGGATCAACTTGAAGACATGATAACGGCGTCAATATGTATAATTAAGTACTATCTGGTTTGTTTTATTTATGTGGTGATGATTAATTAATTCTATCATTGGCCAAAAAAAAAAACAGGATTAATTAATTCTATCACCGTCACGGAGTTGTGAAGAGTTATGATCATGGTTCCCGGACCCGGACCGGACCGGCCGGTCCGGACCGGAAACCGCCGAACCGGTCACTAGACCGGTCCGGTTCACGGTCCGGTCCGGGTCCCAAATTTAAAAAAAAAAAAAAATTTAACTTTTTCTTTTAGAATTTCATACTATAAGCCTAAAATTTTCAATTACTCACCGGTTTGGTCCCGGTTTGACCCACTGACCCTTAACCCAGTACCCCGACCGGTTCAATACCCGGTCCGGTCTTTAATACCTTGGTTATGATCATTAGTTTCTAGGAAAAAGAACACCAAGAGCCGTTGTTTTGGGGGAACACTTCGGAGCATGGAAACTTCGATTAGTACACAGCTTTTCAACATCAACAAAAGTGTTGTAAACTATGATATGAAATATAAATATTTTATTCTCTAATTTACAATAAAATATACAGTTCCCATTAATCACAAACTGGTAATTGTAGCAACTAGTAGTGATTATTAATAAGTAACTTATGACCACCTGATAGCATCCGACCTTAGCTCAGTTGGTAGAGCGGAGGACTGTAGTGGGTAACACCTCAGGGATCCTTAGGTCGCTGGTTCGAATCCGGCAGGTCGGATTTTTATGTTTCCATTTCCTTTTTCCTTTTGCAAGTGTTACCTTTGCAAGTCCCCTCTGTGATTTGTCCCCAATAATACAAATTGGCATGGCAACGAATATGACCACTCATGAAAAAGTAATATTCAGGATTGGGTGGTCCTTTCTAATTTTCCCCCCTTTCTTTTTTCTGTTTTTTTGTCTTTTCTTGGTGCACATTTGATTGTTTGAAATATAAAGATAATGAATTCTAAAAATTTTATTCCAATCAAAATGGACTTGGAATGAGAGTCCTGTGTAAAAGCATCTCAAACCATTTATATTGAAGATAAAATAGAGATACTTAATTAAAGGACCAAATTAAGCCAAAAAAAATACCTTAGTACAAAATTCAAAGGCCTATTTTTAGAGTCCTATGTAAAAGCTTCTCAAACCATTTATATTGAAGATAAAATAGAGATACTTAATTAAAGGACCAAATTAAGCCAAAAAAAAATACTTTAGTACAAAATTCAAAGGCCTATTTTTAGATTACCAAATTGACTTGCGTATTACAATGCGAGAGCCTAGCAGTCTAGCCGCCTTCTTCTCTTCTCTCTCTTTCTCTCTCTTTTGTGGCTTATGGAGATGCTGTAACTTTGTAAGAAAAGGGTTGGAAATCATGCTGTAACTGTCAAAGACTATTGAAAAAAGAAAAGAACAATAATAAGACACAGATTCTTATAGGCAATAGCAGCGACAAGAGAGCCTCTTACACCGATGACTTCCAAGGTTGAAAACAAAAGCTGCATCAAAAGGGGAATACATATATATGTGCATGGCTGAGAGACACACACACAATTTTTACTCTCGTACAAAAGACAAACAGCACATTCATCTTTTTATGCCTCTCATGATGTGGTCCAACGCATAACAGCCTCATCAGCTTCATTACAGTATTATTTAGATGGACGAGAATTACAACTCAAAATGAAACCCTCCTTCTTGTCTCTTGCTGGTCATCTGGCAGCCTTTTCACACACACACTTGAACATTAGTTGCTTTCGCTTCTCTGCTGCCTCTCCCTGGACCACTGAACCAAAACTCAAATCCTTCTCATGCTAGCTAGCTCCCATTACTTTTTGTCTTCCTCTTATGAAATATAGTATGCTTAAGGACTCAAACCTCATGGTATTGATCAATATATAGAAGTTCTTTTGTATCACTACTTTAGTACTTTTGAAGTAGTCGGTTTTGTTTCAATCCCATGCAATAGGTTTGAAACAAAACTAGGTGTGTAAATACTAAAATGATACAAAACTTCTAGGGAGGAACCAAAATGAGGTTTTGAGTCCATGTTGTAAGGACTACAGCTCAGCCCACACCCATATGATCGTTTAACTCATGTGGGACCCAAACTGTGGCAAAGACAGTGTTATGGCCTTTCCATGTGAGAACTAACATATTATCTTCTTCTATCTTCATACCCCATCCACTTGCATGCTCATCAAGCAAAGCCTTAACTTCTCTCACAGTTCCTTCACAGAATGGAACGTTGAAGAAGCCTCCATTTCTCATCCTCTGCGACATTTTCGCGCCGCTCTCTAATCTCTCTATTCTCTGAACCCCCTCGAAGCTTATGATGTTCTCAATTTTCTGGCCTATGTCAGATTCATACTCTACCCTCTGGTTGCTATCTTTAGGCAAAAAAGTCTCCAAAGCATCAAAGGGTATCCACAAATAGTTGAAACAAGTGGTGATTCTTGACGTGAGACTTGGTACACTAAGATCACAATCCTCATCAACTAAAAGTACTATTCTAGGGTTAAGAGTTTTGATTAGATTTATGAAAGTGTCCCTAGGAGATGCTTCTTGGAAAGTCCCCTTTCTTTCATCAGACAAGTAACGTAGCCAGTTTTGACAATTTATCACCAAAGCTTCGTCTTCCCTAAGATTTAACATAGTGGGATTCAAGTGACTTAACAGTGACTCAAAGGGAAAAAAGCAGGATGATGAATCATTAATATTGCTTAATTCAGAAGATGCAGTGTTCCTTCCAATCACATTGAATTCAAAAGGGACATCCCTGAATTTAGCAAAATTCCCCAAACGCAGCCCAACTTCTTCTGTTGAAATATTGACCAAAGGAGGGACACGTGGCCGAAAAGAAGGCACTGTGATTTTAACCTCGGGAGGGCCTTCTGGGATTTTGGCCAAAGCATCGATAAGAGTAGGCCATTGCATACAATGGGTAATACTAAAATCTAGTATGTGCACTCTTTGAAACCCTTGAATTGCTTTAAAAATAGCACTATTAGAAGCACAAAACCCAAACCTATGCCAAGGGATAAGATCAACGTACCCTGCAAGCTCCGTCACCGACATTAACCTTCTCTGGATGGTACTGCTTCGTCCGTTGAAGTTCATAGGACATACTAGTGAAGCCCTAGAGATTAAGGCTCTGAGGAACCATGAGGTGAGCCTTTGGTTGGTGTCTCCAATTGGAGAAGCAACATTATTGAGCACCCACATGACTTGTTGAGCTAAAGTTACATCGTTACTCTCCAAAGCACTAGCACAATGAAGCAAGAGCTTCTCTATACAAGCTCCATCGAGACTTCCCAAACACCCTTTGAGTTCTCCTGAGAGATCTTGATTATTATTGTGGGCCGTGTTGAAGAGAGTTGGGTATTCAAGGGAAATGGAAGTAGTACTTCCTTTTAACTCAGTTTTCATGGCTCTAGCTAGAAGCTAGGTTTTAGGTTTATGAAAGAAGAGGGAAAAACTCGATCAAAGTGGTTGTTAACGTCGTTTATGATTTTGTGTTGAGTATTGGCAAAAGAGAAGACGGAGTGGGGAGGTAAATATTGTTTTTGTGTGCTTTTTGACGCGCTTCTAGAGGAGAAAGGTGCAGAGGATTTGAAAAGCTAGGGCTTTATCTTGTGAACTTTTAGAGGCCTAAAGCCATATAAATGCTTCCAACTTCAGAGCAAAAACCTTTGGATATGGGAATGTAGTAGAGAGAAGGAGGAGTTTGCAATTGTGAAGTGTGAACTTTGACATGTGAAGCCATATATATATATAGAGCAGAAAAGGGGTCTTACATTATATATATCTAGATATAGTAATGCAGACAAAAAAACTTGAGAGAGGGAATACAGTAAATAAACCTCCAGCCATTTTTACATACACTTCCATGCATCTGAATGTACTGCGGTAATTGAAAGGTCATAAAAAGAATATGTGTATAAATTATGACAAATGTCTTACTCCCTCCTGTCCTAAATATAAAATAAAGTTAAATTTTTTGAAAAGATTAAGAAAATTAATTAAATTATTTTAGAGTATTTATATTTTTTTTCTGCAAACTAATTAATTTAACTAATAAAGTGATATATATATATATATATAACCTAAGGATATACAACATATGATGTGATTAAGTAACTTATTTAACTTCCTTAATCTCTTCAAAAAAATCACATTTATCTTATATTTAGGACCGGAAGGAGTATTTAGGTTTATTCTTAAGTTAAATTTATAAATATTTTTTTTATTGACTGAAGGGATCATATTAAAATGCTTATATATGGTGCAAAAAAATTTCATCTTATTTTCATCTAACATTAAATAAACTTGTCTTATTGATTAGTACTTGTCTATCATATGGGTTAGATTTGGAAACTAATTAACGATGCTCAGTTCAACCCCTATTTAAGGGACGACAGAGCACTAAATATGATATCTCTTTTTTTAGCGGGGATTTGAATATATATCATCATCTATATTGTAAAATTAGCCCTTTGCTAAATCTAACCCCAACTAATCATAAGCCACACATATATATTTCTAAGCTAAAGTGTTATTTTTCAAGTGTATTTTACACACACATGTGGCTTACTATAAATTTTATATTTTAATTACAATGGCATCTTAATAATTTATTAACAAATTAATGAAGTGATGTGAGTGTGGAGAATCAAACGGAGATTTCATTTATTTATTTGAAGGTAATAATGTACTTTTCCTTTAAATTATTCAAGCGTATATTCTCAAAACTATGGGAAATTTCAATTTGAATAATGTGTTCCCGAGGATAAATACTGTGGTTTGCAGCAGGATTTCCATTTTTTCTCCTTTGGGAATTAGGTTAATTTGTAGAAGAATTTCTATGTACGTCTTCTCAAAAGCAACATAAAGTTCTTTTTTTATGCTGCATTAGATTAGAACTCTTTTAGATGCTACCTGGCCCTCTAATCCCATATTATGTACTAATCAATATACAAATGTCCTTTTGAAATAAGTCGTTGGAATGATCAGAAGATCATAAAGCTAATTTGTCTTCTTCTTGATTATATTGCTTTTCAACTAGTTCTTACTTGTTTTGTAGTAATAATTATTTAGATTAATATAATGCAAAAAATAGATTAAAAAACACATGGTGGCAAATAAGTTAACGAAGGTGTGCTATAGCCGGCCCACTCTTGTCGAATTCGCTTTCACAAAATGAGTATTGAAATTAACATCCCATGTTTGGTTAGTCTTAACAAGTCTCGATCATCTTCCTGTTGCATTCATTCTCCTTTGCGCTCAAATAATGCACATATTTAATATAATTTATACGTTTTAATTATAAAATAACACACATCAAATTGGTTGCTTCTGTATGTGATGCCATAACTAAAAACAAATCTGACATCTTCATGTATACAGATTAGTCGATCACTATTGCAATTTTTCCTTCTTAATTACTCTTCCTCTCCTTTGTCCGCTTTTTTAAATCATCTCACTTGATCAAGATACGATCTTGTAATATATTAAGTTGATCGCATTTGGACATGCTTACGTATTATATTCCAAAATTTTGTTATCTTATAAATTATAATTAAGTTCTTTTTCTAGAGTTTACATTTGACTACCTTTACGTGGAGGATTTTCTGTTTGTATGGGTGACTGATAATATATTATGATAATATACTTAATTATATGTGGTGATTACACAATCAATATGATTTTGGTAAAGCGCGCTCAATCATGTTTTATCGGTTTGATAAAAATGGATTCCAGTAATAATTTAAAAAGGAAAGAACATGAGGAGATAAAAAAAGTAGAGTAGGGGGAATAAATGTGAATTTACAGTCTTTTGGAGCAAGATTATTAATTGTAGTGAAGTGGTTGAAGTTGGCCACAAATATGCTCTGAGAAAAAGTACAAGGAGATAAGAATGAAGGCAACTTCACGTCCGATTTGAAGCATCATGCAACGTTTGTGAAGTATCATTTCATCCTGCAAAATTAAGGCTGCACATTAGGGACAAGTCTCTATCACTTCATCAAGTCCGATCAAAATTTTAAATGATTTTGGTTGTACATATTTTCCCTTTACCTGACTTACAGCTAAAAAGAAAAAGCTCATTTAGGTGAAATGTTATTTTACCATTTTCGTTGCCTTCGTAATGGTTTTGTTTCTTGAGTTCGGACAATTTTTTTTTTTTTGAAGTTGTCAACAATGGACAATTTTATCATGAAAGTTTTTTGGAGGCAATTTTATCTTAGAAGTGTAAAAAATGGAGTAATTTGCCTTGATAGTTATTCCAATTAATTTTAACCTTTAATTGATCAAATATGCTAAGCTGCTAATCCACATGTCATCATGTCTTTTTTGTTAAAATGCAAATTTGTCTAAAAAATCCATGTGTCATCTACTTCATTTTTTTTCAAAGTTAGATTTAAAACTTACGGGGAAAATTTACACCATCACAAGAATGATGTGGATGACATGTAGATTACTAACTTAGAATATTTGATCAATAAAAGGTAAAAATTAACTGAGATAATAGTAAAAGCAAAATTGCTTCCTTTTTGCACTTTCGAGGCAAAATTGATCTTCAGTGACAATTTTCATGACAAAATTACCCCTTAATCCTTGTGTTTTTTCTTTTTTAACCTTTAATTGATCAAATATGCTAAGCTGCTAATCCACATGTCATCATGTCTTTTTTGTTAAAATGCAAATTTGTCTAAAAAATCCATGTGTCATCTACTTCATTTTTTTCAAAGTTAGATTTAAAACTTACGGGGAAAATTTACACCATCACAAGAATGACGTGAATGACATGTAGATTACTAACTTAGTATATTTGATCAATTAAAGGTAAAAATTAACTGAGATAATAGTAAGAGCAAAATTGCTTCCTTTTTGCGCTTTCGGGACAAAATTGACCTTCAGTGACAATTTTCATGACAAAATTACCCCTTAATCCTTGTGTTTTTTACCATCATACTAACTTTGTTCAGCACATAGCTCTTCATATTTTAAAACTAATAGTAAAATCAAACCTTCATCTCCTATATATCTTGTTTAACGGTGTTAAGTCTATAACAAAATTAACACCGTTTGTGTCAACTTATGTTCCTTCTGAGTATTTTTTTTATTTTTAAAAATTAAAAGGATTAACGTTTCAAATGGAAGAAATTAAATAAAAGGGATGGAGAACCATGAAAATAAACTACGTACATTAATTAAAAATGGAACACAAATAAAATAAAAGGATTTGGAGTGATATTTTTCCTAATTTTTGTTTGATTAAATCAGTTTCTTTAGCTAGTTGGAAGGTAATTCAATTTGTTAGGAAAAATATCAAAGCAATGACACTTTGAGGGGGAAATTAGTGTTTTAAAAGATGATGACCTTGTTTTAAGGAGTATATATGAAGGATTTGTAAAAAGAATAAAAAATATAGTGCTCCCTCCGATATTATTTATAAGCAATTTTCTCTCTCATAAAGCTAGTCCTTTTTATAAGCAACGTCCACTTTGTGTCTGAAAATGTGAGATTCTTTTTCCTATTTTATCCTTATTAAATACATAATTTATAATTAATTATCACACACACCAAGTGTTATATTCAGGAGAGAAAGAGAGACGTGAATGAAGTCAACAAAGCACTGAAAAAATGTATATTCTACCATCTCTCATACTTTTTATTATACATTCTCTCTCCTATACTCTTTTCATAAATATAGTCATATATGAAAAAAAATATGGCATTTTTTACACCCTTATTACTTTTAACTATCAGTTCGTTTTACTCAATCAAAAGGAAAGTTGCTTATAAATAAGATCAGAGGAAATATATAATAAAATTTACTAAAAAAATTGAAACTATCTATCAGTAATGAGTAATAAACTTAACTCATATTTTGAGTGAAACGCAGGACTTAATATATTATTGCCAATGCAACAGTTTTCTCTCAAAGAGAAGAATACCAAAAGTATAAAACAAGACCTAGCCATTAAAAAAAAAGATAAAAAAAATAAGAAGATCCCAAACATGTTTGAATTATCTTTTGTTTCAATATGGGTTAATTGTTTAATTAACATGAAAACATCAATCTTGTCCACGGGGCTACTTTCATTGAGACAGTGACAGGGGTACATAGTACATTCATATGCCACTAATTAACATATATAGACAATAACCAGATCCCTATAATCATCAACCATATTAAGCCCCTTGCTTCTTGTTCATCAATCAGTTTGATGCCAAAACACAAAATTTAGTGTTTAATGGAAACTTCAAAACTCCGAGGATAGTTAATACTCCCTCCGATCCTAATTATAAGATAAAGTTAACTTTTTTGAAGAAATTAAGGAAGCCAATTAAATTACTTTAGAGTATTTATATTTTTATTTTTTTCTCCAAACTAATTAATTTGACTAATAAACTAATATATAATCTAAGGATACTAAAAATATAAACACTCTAAAATAATTTAATTGACTTCCTTAATTTCTTCAAAAAAGTTAACTTTATCTTATAATCAGGACCGGAGGGAACATATAATTCCCAGGGCATAGCCCTGTTTTCACCCCAAAAAAAATGTAAACTTCAAAACAAGCTCATCCATGATTATATGGAGCTTTCCCCATTAAATTCAAGAAGTTATATATGTGGCAAATAGTTGGGAGTTCAAATTTAAATCTTTATATATATGTAGCCAATGATCTTGTAGTCTAGTGGTATAAAAGGTTCCTTCTAAGTGAGAGGTGGTGAATGTAACCCCCTTCACGATTAAGGCTGAGATTAATTCGTAAAAACGTAATTAATGTGGAATTAGAGACCGTAATAGATTTTGGGATTTAAACAAAATCAATTTTCCCAAATCAGGGTTCACAAAAATATTTACAAAACCTGTTAGATAATGGTCTCACGTTCACATTTCAATACAAAATGGCCTCTACCGGTTGGTTTCATTCATACATATCAGAGTACAGCATAAATTCCCGACACACTCGGGTTCCATTCATTAATAAAAAGGGATTTACACAAGGCACAAAGCCTACAATTCATACCCTTTTTCTTGGGGATTACACAAAATCTACTATATACAATTGTTTCTACCAAAAATATCGAAAAGGTATACAATGATAACCATTAACCCAAAATATACTCCTAAACTGGAGTTCTAACTGCTCTTCGTCGCCCGTTTGCCTTTCGATCCTTCAGCCCTGTCTAAAATGTTTAATTTTGGGAGAGTGAGATTCTAAAGAATCCTCGTAGTAACAAATCAATCATATAATGTACAATAATAATGCATGTAAGCAAATCATTAACCACAACAAGCAACTACAACGACAATTACAACGGCAATGGTTAGTATGACACATGTCATCCCTTACGATTGCTCACGCTGAATAGCTCATGTTGCATTGTATCATAACAATCCACACAATATATTTCACCACAGCTGGGATTCATATAATGCATTTCATATACAAGCCATACCGGCAAGATACACACAGCCCACGGCTGAATTCATAAATGCCGCCCCACGGGTCGGATTCACAATATCCATGTCGATTACGACGGCAGTTCAACGGCCGACCTAGAGATGACCACCGTCAATCCCTACACGGCTCACGCTGACCTGCTCACGCCGTAATGGACCATGGCACACATTTCACAAATTCAACGATAAGTTATGTATGCCAAAACATCATACATAATATGAGAGAAGAGTCATTACCTAGTTCGTTCCGTGCGTGCTTTGTCGCAGGTCTCTCCCGAGGAGGGCAAATATCGTATCCTATAATTATAATTAGGGACGAAGATTTATTCTCTATTCCATTACTCAATTAACTTCACCATACTTAGATTTGGTTATCATTTATGTCCTTTAAGTAATTAAAATTGACTCTAATAAAAGCCCTAAAGGATTGGGAAACATCGGGTTAGAAACCACTTTTCAAAATCACAAGGTGCTGAAAACAGGGGCTGGCTGCACCCAAAAAAACCTCTGGCTGCGGCCAGAAACAGTACAAAAAGTTTCTGGCTGCAGCCAAGAATTTTCTGGCTGCGGCCAGAATGTTCACAGAAGCTTTTGCACTGCAGCCAAGAATTTTCTGCTGCAGCCAGGGCAACTTCGAAAATTCATAACTAATTCTAAAAAAATCTAAATGAGGTGATCCCAAATCCAAATGAAAGGTATTTAAGTCCACTTTCAAGGAAAAATATGGCTCATAACTGGAAATCACCACAAAAATAAATATTTCAAGAAAAGTCCACACTATTCCAGAATTGTTCCCAGATTTAACATCAAACTTTGGACAGTCATAACTTCTAGCCCAAAAATCGAAATGACACAAAAAATATGTTCATTTTGAAGCTTGAGATGTGAACTTTAAGACTGAAAAGTTTCATAATTTTCCAACACCATTTGCTATTTTAAAACGTTCATGCAAGATTACTGCCCAAACAGAGTTTCTTACTAATCAAAACTTGCTACTTTTAACACTAAGTTCTCAATAGTTCAAAATTCATATTCAACACTTCTCCCACACAAAATCACTTCTCCCACACAAAATCACTCAAGGAACACAATGGTGACTTCAAAATGACCAAAATCACAACCCAATTACATGCCTTGTTTTTGCCCAATACACAAAACCAACATAAAGTTCCCAAACTTCACCTTTAAGCTTCAATTCAATATCATTCATTCAAAACACTTAACAAGGCACTAATTCCATGACAACAACAATTCAAACACCACAAGACCCTAATTTTCGAAATTTCAAGCCAAATTTCCAGAATTTCCAAGCTAAATTATTTGGCACAAAACTTATATAGAATAGAAAGGTTTCTTAAACTCACCTTAACAACTTTCTCAAAGTAGCTTCTTGATTCTCCAACCTCCACAATTTCTTGAAGTCTCAAACCAACACCAAATGGCAAACTATAACCATAGAAATGTAGCTCTTAACTCAATGATCAACTTTAATGAAGGGAGTTTGAGCATTGGAGGGCATTTACTTACCCAAGGATCAAGCTTTTCCTTCTTCCTTTCTTCCTCTTCAATGGCCAAAAGAGAGAGAATGAGAGGGATGAGATGGAGTTAGGGGTGAGCATGGTGCCCAGTAGCCCGGTGCGCCCACCCTGGCCCTGCAAAAAATTGCCCAGCCCAGCCCTAAAAAAGTGGCCCGGAAAAATCTTGGGCAGCTTTGGGCGGGCTAATAACCGGGCAGGGCCGGGCATCGGGCAAGGGGTGCTACCCTGCCCATTTGGCCCTGCCCTGAAAATTATTTTCATTTATTTAAAATATAAAATTTCATATCAATTAAATATTATTTCATATATATATTTTTATTTAAAATATATATTGTCTATTGTATAATACTCTTCTGATCCTCTCTTTTTTGCTCTAACCACTAAACACTATTTATAAGTAGATTTCTTCCTTTCTTCTTTACTTTGTGCTTATTAAATTATAGTTGCTTTTTATTTTCTTTCCAGATGCTTCATCATTTGATCAACTTTTGGGACATTGAATTGATGCAAACTACTTTGACTTCACAGCTTTAATTACAATCATTTTGTTTTCTTATTTATAATGGATTATGGATGTTGTTTAATTTTTAAAGTCTGGATATTTGTTAAGACATATGGTATTTTTTAAATTTCAAGACTCAAGCTGTAGACTTATTTTGAAATATCCTAAGATGTGAAATCATCGAATGTATTTGAAGTTTATATTACTTAGGGTGAAGTTAAGACATATATGGATTAGTAACTACAGGAATGTTTATGAAATTCATAAGAAATTATTCATAAGTGGACAAGATAAGGCGTTATCACTTCGGCAGGGAAGCCCACCCTGCCCAACCCACCCTTACCTAGCCCAAAATGGTTAAGGCTTTTAGCGGGCAGGGCCGGGCACCGGGCTACAAAATGCAGCCCGTTCATTCTTTGGGCAGGGCATCGGGCAGGGGTCTCGCCCTGCCCAGCCCTGCCCATGCCCACCCCTAGATGGAGTGAAGAAATAAAAACAATGATACTCCCTCCATGACTTCAGCGAAAAGAGAGGAGAGGAAGAGAGAGAAAATAATTAAAATACTCTCCCATTTGACTTTTCTCCATATCTCTCACCATACACACTTTTACCACATGCCATTGGTTTACACAAAATATGTCACCAATTAACTTATCTAATCTCTCCATTAGCCATATTAGTCACATATCCCATTTTCTCTTAGTTAGTAATTAATTTCTCCCTTAATTACCAACTCATGGCTAATAATTCCATTCTTCCAATTTTTCTATTAATTATGACATATTAATTAATATTTCCATAAAACACATAATAATTCCAATTAAATCCATAATTATCCACAATAATCATGATTAGCCTTTAATCAAAAATTGGGATATTATAGTAAAGTTGATTTTGTTTGCAACCTCAGGCCGGTAGTGCCTACCCCTTCAAGAAAAATTATGCTGTTATTAGTGAAGTATATACTATTTCTTTTTGTTTTTTGGCCAATAAAGTATATACTATTTCTGGTTCTTAAAAATAATGAAAATATAATTGAAATTAAAATAATTCCCACTTCCCCTCTTGCCACCTTTGAATTTGCAATAATTTATTGATAAAAAATTGCAAAAATTTAGTTCGTTGTTGTGGATGACGTGAGTATGTTATCCAAATTTTGGGCTTGGAGCTGGACAAATAGCCAAGCCCAATGCATTAAAGCCCGTATTCATGCACCTACCATCAAGTGGTTTTTTCTTACTCTCAAACTTTCAACAAATTGAAGAAAGGGTTCTGGCCTATAAACTGTTTAAATTAAATTTTAGTTACTTCAATCTATTTATTTATTAATTATCATTTTTATAAACTACTAATTTTGAACTGTACAAATTTAACCTAATAGTTGAGAGATGAAAACTAGAGAGGATGTAAAAGAGAAAAGAAATGGTTTCCATAACAATAATTGGTTTTTGGGATTTCATTAGAGGTTTCATGGAATTTTATTAGAGTTGAGCAAGTCGCCCATAATCTGGTAAACCTACTCAAACCCAATAAAAAATTACCTATTTTAGCCTACCAAACCTATAATGGGTAGGTTAAAATGGGTGGATGTGTACACTAAATTGGACAGGCTATGAGCATATTTTTGGGCTACTCATATCCGCCCATATATGTTTATATATAATATGTATTTAAGTATAAATATTATATATATATATATATATATAAAATACATATCATCCGATTTAATTATATTTGTGTCTGTATATCATGAATCAAAGATTATATCTCATAATCATGATTCGGAAATCAGAATTATGATATCGGGTCAAAAAAATCAGAATTATGATAATGATTATGATGATGTGTGTGTGTATAATCTTTATCAAAAATGATCAAAGCTTTTAAACTTATATATATATATATATATATATATATATATATATATATATATAAAACACATATAGAAGCTGTGATTATAAATATTAATTGTTTTGCTAGAATCGCTAAACGGATTGATTGAGATATTTATTGACCAAAGCATCAATACCTTAATAAGATGCCTGTACATGACTATATCCTTCTTTTACGGAAATTAAAAATCTATATAATATATTATAATTAAAGATAAGTTGCATTGCACTGGATTTTAAGATTTTTAAAGATATTTCTAGATAATATATATTTTATAATAGGGACTTTTAACAATATTATTAACTTTTTAATATCACTGGAGTTTTTTTTCATTAATTTTCATTTTCAATTTAAACGGAAAGCAGATAACTTCATAGCCTATTTTTAAGGGATAAGGCAACAAACTTAACTGTTTTTGCGTAAGGCTTAACTCTCCTATCGAATCGCTTCCGCTACCTCTCGATATCAAGAAACCAAATCAATTTTATTTTAGAGGAACCGAACACAACACACTGCTTCCTGATTATAGTGATGTTCAATATCTTCCCCAAATTCGGATCTTGCTATCGTCTTCCGCAACGGAGACGGCCACCGACGTCGACGTCCGACGACAGCTTTTTCTGTCACGTTGGTACTTCTGATGATTGCCATCACGTGAGGAACAACAGAACCTATTGCCGGCGGAACCGCCCATCGGCTTGGCGTCCGACGCTGTCAGTGATCATGGAGGATAATGTGTATCAGGATCCTGACATAAACGTTAACAGGAAATCCGAAAAGTCCGGGAAAAACAAATCAGTGGCCAATGTTGTTGTCTGTATTAATCGACCTCATGATGAGTAAGTGTTTCATATTTAACCAATCAAAAAGTTATTTGGCTGTTCTGAGTTTTGAATACTCATTGATCTTTTGGTTTTTCATTCTCAGGGAACGCCGTCCGAAGCGGAGGATATACGTTTCGCCGTTCGTGGCGACACCGTACATGTTTTAAGCTTATGGAACGAATCTCTAGATAGTATATTTTACAAACTTGCATCTCTAGATAGTACTTGTTAATTTGTATATGTTCACTTTCTTTTCTTTGTTGCGATTAAATTTAGCATTATCTTTTATGTAATTGCTTGCATATTTGGAATAGTTTTGATCTTTTAAAAAATTGAATAGAGAAAAAAAAGAGACAAATGAGAGATTATATAATTAATTATCTGCATAAAACTTGTTTATTTAGATGGTTAAAAAATCAAGATCTGGCTTTTATGTGGAGTTTTTCATTTCTTTCAAGTATTTCATAACTTTTAGCATCAAGTCAAGTAAATTTTTATAATAGATTAAATATTTCAATTTATAGGGTACAGAAGTTTTCAAGTTCAGATTTTAAAAATGAATAAATTTGTTGGCAAATTTTCATAATAAATATTTTTAAGGGAAAAAAACAGTTAAATACCATATAAAATTGCAAAACCCACAAAACACCATTAATATACTTGCAAAAAATAGATAAGAGATGGGGTGAAAATATGGGTTTTTGATGTTTTGGCTGAAAGACCGAAATGCCCTTGAGATTTAATGAATTCAAAACAGGGAGATGTGATGGGACCCCAACTTCTTCATCCTCTAGCCGTTCAAAAAAACTTCTTCTTCCTCTAACTCTCACAGTCGGCATTGGTGTCCCCAAATCGGCAAGTGCAATCTGTTGCATACTCACCCGAAGGAGAGTGAGAGTAAGCGAATACTGAGAATATTTGGCTGTAGGTGTCACATCATGAGCTCCAACTTGTTCTTCCTCAAACTGTCACAATCGGCATCGGTGCCCCAAATCAGCAATGGTGGGTGCACATTTTTTGTCACTAATAATGTATAATGATTGAAACCTGTGGTCTTTTATAATGTACTGTCTCTTTATTCCAAAATTATGCTACTGTGCAGATTTTTTGTACGGGAACGATTATGTGAAAATTAGTAATGGTATTAACTAAATGTATAATGGGTTTGATAAAATGCATAATGGAAATGACAAATACTGCATGACGTACTGACTAAATGTGTTAAAGTGTTTGGTAAAAGGTGTGAGCCATGACAAATTGAGTAATGGGAATAACTAAATGAATAGTGGTTTTCACAAAATTTTTAATGGGAATAACAAAGACTACATGACGTCCAATGTGTTGATGAAGTGTTTGGCAAAAGATGTGGGCCATAACAAATTGATTAATGGGAATGACTAAATGAATAATGGTTTTCACAAAAGTTTCAATGGGTGACAAATACTACATAACGTCCAAATGTGTTGAACTATTTGGCAAAAGGTGTGGGTTATAACAAATTGAGTAATAGGAATGACTAAATGAATAATAGTTTTCACAAGTTTCAATAGAAATGACAAATACTACATGACATATTGACCAAATGTGTTAGTCTTTGGCAAAATGTATGGGCTATGACAAATTCAATAATGGGAATGAATTAATTAGTAATGACCTTAACAAGCTTCATAATGGCTTTCACAAATTCCTGAGGCACAGACCACATGTGTAAAAGGTTTGGCAAAGAGGTATGGGCTATGAGCAATTTAGTAATGGGAATGACTAAATCAGTAATAGTGTTGACAACATTCGTAATGGTTTTCACAAATGCTTGACATATTGATCAAATCAGTTATTGCGTTCACTAATTTTGTTAATGAGAATGACAAATTTAGTAATAATAATGACAAGTTCAATTATACCGTTGATCACAAATGTTCATGACAGCAACGATCATTGATTTACAAGTCATGAATGGTCAAATGGCTTGTGAACATCACTTACATCTAATGCATACAAGTCATGAACCCCGAAGAACATGTTTTTTCATGTCTACGTTATTACTTACAAAAAAAGTGTCACCATTAACAAAAGTTGTAATGATAATGACAAGTGCAGTATTGGAATTTACAAACAACCAGATTCTCATGACAACAACTATTATATACATAGTCAAATGATAAGTTAACATTACTCATTCCGCCTACACCTAATGCATACAATTCATGAACCCAAAAAAATATATTCCTTCATATATATTTTACTTACAAAAAATTATCACAATTAACAAAAATAGTAATGGTAATGACAAGTACAGTATTGGGATTTACAAAAAAACAAATTCTTCATAACAACAACTACTATATACATAGTCAAATGACAAGTGAACATTTTGATTCCACCTGCACCTAATGTTTTCTTATCATTCCCATCATTCAAGATATTATTTTCCCTATACAGTACTTACAAAAATGACATTATATATGACATAACCCTTCTAACAAAAAATATATGAAGGGATCCAAGTCATTGTACATAAACCAAAAGATAACTTGCAAAATATTTACTCCCCGGTCTAAACAACTAGGCTTAACTTGGGTTTGGATTTTTGTAGGTTCTTCTTGAGTGTCCTGCTTGATGGCACACACTGCAGTGGACATTTTCTTGTTTTGAAACTGTGACACTTTCCTTATAATTCTTGGATTTCCAGGAGGTCGACTAGTTTTCAATGGTGCCAGAAACTTTTGACTTAATATAGTATCCAGTTGGTAGTCATTTGGATTTGGCATGTCTATTATAACAATTGGGATCATGATTCTGCTATAAATCTTTTGTTGGCATGTAAGCTTAAAGTATTCATCAGCATAATTGTACACGTTGCCTAAATGATAATTGATAATGTCAAGCTAGCACTTCGAGAGCGTGTCACTTCAAGATTGTCTTGGGCTGGATGAACATGTTCTTTAGTGTATCTCGTCACATATACAAAACGAGTGCTCTTCCCAATTACCCTCGCAATTATCCTGCATGGACAAGCTTCAACGTTACATTTAACATACACACAATTCCTTGAATTATTCATATATGTGTACTCAAATTCGTGCACAATACTGAACTTGTGCAGCACCTTTTTGAAATCATTCGCATGTGCAAATGTTTGATTCACTCCTACCAAGAAATCCTTCCATTTCTTAGAGTTCATCTATGGCATCAATGTTGGTGCGCTCTCAACTACATATGGAAGGCTTAAAAGAGGTCTTGAACTGTAGTCATTTCGTACATATTCATCACTCATTCCGTAGCACATAGCCTCGTCAATGTAACACATTTGCTCTGCAAGTCCCAATAATTGATCAACCATGCATGGATATTAACAAGTGTTGTCCACATATTACCAAAAACATGATAGGAAATAACTAATTATGTAACCACAGAAACTGTGACTTGCCTTTCTATATCATCCATGTCCCTTCATTCATTATCACCTCCTTTACATGTTACTTACACATGTGCACTACTATCATTAAAATGAAATAGATTTTCCAATTCAGAATCATCAATGAGATCTACTAATATTTTTTCATCAAAGTTCAACGTGTATTTAATGTCACACTAAGGGCCATCTATACCAAACCATCCTCTTATCATTACCCTCAATTCTTCAACTGTCATCCCCTCCTTTATCGATTTACCCTCACATTCCCACTATTATATTTAACTTCACCTTCAACAATAGTTACAAACTCCCTCTCAACATGGAAAAAACAAATAAGTAACTTTGAAGAAGGTGTTGCCCGAATATCCAATGTCATCTTGCATGCTAACCTGCAACAAAAAATTAAGATTTCATCGCAATGTTAGTCCTATACCAATGAAATTTCATCACTAAAAAAAATCTCCACAACACACCTACTTGAACCACTAACTACTTCATCAAGATTCTTTGACAATACCAGTTTTGCAATTAACTACAAAGTTAAGCTTTTACTAAGTATTTAACCTCAAACTCTACACTCATGTCATGACAGCATACATTCTCAAGGAATTGACTAAATTAGTGATGCTCTTGACAAAATTCGTTATGGGATTGACTAAAATAGTAATGGTGTTAACAAATTCTGTAATGGAGTTGACAAAAATCACTAAGTTCTGACCATAGATGTCAAAGGATTGACCAAGAGTTTTAGTTGTGACCAATTGAGTAATGTGAGTGACGAAACCAGTAATGTTGTTGACAAATACTGTAATGTTTCTCATACAATTGTTAGGTCCTGACGAAATGAGTAAATGGCTTTACTATTATTGTTAATGCTAATGACAAATTTAATTATGGTAATAACAAGTCTTGTGTGACAACAAACCAGATTTGGTCATGACAGCAACTATCATGCACATACAGATATGGTAATAATAAGTCCAGTGAAGATTACTCATTCTACTTGCACCTAATGCATACAAGTCATCAACCCCACAAAACATATTCATTTCCTATACATTACTTGCAATAAATTATCACCATTAACAAGTCATGCAAATAAAACACCCATGTCATCTCCACCCAACTACCATATACAAATTATCCACATCTCATTTTTTTCCCTCCAACCAATCAATCATCCCCATCAACTCAATGAAACCTATTACAAATCAATAAGCTCTTCATTATACTCACTCTCACAGCTAACACGACCAAATACATAAATAACCAACACCACACCATCGATGCCATCGTACTTACGTAAAGTCTGAACCTTTAATCCCCCTCAACCTACAAACCCACTTACCCACAACCAAAACCAAAACCATCATAAATCACCTACAATCACAGCACCATTGTTATTGTTCTTAACCCTCATTGACAACCCCAAATAAATTATCTCCCACAACCCAGGTCAAGCCCAAAATTTGTACTGTACATGCACCATCAAACCCACTGAACCAAACCCAAAACCCACCAACATGAACAATGGGAATAACATAGTCATTGTCTGATTCATCTGGAAAAGATCATGGTTGTCGAAAAGTTACTTACAGTTAACTCTTTTCTTAGCTTCTCTTTCTTTGACATTGATCGAGCACCTCCTTTGTCACCTTCACCTTCAGTTGACAACATCCTCCCACTCAGTGTTTTTGGCATGCTAGCAGCTTAAAGGCATGTTTGGGAGAGCTTATTTTGAGAAAATAAGCCCAATTTACGTAAGCCGAGAAAAAACTCCTCTCACATACTTACCTCGTATACCGTGAATCACGAATTATAAGCACTTATTGCCTAAAAATAAGCTCTTCCAAACAAGCACTAAATGTGAAAGCATTTTAAAAGGGGCATTTTGATCTTTAACCCAAAACATCAAAAACTCAAATTCTCACCTCATCCCTTATTTGTCTTTTGCAAGTGTTAATAGTATTTTGTGAGTTTTGTAATTTCATGTGGTATTTAACTTTTTCCCCCTTTTTTTAATATTTCAATTTACAAGGTTCAGATTTTAAAAGTAAATAAAGAAGTTATGATAATATAATTGCGGGTGATCATATATTTTGGGGGAAACAAAAATAATGAGCAATATATATGTACGCACATATAAGTGTAACACAAGTTTACAGGCTCACACTCAAGACATGAAAACTATTAGATTAGACTCTGGCTAAAAAAAACCCATTCGATGAGACGATCAAATACAACAATCCTAAAACTCTATACGATTACTTGTGAATCCAACCGACTTATCAATAGAAACTTTTAAGTTATTTCGTCTCCTATTTTGTATTTTAAATCTCACATGTCTAAAATCAAAATAAAAAAAGCTAATAAAACTAATATATAAATACTAAATTTTAAAATAATAAATAATATAAATATAAAGTAAAGAATCAAAATAAATATATAAATATAAAAGCATAGGAAAATCCAATAAAATATATTTCATGTACCTCAGTCAATTCAAAATTTGATTCTATCTGAACTACCGATCATTAGGAATTGATATCCCGTGTTCGCGAATATATTTTTTTGATTTCATAACTTATAATTTAATTCATACTAAATTTTCTATTAAACCCATTAATGTCCGTATTTTTAATTAGAACTTTCTCTTATAATCCACTCACTTCTAGCATTCCTGCCGATAATTATATTGAAATTCCCTCCTTTTCACCAAAAATGTAACTATACAAATTTAAACGGCGAATATTTCGTTAATTATAAAAATAATTAAAATAATATTTATATATGTGTGTGTATTTAATTGATACTATTTGATAAGTACATATTTTATAATTAAATTGAGATAGATTTTGATTTATGTTATATCAAATATATAGATATTTTACATTTATTTAATTTATTTTACATATTTTCCTCTTGAGAATAAAAAGTAGGGGAAGTTTCAATAAATCCCTACATAACTAAATTTATTTCATTCAAACCCCATAACATTATGAAATTTCACTAAGTCCCATAGACCAAAATGAAAATAAATTTTGTGGATAAAAAAACAGTAATGCTTCTTATTTTACTTTTTTTATGAAAATGTTTGGTCGTCCCTGGAGCTACGATGATTAATCACCGACAACCGCCATGCCAGGGCAGCCATCGTCGTTGAAGCTCTAGTGTCAGCTGGCTAGCGCTTCAGCCACCAGAAATTAATGTATTTTTCATATGCTTATTCCACTTATTTATGAAGAGTTACATACTTGCAATTGAGACTTGTTCAATTTATGTTGTTCATATGTTTATTTTACTTATTCATGAAAGAGTAGAACACTTGTAAATGGAATTTGTTCAATTTGTGTTGTTCATATGTATAATCCATTTGTTCATGAAGAGTTGGACACTTGCAAATAGAACTTGTTCATGATCTTGTGTTTTCTTATTAACCTATTAATTTGTGTTGTTCATATACCTATTTCACTTGTTCATAATGAGCTTGACACTTGCAAATGAACAATACAAATTCAACAAGCTAGTCTCATTTGCAAGTGTGTAACCCTTCATAAACAAGTGCAATAAGCATATGAGCAACACATTAATTTTTAGTGGTTAGAGCTACGATGGTCAACTGTTAGTGGCTGCTTTGATGGCCAGATGTCATTTGCCACTCCTATGGATGTTGGTCAATGTGTTAATAGATTTTTTTGGGTATTATAAATTCATATGGTATTTATTTAAAATTTTCCCAAACTTATTTTCATTTTGGTTCTTTAGGGTAGAGTGAAATTTCATAATGTTAATGGGTTGAGTAGTTGACTAAAATAAATTTGGTCTTGTGGGAATTTAGTGAAATTCTCCCTAAAAAGTCATATTTCTACAAAAATCTATTTATATATCTTTTATTTTGTAAATAATGTAATCAAAAAATTTGGTTAATTCGATTAGGGTTAAGGTGCAAATTTTCCCCATAAATTTTCACTAAGAAGAAATGTTGAGCCGGAAGGCTTTTTAGGTTTAATGTTGCCCCGAAAGTATTAAAAGGGAGTAATGTTGCCTCTTATCGTTATAAAGTTAATAGTAAAAGTTAGTTTTTTAACATTATTGGTAACAATGTTTCTCAAAGAAAAGTTTCATTATAAATTTACACCTTAACCCATTCAATTATTAACCGAACCAAACTGAAATATTTTAGTTAAGTTGGTTAATCGGTTTTGATTTGGTGTCTAAGATTAGCTCTATTTGATTTTTTTTTTATTAATTTAACCAAAAAACCAAATACTCACACATGTCATAAATCTTTATATGGCGCCCTTGTTATACAAGCTACTTATAATAATTATTATTATCATATATGAGCTGAAATATATGGTCGTGTTTTTATCATACGAAGTAGTTGCACAAACCCGGCAGCTATACAATAGTATAGACCACGGTACTGGCCTCGAAATCAAGAAAGATGGAATTGTGATAATATCGTGCTAATCTGCGATATGGGTCATGGGTTAATTCTTGTGTTGGCCCAATAAATTGGTTCATTCTTGCACATAACTTGTTGAATAATATAGCATTACTGCTTAATAGATAGAAGTAGGCCCAGACATATGTCTGCCCAAATACCAGATATGGGCATTCCGAAGATCTTTTGGTAGCCCAATGTTAGATGGCATGAGACACAAGTCTCCGCTGGACTCGGGATGCATTTTCTTTCTCTGTACCATTAAAAAAAAAAAAAGAAGCTTTTTACTTTAACACAAATAAATTGAAAGGAAGAGTAAAAAATGGGTGAATAGTAGAGGTGAAACTGTATCATCCTGTGGCTGAAACAGTTGGTGTAACGCTAACATATTCCTTGTGACCAGTTTACCTTTTGTTGCCATGTTTCATGTGGTACAAACTACAAAGCCAAGTCTTTACCAACAAGGATTGTTGCTACTTGCTACCATATAAGCAAACCAAGAATGAGTGCTGTTTCTTTTTCTTTTCTTTTTAAGGAATGGTCATTCGAGAAATTCAAGTGACACAGTTTGGAATTGAAAACTGATCTTTTCATTAAAGAAAAAATGTACAGTACAAGCTCTATATATAGTGATACAAGTAGTGCATAAATTGGTTACAGAGTAACTAAATTAAGTAAACAAAACAAGTTATTGTTACTGCTAACTAAATAATGAGCTACTAACTAAGTGACGTCAGTTATACACTTCGTTACCCCCCCCCACAAGCTGTGGCATAGATATCAAGCATGCCAAGTTTGGAGACAATTAAGTTCAAGATGCTTTGTACGCTCATGAAAGGTTGGATTAGAAGCAATATGTATTGCAGACTGATTATCATAGTACAGAATAGTGGAATGAGGATGAGATATTTGCAAATAAGCCAAGAGATAAAGGAGCCACTGAATTTCACAAGCAACACAACCTATAGCCCAATATTCTGCCTCAGAAGAAGAAAGAGAGACTGTGGTTTGCTTTTTGGTGTGCCATGAAACAAGGGAATCACCAAGAAAAATACAATAGCCAGAAAGAGAACGTCTGGTATCAGGACATCCAGCCCAATCAGAATCACTGAAGGCCTTTAAAGATAAAGCAAAAGTAGCAGAAACAGTAAGTAAAATGCGAACAGTGATAATCTTAGCAACTGGAGAAAAAGTGTCAAAATAATCAACCCCTTCTGTTTGAGTATAGCCCTTTGCCACTAACCAGGCTTTATAACATTCTAAAGTACCATCAGCATGAAATTTAGTTCGGAATACCCACTTACAACCAATTGGAGATTTATCCTTTGGTAATTCAGTCAAAACCCAAGTATTATTTTGCTCTAAGGCTGAAATTTCTGCTTGTATAGCTTGTTGCCATTTAGGATATTGAATAGCCTCCTTATAAGATTTAGGTTCAAGTGGAATAGAAATAGAGCAAATAAAATGGCGATAAGAAGGAGAAAGATTAGTGTAAGGCAAAACAGAAGATATGGGATATCAACAAGAAGAAGGCATGGAATCCATTGGTGCTGAATTAAGTAAAAAACAATGATAATCCCTAAGATAAGAAGGCCACTTATGTGCTCTATCTGAACGACGAATAGAAGGAGAAGATGGAGGAGAAGGAGCAGTACTGATATGGGAGGTTGAAACAGGACATGACGAAGAAGAAGGAGAAGAAGAGGAAGTGGAGGAAGGAATAACAGATTGTGAAGGAAAATCAGAATAGTCCAAATTAGTAAAAGATTGAGGCATAGGAATGAGATCAGAAGCAGAGAGAGATGGGGATGATGAGTCAAGAAAAGGAAAAATAGATTCATAAAATATAACATGGTGAGAAACAAAAATTTGAGAGTTGGACAAATCAAGAAGGATATAGCCTTTGGTACCAGATTTGTAACCAAGGAACACATACTTGCGAGACCGAATGTCAAATTTAGACCTATGAGCCAATGAGGTACAAGCTAAGCAAAGAGAACCAAAGACCTTTAAATCAGTAAAATCAGGCAAGTCATTATAAAGAGATTGATAGGGAGAGGTATTTGCTAAAACAGGAGTAGGTAGTCAATTGATGATATACATGGCATGTGAAACTGCATAGGACCAATAATCCAATGGAACATGCGATTGAAACAACAAAGCACGTGCAACATGTAAAATATGCTGATGTTTACGTTCCACTACACTATTTTGCTCTGGTGTTTTAACACATGAAGTTTGATGAAGAATTCCTTTAGAGGAATAAAAAGAAGACATTTGAAATTCACCCCTATTATCTGTATGAATGATTTTGAATCGTTTGTCAAATTGATTTTCAAGAAAAAGAATTAGAGAGTGAAAATGAGTCCTGGCGTTAGATTTTAAAATCAATGGACAGACCCATGTAAACCGTGTATAATCATCAACAACTGTTAAAAAATACTTATGACCATTAATGCAAGAGACTTTGTAAGATCCCCAAATGTCAGCATGTAAAAGTTGAAGAAAAGAAACAGTCTTAGAAGAACTGATGGGAAATGGTAATTTTCGCTGTTGAGCAAAATGACATACATCACAAGCATGGTCTGAAGGCTTACAAGAGATAAAAGGAAACTGACTTTATAAAACACGAGAAACATTGGAGGACAAATGTCCAAGGCGATAATGCCACAAATGAAATCGGGAATCAGGGGTACAAGTAGAAGTTGAGATAGAACTAATACAAGCAGTCTTATGAGAGGGACCTATCAATCTATATAGTCCTTGAAAAATGTCAGCTATACCAATCATTTTCCATGTCTTCAAATCCTGTATAAGATATTGAGAAGAAGAAAAAACAAGGCAGCAATGGTTCTCATTAGTCAATTGAGATAAGGAGATAATATTGAAATGAAACTCTGAAATATATAAGACATTAGAGAGACAAATAGCAGAGTTAATATGCACAGTGCCAGAAATATCAGTGATGACAGTAGATTTTGTAGGCAAGGTAACTTGAATTGGAGTAATTTTAGAATAAGAAGTGAAGGCATCAAGTGACGAGCAAACATGAGTTGTTGCACCACTATCAATTATCCAAGAATTAGAAGAATGAAAAGCAAGAGCAATGTGTATACCTGATTTATCAAAACGAGGCACATGGTTAAGTGTAGAAAGCTGATTAATAGAATGAGTTGTACTGTCTTTAGGCATAGAGGCAGAAGGACAAGCTATGTCAGCAGTAGAGTTAGATTGCAATAGAGCAAGAATTTTATGATATTGATCTTGACTAATACCAGTAGATATATTGGGAGGATTGATTGCAGTAGAATTCGAAACCAAATTATCAGCAGATGAACTATAGATATGAGTTATAAAATTGTTGACAGAGGCCCTTGACCGATTCTTATAACCAAGAGGAAATCCATGTAACTTGTAACATGTTTCAATTGTGTGTCTAGGTTTTCCACAGTAAGTACACACCTTAGTATTAGTACCTGATTTAGATATAGAATTGTTCTGCCCTGAATTAGCATGAGCAAGACATACAACAGGTTCAAAATTACTAGTTAATTCTCGTTCTTGCTGAAAGACAAGAGAGAAAACCTTGTTGATAGATGGAAGAGGCTCCATTAGCATAATCTGAGATCTCACGGTTGAAAACTGATCATTAAGACCCTTAAGAAATCTAATCACATAATCTTGCCTCATGTATTCTTTAGCAGAACATGAACAATTAGAAGCAGGTCGATAATTGTGCAATTCATCCCAAATGATCTTCATCTTGGTAAAATAGTCAGATACAGGAAGATTACCTTGACAAAATTGGAATAATTCTTCTTGTAATTCTGCAACCCGAAAAACATCACCATAGCTGAATCTCTCCCTCAAATCATTCCACACATCAACAGCATGATTTAGCCACAGGACACTCTATGCAATGGAAGGAGAAATAGATCGACTGAGCCATGTAAGAACCATGGTGTGCATCTCTGCCACGCCGGAAACAATGGATCTTGATCTCCAGGGATGTGAATCGATCCATCGATAAACTGATGTTTGTTTTTACTCATCAAGGCAATGGTCATCGCACGAGCCAATGATGATAGTTAGGTCCAGTGAGCGGCGGTGACACAAGAATGAGAGCAGGATTCTCATTTGGATGCAAGTAGTAGCAACTAGTTGGATCTTGCGAGAAAGCAATCGGCGATGATTCTGAAGTGCTGTTAGTTGCCATGGCCATATTCAAAGAAAAATCGATGCAAAATACACCGAAGATTGGCAAGGCAAAAGGAATTCAAGATCGTCGGAGATGAAGAGAGAAAGTTTTTAGGGTAATCAAGGCGGAAGCAACAGAGAAGAAGGACGAAAAAGAAACCAGGCAGAGTGTATTGAAAAGTCAAAGAGAGAGAAAATCGAGATGAATGTCAGAGTAGAGCATGAAACTCTCTGATACCATGACACAGTTTGGAATTGAAAACTGATCTTTTTCATTAAAGAAAAATGTACAGTACAAGCTCTATATATAGTGATACAAGTAGTGCATAAATTGGTTACAGAGTAACTAAATTAAGTAAACAGAACAAGTTACTGTTACTGCTAACTAAATAATGAACTACTAACTAAGTGACATCAATTATACACTCCGTTATCAAGTCTTAACAGTGTGGCCTCTGTTCTCCAGATATCGTATGTTCGAAGGTTGTCTGAGGAATATTAGGATTTTATTTTATTTATTTAATCAAAGTGGAATATCAGGTTTTGACAGAGGAGGAGTTGCCTCACTTTAAAGACGACTTCACCTTAGTTGTCACTCGCGTGCCATTTTTAGGATCTTTCCGCATGAACGTTTGTTGAGTCTAAGTGTCTGTTTGGGAACTTCTAAAAAGTGTTTTTAAGCACTTTTTTATTTACCGAAATAAAATTTATCTTACATACTTACCTCATAAATCATAAAAATACTTTTAAAAAATTAAAACAGACCGGCACTAAAAGGACACGCAACAAGCTGCTTCGACCCTTTTCATATGTCTCTCTGCATTTAGGTTGCAGCAGACAGACAACTCTCGAATAATTATTATTCTTGCCTTCCCTGTTTGGTTCACGTGCCCCATTCTCCGTTTGTAAATCTTGCTTGGAAAGCAGAAACTAATTATTTAATTGTATTCATTCATATTCTGCTTGCACGAGGGGTACATATTCCTTACCATTTATTTATCATTACACGCCCGACGACATACACAACTTAAAAACTTCACCCATGCCTCAACAAGTGTAAAACATCCTAACGTAATTAGTATGAAGAAATAATGGTTTAAAAGATTCAGTTTCTTTTCACAGAGTACATCTTGTAAAGGGAAGTTATTGATATAGCATGCTTAAAAAACCACTAATGATTTGCCAGTCTACCTTGAAAGCTAAGGAATGGATAAATGGCTTATCAATTAATAAGATATTTTTATGTATACACCACAGTTCCATGAGCTGGCTTATACCCTGCTTTGCTTGTTCCCTATCCTAAAATTCCAGCACCACATAAAGAAAAGAGCAGACTCAAAAGAAGATAAAAGTTGAGACTAATGACGAAAGAAACCTTTTTTCTTTTTTCCATTTAACCCATCTCCCACCACTTTCATTCTATAGTATACTCATTATATATAGCCTCTCCACCATCTGTTTTCTCACTCTTTCTCATCTTCAAAACTAGAAACACATTTCTCTATCTTTATTCTCAGAAATGGCAAGTACAGCAGGAATTTTTCTGTGCTTCTTGGTCGTGATCTTGGATATCGCAGCAGGAATTCTCGGTATCGAGGCCGAGATTGCACAAAATAAGGTATGCATGTGTGTGGATAAATGGTGGCTAAGGCTTGCTGTTCTATTGGCTCAATTAGATTCAGAATTAAACAGTTGAATGTTTGTTTGGTTTTTCAACAAACAGGTTAGGCACGTGAGGTTGTGGATATTTGAGTGTAGAAACCCAAGTCATCAAGCTTTCTTGTTGGGTTTAGGCGCTGCACTGCTTTTGGGGTTAGCTCATGTGATAGTCAATTTGATGAGTGGCTGTAACTGTGTCTGTTCCCAAGAAGAGCTTCAAAAGAGTCCACCAAATAGGCAACTCTCTGTTGCCTCCCTCATCTTAACCTGGTATTGTCTCTCTAACTTGATATAGTATTATCTCTAATCCTAAATATAAACCTTAGTTTGTAGTGTAAAGTATGAAAGAGTAGAATTATATAATCATGTTGTCTTCAATGAGACATGTTTGGAGCCTAGCTGAGTGGCACATCAAAATGCTATTGTAACATTATTGATTAAAAATACTATTTCTTAATGAACTATTGCTACTTTACAATAATTTATTCACTTTGACAAGTGTAGGCAAATGTCTTGAGAAAAAAAAGACAGATTAGTGTGGTGGGAGATGACTAAGCTGTGATTTGGTTGTGAATGAATCAGGGTGGTGTTGGCCGTTGGATTATCGATGCTGGTGATAGGGACGATGTCTAACAACAAACGAGATGGGTCGTGTGGGCTGTCGCATCATCATTTTCTGTCCATTGGTGGGATTTTGTGTTTTGTTCATGCTTTCCTCTCTGTTGTTTATTACATTTCTGCCACTGCCTCTATTGTTTGAGTCTCTCTGTTTCCTTCCATGTTAAGTTTTGAAACTTTCTAGTGGCTCCTTTTTTAGATCCTTGTCCTCCTTTATGTCCTTTAGAATTTACTCGTATCTCCTTTATGTTCTTTAGATATTAATTTCTTAACATTAAGTTTTCTCTGTAATGACATAATGTGGTTGCTAGTTGCTACATCTCTTACATAGTTAACTTACTGGTTTAAAAAAAAAAGCATCTAATGGAAGTAAAAACCTTTCGCAATGTAAAGAGCAAAAGCTGCCATGAACATGGATCATCATTTACAATTCCTATAATGAAGATAATGTCGGCACATAAAACTGGGCTGTGTATCTGTTAATTCCCTTTGCGTGATCATACCTCAACCATAGGCTCAAGCCAGTCCCAAAAAGCAATGCATTACCTCTCCTCTACCGAATCCAAGGACATGAAGTTGATTTGCTGGCAATATGGTTGTATTCATTTGGGTATGAATTAGAATTTCCGTTACCCCATTTTTTCATCCGATCATTTGGGGACAAATAACAAGTTTAACACACCTTGAAAAAGCCAGAGAACTAAACCATAAGTAGTTTCATACGTTTAGAAAGAAAATTGTCAATTGCATTTCCCTTTTTCAAATCGATACGCTTTTCAGGGATTGTCTTGAACACCCTCTATACAATCCCGATCTCAATTTTCACTTCTCTCAATAGCTTGTTCATGTGTGCGCGCGCAATTTGATCAGTTGTTCACAATTTAGTAAGCGAAAAGGTGCTCTTCTTATTCTCTCACTTGAAATCTGAGATGGGGACATGAACTTTACACGGCTAATATCAAATGGAAATTCAAAGAACTTCTGGTTTTACATTAATTTCATGTGAAATATTTTAGAAGTTTAACATCAATATCAATATTAGTACAACATAAAACCCAAAATACTGTAAAATTAACGAGTCAAACAAGTCATAACAAGTGTCTTGCCTCAAGCTTCGTATAATGGAGGGTGAGATGTATCTAGTTTGCTTGAAATGAAAGATGGAAAAAGCCCATCCCCGTTTAGCAGGCGAATAATCCGCAGCTTTCCCCATTCAAGATAAGAAATTTTTAAAGATGTTCATGGCATTCCCAAAAATTTAAACATGGTATTCGTTTGATCAACGTACAGCAAAAGCAGATTGGAAGGAAATAAATTAAAAAAAACATGCAATAGACTACAACTCACTCCATATTTTCAAAATTGTATTTCACATGAAGATATAATTTACCTAACCACGGGTAGAACACTAAGACGTGGATGATTTCATCGCTTCTAACATCAGTCTAGCAGAGTCGCGAACCAACTCAATCTTCTTCAAATACAATTTGAATTCATCTTCCTGCAACTTCCTCCACTTGCTTTCCAATTCCCTGGTCTTCGCACTCCCTATCAATGGCAGAGCTTCCTTCATAAAGTTTGCAGCACCCTCTGGTATCGACAAAAGCTTCCCTTGGACCAGTAAGGCATCATAGAATGACGAATTAGGCCTTGCCGGTTCAGCATTAATCTCACCATTTGGTAATGCTGAAGCAGAAGTCTTGGGTTCGCTCTGAGTTGGCTTTGGCTTTCTCTTTTTCTTAGCACTACCTTCCACCCCATTGGTCAAGGAAGCTTCCCAAATTTTCTTCGATAGATCGAAAAGCCTGTAGTCATGTGGCTTGCCGAGAACAGGGGTTTCACCATTTTTACCCTTTCCTGCAATGCTTTGGTATTTCTGTTTCAACCTCTTGATTTTGTTCTTTAATTGGTCCTTAGATACATCGACGTGAAGATTTTCCTTTATAAATCCAAGAAACGCCTCCATATCAGCCCACGGATCAGTCCCTTTCTCGGATTGGTACTCGATCATGCCCTTCAAAATCGCAACCTCATCGTCTTCACTCCAAAGGCGAGGAACACCTGACCCCCTTTTCAAATCTTCATCTTGACCATTAGATACCTTTTTCTTCTTTGACTCTTTCCGTTCAACATCATCGCTTTCCCTGGATCGCTTCACGCCGCCGGTGACAGTCTTCACTGGTGACACGGCCAAGTCACGACTAGCTGAATTTTTCTGGGGCTGTACGGAATCTTTCATGGGTTTGGATGCAATAGGTTTGATGGTGAAGGCGGAAGCAGTTGGTGAGGGCCGGGTATCGTCGGACTCCGTTTCCGACCCGGATTCGTCGCTGGATTCTGAAGAAGATTGGTCTTTTGAAGCTTTTAGGGATTTCGTGACGGAGTCCTCGTTAGACTTGGCCTTGTTATTCTGATGGTTATCTTCATCTTGTTCGTCTTCCAGTTCCTCGGAATCACCGTTTTCTTCGTCTTCTTCGGCAGCGTCGTCCTCGGTTTCTTCATCTTCTTCCGAAGAAGAAGCCGGTGGTGGGTCTTCTAGGAGACGCTTTGCAGCCATGACGACTGAGCCAACAGACAAAGACGAAGCCCTCCTACAGTACTGAAACTAAAAAGAAAGGGTAACGCGAGGCTGAGAGGGGTAGCGTTTTGACTTTCAGCCATTCCTCGTCCAGTTTTTAACGAGGGGAAAAACCCTAGCCCAAGGATGATCTCCAGGCCCCAGCCGAGTCCTCTTTGCCCTTTTTGGGCCTTGAAATTGCTTCGGCCGAAATTTAAAAACCCAACTATTAAACCAGAAAAACCCAACTCAACGCACCTGGTTATGGTTGGTTAAAATAGATACTAAAATTTGAGTAACACAGGTTGTTGAATTGACAACTTAAGCACCTTAAAAACAAAATATTAAATACATACCTCAAAAGATACCTCTTTAATTAAAATTTAAATAGATGATCACACACACGGAATTGACAAATATTATATTCAGCATTTGAAATTTTTTTTTTTTTACATTTTCAGGATATTTATTGAACTTTTCTCCATTTTATATGGGGTATCACATATAACATAGTTTTTTATTAAAACACTAGCAATTTATTAGATTTATAGACGAAAACAAGATCAAACCGATAAACTTTTAAAAAGCGATATAAATGTTTATCAGATATTAGTTTAAAGCAACAGTGACCTATATCAAATAAAAAAAAAATACCTTATCATAAATTATAAAATTTAAATTTAAATTATAAGGATAACAGATTATATCCCCATCATGATTCATCTCGATTTAAAAATTCCATAATATTCTGTACAACAATATATATATATAGTGTGTGTGTGTATATAGTATCCCTCCCCTTTAAACCGTCCATTTCTCCCGCACTCTTTGCCACTCTTTTTGTTGTTCTTCCTCACAAACCATCTAGTGTCTTATCCTCTCTAACTTTCTACGTTCTTGTCGTCATTATGTTTCAAAATACTCCACAAATGAACGTGGAAGAAAGAACAGCAGAATCTACTTCTCCTTCTTCTCCGATGGGAGAAGAGGAACTCGAGGGTGTTTTGTTCGGAAAATACGATATCCGCAGGTTACTTGGCGTTGGAGCGTTTGCTAGGGTATACGAAGCTTACAATCTTCTTACGAAGAAGCGTGTGGCCATTAAGGTCGTGAGCAAGCGCGGCATGACGGCGCAGTTTCAGACGGAAATTTCTGCCATGCGCCGGCTGAAACATCCACACATCGTGGAACTCTACGAGGTCCTCGCCACCGAAACCAAGTTTTTCCTCGTCATGGAGCTTGCAAGAGGCGGCGAGCTCTACCACAAGTTCATTAACGACGGCCCCTTCAGCGAAGATCAGCACCGTCACTGGCTCCGACAGTTAATCTCAGCCGTCCAGCACTGCCATTCTCACGGCGTGTTTCACCGCGATTTGAAGCTTGATAACATCCTTCTCGACCAGAATTTGAACATCAAGGTTTCGGACTTCGGGTTGAGCGCCACAAGGAGCAATATCCGATGCGACGGCAAGCTTCATTGTGTCTGTGGGACCCCTGCTTACATGGCCCCCGAGATGCTCAACGACAAAGGGTACGACGGAGATAAAGTCGATGTGTGGCAGTGCGGCGTCGTTTTGTACGTGCTCACATTCGAGTCTATGCCGTTCACCGGCCCCGACGTCGCGACGCAGGTGGCGAAAATTTCCCGAGGCGAGGTTTGCATCCCCCGTTGTGGGGTATCCGAGCTTTTGAGACATTTAATCAAACGGTTGCTAGACCCGAACCCGGAAACGAGGATTACCATTAATGAGATTCTGAAAGACTATTGGTTCAACAAAGGGTACTACTAGATCAAAGTAGCAGAACGGACAAGTCCAACTGTTATATTATTTTTGAGAGTTTTTTCTAATATAATTTTTTCTCCACCCAAACATCCAAATATTGGATAAACATCATCTAATGAGACTTAACTTTTATCTTTTGTAAGATATTAAAATTCGGACTGGGTATTGAACCGGTCAGGATACTGGGTTAAGGGTCAGTGGGTCAAACCGGGGCCAAACCGGAGTTAACCTGGAACCAAACCAGTGAGTAATTGAAGATTTTAGACTTATAATATGAAATTCTAAAAGAAAAGGTAAAATTTTTTTTTTCAAAATTGGGACCCAGGTGGACCGGGAACCGGACCGGTCTACTAACCGGTTTGGCGGGTTCCGGGCCGGACTGGCCGGTCCGGTCCGGATCCAAGAAAACTGATCTTTTGCATTTTGAGTCTTGTGAATGAGAAATATATGTACTAATAATCCACAGTATTCTAACCGATCGAGCTAATTCATCAATTCAACACACTACTTAATTTAATTACCTGGACATCAAAAGAAAAAATAATATACAAATTAAATCACTTTTAAATTAAAAAATCTTTATCTTGCAATCGCACGGGTCAGTTCCATAAATCAGTAATTTAATACACTAAATTAAATCTTTTTACATCAAAATAATATTTCAAATCATTAGTTTCTTTTCGTACAATAGAAACACTCGATTAAAAATCTTGTATATTAAAATAATATAATATACTTCACTGGGTCTTTAATATAAGAGCCAGTTAGCATTTTTTTGAGATATTAAGTAAACTAAATAAATTACATTAAAATATTCATATTTATCAATTTTATCAAAACTAATTTGCCTAATTTTTGAATTAATATATCATCTAATGATATATAACATAAGTTAATCAACTCTTATATCAAGCAACATTTTTATTTTTTTTAAATCCCTCCAAAAAAAAAAATCAACTCTTATATCAAAGAATAGAATTAGTATATCATTATATAGTTTTAATTTATCAATATACACGTTATTATATGTATCAATATATATATACACACACACCTTAGTATATATGTAAACCAAATTTTCTTTTACGTACCAAGTCGGCTCATGCATGATGAACCCCATCCATTTGTCATACTTTAATTTAGCCAATTTTATACATTATACTCGTATTATATTATAACAATATTTTAATCCAAATCAATCTATTCAATATACGGAAAATAAAGGTTAATTACACTTTTTCTCAGAAGTCAAAAGACACATAAAAAGTGAATTAAATAATATATACATATCAAAGCAATTATATCGTTTCGGGGCAATTTTTTATATTTTAACCTACCTCTATGTTTCAATCAAAATATTTTGCCTATAATTTTTTAACGATTTAATATAGAGTGTTTTATCTTTAATGATTCACTAGAAACTTACAGTTATTTATATATAGAATAACCAAATCAAGTCTATAAATTAAAAGGCGGTAAAAATATTTATCACTCATTTGATGTCAATCAGTCATATTAAAGTATGTGAGGATATTTGGACTTTTTCCTAAATTTAAATATTTAAAATATAATAAATTTGGCTTATAAGTAGCATTTTTTTTTCCTTTTTTAAATTGAGTTGGAGATTGAAAAGTCCTGAGTCACAAAAATAATAATTTTTATTATTATTTTCAGAAGTTTTCCAACCATATCCCCTCCCCGTATTTTTTTTCTTCTTTATCCAAATATAGAGTTAAATTGAGTTGAAGATTAAAGAATTCTAAAGGGAATGGCCACCTCTTTTGAGTCCCCTAGTCCTGTCCTGTGTAGTGAAATGTTGAGCTTTGGACAAAATTCAGTTATGAGGTTGATAAGTTTAGTAACAATTTTGATAATAATTATAATGATTTTGACAATTTTATTATAAGATTCTATTATGAAAACATTCATAATATAAATAAAAGGATTTTAACAAATTCACTAATGAGATTGATAAGTTTAATAATGATTTTGATAAAAGCATTTTGTGTAAAAATGCTAATGAAAACATGTAAGTCAAGGTTCATCAGCAAACGGTTTAATCAATACCATTACTGATTTTGTTAAAACTACTACGTCTTTATTTATATTATACATATTTAATAATGCATATATATATACATATATATCAAAAAAGCTTTAGTGGTCCAACGGCCACCATGCTCCTTTATTAAAGGGGTTGGATAGGTTTGATCCCACCCCTTGCCATTCATTCTCAACTACTTTTTTTTTTTAAAAAGCACCCCTTCCCCACCAAAAAAGCTCCCACCGGCCGGAGCTACTGCCACTGGCGGCCGGCCAGCCGAAGCACCTCTCTTATTTTAAAAAAAAAATTTGAAGGGTAAAATGATAAAAGTGTCAAAATACCTCTGTCTTTTTAAAGTGTTGATAGACTTTTTAGGGTTTTATAATTTCAAATGGTATTTAATTGACATTTTTCCATCTTTTTATCTACTAACTCGGTAAAATTAAATGACCAGGAGAAGTACAATATGAAGCTTAATTGCAAGTAAATGTGCTCATTAGATTAGATTGATTTTGAACAATTCATATAAAATTTAATTTAATTTCAAATATAAGTTTTTATTTTAATACATGTAAAATTTAAAGGCTAAATTATATAAAACTCCCGAACTTTGAGTCAGTTGCATATAATCCCATAATATTTCAAAGCATAAATTTAACCCCCTGACTTTTTATTTTTTTAATTATTAACCTCCTGCCGTTAAATGACCGTTATCTTTTTAACAGAAAATGTCATGTAAGATTATGAGATAACATGTGACATTCTATGTTGCATCATGTGTAAATTACTAATTTCATAAAACCACTCTAAACTTTGAACAGTTGCAGATAACTCTCCTAAACTGTGAACAATTACAGATAACTTCTTTCACATCTCAAAATTTAAATTTAACTCTCTTACAATTTTGATTTATAATATTAAACCTCATGTTGTTACTTTATCGTTTTAATTAATTTATGAATTTTTTTACTATCATTTGTCAACTAAAATAGTTTTCTTGCATGGAAAAACTAGAAAAATAATATTTTAAAAAAAATGATACAAATAAAATGTCATTATCTGTATAACATTTACTTATTTTCTTGGGATAATTGAGCATTGATAGTATAAAAATGTCATTATTTGTGTTGAATATATTCTTAAGATGATTGAGCATGGATAGTTTAAATATTACATTTTTATCAAAAGATAACTTTTTCCCTCATTAATTTTTTTATTATAATGCATATTTTTTCTTGAATTAGAAGTTCAACATTTATTTTTATATTTTTCTGAATTTTGTTTTTCTAGTTGTTGCCATACAAAAAAACTATTTTAATTGACAAATGATAGTGAAAATATTAATAAGTTTATTAAAATGAGGGGGTTATTTATAATTAATCAAAGTTTAAGGGGGGATCTTTGTAACTGTTCAAAATTCAGGAGGGTTTTATGAAATTAGTAATTTACATATGATGCCACGTAAGATGCTACGTGTCATCCATAATTTGACGTGGCATTTTCCATTAAAAAATAACGGTCACTTAATGACAGGAGGTTAATAGTTTAAAAAATGAAAGGTTGAGGGGTTAAATTTAAACTTTGAAATGTCAGGGGAATTATATATAACTGACCCAAAGTTCATGAAGGTTTTGTATAATTTAGCCAAATTTAAAATAAAATTAACCTTATAACTATCACTTCTCATAGAAATGAATTTATTATTAAAAATCCACAAACTAAAAATTTTAAATTTGAACCTTTCACATTAAATTTAAATGTTTAAGATCTCATCACAGTTACAAGAAATTAGGTGGTTATCGTTGTAAAGAGCACTTAATGCGTTCAAGTCCCTAAGATCGTAGAGGGCGAAGCAAAGAGGAAAGATATTTTGTGGTTGTAGTTTCTCAAACAATGAAAAATCTATTTCATATCATTGTAATGTACAAGGACTCATTTATTTACATTCATAGATACGTTTCCTATTGTTTCCTACATGTTATGATCATCGTTCCTACGTTATGAGAGTTTCCTGGCTTTATGCGATATGCTCTAATACTCCCCCCTCAAGTTGGGGCATATATATTGATCATGCCCAACTTGTTACAAATATACTCAACCCGTGTTTCATGTAAGGCTTTTGTCAAAAAATCTACTAGTTGGACGTTTGATTGCACATGCCTTGTAGATACAATATTTTCTTTAATCTTGTCACAAATAAAATGACAATTGATTTCAATATGTTTGGTGTAACATTTCAACTTTTTAAACCAAATTTAACACATTGATTAAGTAACCTACCATGGAAATAAAAAGTTAAAACTTAAACAATAAAAATTTCCATGGTAGAAAGTTCTAAACAATAGTTTAAAAAGCCAATCAAGGTAGAAAATATGAAAACTTAACAGTAGAATGTCAACCCCGATTAATAGAACGTAATCAAAACAATTTGATAAATCATTTTCTAAACACAGCGAAAGTAAGTACTAGGGATCCCTGAGAAACAATTGGACCTCGGACATTCAAAACCCAACTATGCAACAGTCCTTCCACAAGCCCAAATAACAACTTATTAAATCTCTTAATCCAAATCCATTATCACAAAATCACAACAATAGGGGGCTCCGCTCAATAATAACAAACATTTATCGAATATCTCAATCAAACACCAAAACCAATCATTTCCAAAACCAGAGTTCACAATACTCAATTTATATAGAATTCTCAAATCACGATTTAAATAGTTCCTAGGTCATGGCATTACATATGTAAATAGGAATGACAAATGATGACATGTGCAAGTAAGATGGACCTTAATGAGAGCCTACAACTAGACTCACCCTCTTACCAACTTCCCTGTAGCCCTCGAGAACATACAGCTCGAAAATCAAGTTTAGCTTACAATAATTAATTTATATTACTCTTTACATAAAACATTTAACAAACTAGTTCTCGATTCGGTTATCAAAACCCCCTTCCAAATAGGTTCCAAAATGCTTGAAAATGACAATTCATTCTCCAAATATTGTTCACAAGAGATTTCACAAGAAAACATGTATCAACCTTGTTACAAAAAAATAATTATACAAAAACTTTATCATATTCAAATCATAAATCACATATATAACATGCCAAGCAAGTGATTGATGCACAGATCATCCTTATTACCCCGGACCAACCTTATAACCGCTGACTGGAGCCATAGGCTAACACATAGTCCAACAGAAACTCATCCATTTAACTGGATTGTTCCAAGCTCACCAGTTCTTAAGATGTACCTGGCCAAAGGTGCAGAGCTCAAGTATGGACTATGGCTCCCCTCCTTAAAAGAACAAAATTAAGGAGGTGTCACATGTCCCACAGCTCCAATGCAATCCCGGCCAAAGGAAAACATGGAAGAAGGGGCCCTGACAAGTGCCATCCACTGTGCACCGAGTGATGGCATACCATGTGGTATTAACTTACACAAAATCTCCCATCACAACTCCACAACCATCCACTTGCATCAAAGGCAATCAATCACAATCATGGCATGTATATTCGAATTCCAAATCATCAGTATGGCTCCAAATAATATTGATAAAAAAAAAATTATCTCAATAATCATGAAGATAATAATACTATTTCAACTTAAAGAACCATAACAAGTGTGTTAATCATCTAAAGCATAACATCATTTCCAAATTTTTCCATTATCACACACAAGCATGCTTAAACAATTTCCAATATACAAATCCATGAGTTCTAATACACGCAAGCATGCTTGAATAGTTTCTAAGTATAATATTAGTTTCTATTAAATACAATTTCAAATCAAGCCCTCCATAAGCACAACAAATCCCAAAACAATTTAGTGTATATGTGTATATAATTGACAAGTATATAAAAGAATAACCAAAGTTACCTCTATTCCAAGCTTATTATTACCAACACTTGAGTGCTTCCAATTTGCCAACATCAAACAATCTAACTTCAATCTACATAATTATTATACACTTTCTCATTACACAAATTGTCAAATAAATATTCAAGATAATTACATAGACTTAAAGTCTCTAACTCTACCTCTAACTTGTAAATCTCACTTATAATGTCTAATTCTTCATTCTAATGCCAATCCTATCATTTCTAAATTCCAATAATTCATTTGAATTAACAACAAACTCAAAATAATTCAAATTGATCAAAACCCCCAATTTCTCCAACTTAGGGTTCTAACCAAAATACCCATTTCCATTTCACAAGCTTAAACAACATTATAAACCGATTAAATATCAATTCTACCTCCAATAAACTTAACTCAACCATTAAACTCAAACTTAATATGTAAAACTATCATCTTCAATCGTAACATTCCTCTAACAATCAAGCCCTAACTCTAAATCTCTCAATTAATGTAATATAAAAATTCTAAACCGATTAAATGTCAATATTTACTCATCTCTACAAGCTTATGGTTCCCATTTGTTGAAACCCCATACTTGCTTCAAGCCCTAATCTTCAAACTTGCTTTTCTCCCATCACAATCTATACTTTTAGAAAGCTCTCAATGAACAGAAAAATATTTGGGAAATAAGTGTGGTGATTCGGGGATTTTATGGGGAAGAAATTAAGCTCAGAAGCATCTCAACTTCTCCATTAATGGAGTAATGGAGCTACTGGACGAATAACAAAACAGACGGGGGGCACAGGCGCACGACGGTGAAGGAATGAATAAGATGGGTAATAAATAGTGATGTGGGTCCCACTTCCTATTTTTATATTATTTCATTCTCCTTTAGTTTTTTTCTTTTCTAGTTTTATTCTTTCACTTTCTTCTCCTTCTTCTTCTTTTTGTTTTTTTTTGAATTTCCACTTCTGCGTTTTTTTTTCCATAACATAAAAAATTATTCATAACCCATTGAATCTTTAAGCATGGTACCAATGATTAAGTTATATTTGTATATTTTTCTCAAATAAAATCTTCATAACATATAAATAATCATAATCATTTTGATATTAAGATATTTTAAACACCTTTATTTAATCACTCCACATCTTATAAAGTTATCTCTCTGTTTTTTTTTCTAAATTTACAATATGGGATTATTATAATAAAATTTAATCCATTTGTGATAAACTTTTTATACTCAAATAATTATATGGTAATTTCCCATTCACATAAACTAATCTCATTAAATACAACTTATTATTAATAAATATACTACTCAAAATTTCCAATCATATTTTATTATTCTTATATTTTTTTTTATCTCAAATAACGTATTAGTTTACTCTACACCTGAAATGACTTAATAAATTGCTTCCTAATAATGCTTAAATAATATGAGTAAAAATTGGGATGTTACATTTGGTGCGTTCATGGAACACAGATTTCAATGCTATATGAAGTGCTAGTTTATTGTCACACCATAGTTTTGCAGACAATGTCGTAGTGGTGCCAATTTCCTTCAAGAGTTGAAATACCCACACAATTTCTTATACTAATTATGATACGGCTCTGTACTTCACTTCTGCACTTGATTTTGACATAACCCCTTGTTTCTTACTTCTCCAAGATATCAAATTTCCACCAACAAACACATAATAACCCATAGTTGATCATCTTCTGGCCTTAGATCTTGCATGATCCTTATCACAGAAGCATTCGACTTTAGTGTGCCCATAATCTGTATAAAGAATACCACGACCTGGAGAACCTTTCAAATAATGCATGATTGTTCTAAAGCTTTCCATTGTGCCACTATTGGAGATGCCATGAATTGGCTAAGCTTACTGACTGAGAATGCTATACCAAGACGGGTTACTGTCAGGTAATTCGCTTCCCAATTAGTCTTCTATATCTCTCAAGGAATGCAAACGGCTTCGGTTTCTCTGGATCAATTTTCTTCTTTAAGTCATGAGGAAGCTCATCAAACATACTGTCATTAAGATCTAGGGAAGGATTCAAAATCATAGGAATACTGCTTGGTGCAGCTCCAAGCTTTCCAGTCTCCTTTAAGAGATCAAGAACATATTTCCTCTGAGTCAAAAGGATGCCCTTCTTGCTTCTCAAAACCTCAATACCTAGAAAGTACTTCAATGTCCTAAGTCTTTTGTCTGGAAGTAGGAATTAAGAAAGATTTTAAGTTGTGAGATTTCAGAAGTATTATTTCCAGTAATTACAATATCATCAACATATACTACCATAAGAATCATGCCTGCATTTGACTGCTGGTAGAACACAGAGTGATCACACTTGCTTTAACTCAATCCAAATTTCTTTACCACATCACAAAACTTGTTAAACCAGGCACGGGGACTTTGTTTTAGACTATACAACGAATTTCGAAGAAAGCACACTTTCCTATACTCCCTCTAAGTAACGAACCTAGGTGGTTGCTCCATGTAAACTTCCTCAAGGAGGTCACCATTCAAAAAGGTGTTCTTAACTTCTAATTGATGTAAATCCCAATAATAGGTAGCAGCCAGAGGCACAAGAAGGAGAACAGAGGTGAGCTTAGCCACATGAGACAAAATCTCAGAATAATCAATGCAGTAAGTTTGGGCATACCCTTTTACAATAAGCCGAGCTTTTAACTGTTCCAAGGAACCATCGGCATTAGTCTTAACAACAAATACCTATTTACATCCAATGGCCTTCTTCCCGGAAGGTAAATCAACCAGTGTCTAGATACCAACCTTATTAAGGGCCATAAGTTCTTCTTCCATCGCTACTCGTCAACCAGGGTGAGTCAAGGCTTGGTGAAGGGTAGTAGGGATAGAAATGGACTTAAGGGTGGCCACAAGGGAAGAAGAAATAGGGGATAAATACTGGTAGGACACAAAGGATGAGATAGAATAGGTATAGTCAGCATACCTTTTCAGAGGATAATGAGGAGAGTACCTTTTCGGAGAGAATAGGTAGGTCATCAGATAGATCAATAACAGAATCAGGAACAAACAGATTAGGGTCAGGAACAAGTGTGTTAGGGATAGTAACGGGAGGAGCGGTGGAATCAGGATCAGGAAGTAGGGAGGCAGGAATGGAATCCGTCGGTGAAGCAGTCTCTGGTAAAGGTAGAATATTGGCAGCATCAGCATCATTGATGATATCAGATTCCGAAATAGCAGCCTGCACTGGTGAGATAGGGACATGATAAACCAGGATATCATTAGGCTCATCAACTAGAGACTCAGAGAAGGCTAAAGATTTGAAGAATAAACAAGACTCGTGAAAGGTTACATCAGTTGACACAAGGTAACGACGTAAATAAGGTGAGTAACACCGATAACCTTTCTGAATTCCAGAATAACCAAGAAAGACACACCGTAAGGACTTGGGATTGAGTTTACTGACATTTGGATGAACATCCTGAACAAAGCAGATACAGCCAAAAATTTTTGGATCAATAGAACACGACGTATTGGTGGGAAATAGAATGGAATACAGAATTTCCCCATTCAAGACAGCTAAAGGCATACGACTTATGAGAAAACAGGCGGTAGATATGGTATCATCCCAAAATGGTTTAGGTATACAGTAGTGAAATATGAGAGCATGGGCAGTTTCTAAGAGATGACAGTTCTTTCTTTCAGCAACACCATTTTATGTAGGTGTATCAACGCTAGAAGATTGGTGAAGAATGCAATAATTATGCATATAATCAGTGAATATGGCGAAAAAATATTCTTTTGCATTATTACTTCAAAGACTTTTTACAAGAGTATGAAAATGAGTTTGAATTTCAGCACAAAAATTACGAAAATGAGTGAATAATTCTGAACTTTGTTTCATTAGTGATGCTACTAAATTTTAAATAAACACAACAAGTGTACGGGCCATTAAAATAGTATAATAGCAAATCAAGGTCGTTCCACAGAGATCCAAGGTAATAGATAATTAGGCATTAAAATTCCCATTTTCATTTAAGTTGAGCAAATCAAAGGAAAAGATTGAAAGACAATTTAAACAAATGCAAAAGAAACAAATCTAATGATTTAAAGACTTCAATTAAAAAAAACAACCTAGAGTGGCTAATCCCTTCTTTAAGTTTTAGAGCATGCATTTACCCAATTAAAAGTACTTAATGTTAAATTGTTAATATAGAGTTTAAATGAATATAAGTATCTTCTAATCACTTATACCCCTCTCTCAAGTTAAAATTGTTATTCCTAACTAATTTACTCAAGAGGCAATAAATATCCAAATTCACTCTAACATGATTATATGGGTCTAATAGGTATATTCCTATCCTATTGGTAAATTAGAATAAATTCTAATCCCACATTACTTAATCATATGGTCTAATAAAGACCCCTCTTCCAAGGCTAATCTAAATTCCCCAAATTCATACTTAGTGGTGATCAAGCACTAAGTAGACAAATTAATACAGGATTAAGTAAACAAAAATTAACACTAAACACAATTAAATGGTTCATACATACTCAAATCCCTAAATTAGTTCATAGCTACTCTGGATAAAAGACAATCTAGCCACACATGGCTTTAGTAAATCTCATTACAGCACATAGCATAAATCGCCAGTAAAACAATAGACAATGGGAAATAGAAAAGGGAAAATTCCAAAAAACTACACTCAAAATATGCAAAGGACAAATCAGTACAACGAAATTCAAAAATTCCAAATCAGGCGGGTGTCAGAAAAATGAGCAATCTGTCATTTTGAAATTTCGGCAAAATTACAAAAATGCCCTTCATGCACACTTCAGAATAACAACATGATCATCGGAATTAACACCTTTGGATTCGGTATTAACAACTGCAATTCTTCTTTTACAATTAACAAATTTCAGGACCAATAACAACACATATCTCGCCATTAACAACTCCGGATTCGATATTAACAACTCCAATTTCTTCTTTCAACACTTAACAAGTTTCAGGGCCAATAACAACACTCACCTCGCCATTAACAACTGATGATTCGCCATTAACAACTCCTATGTTGTTATTGCGACTGAGGGCTAAGGGCATTTTCGTAATTTGGCCGAAATTTCAAAAGGACAAATTGCTCATTTTTCTGACACCCGCCTGATTTGGAATTTTTGAATTTCGTTGTACTGATTTGTCCTTTACATATTTTGAGTGTAGTTTTTTGGAATTTTCCCAATAGAAAAGGGAAATAATGAATTGTAAACAGAGTGTGGCAGTGGTGGGAATTGCAGTGGGTGACTGTGGATAAGAAGAATAAGAATGAGTGATTGAAGTCAAGCACCCTCTCCTTTCCCTGTCATTCTTTGGTTCAGCTCAATGAAAGCGATCCTCACTTTGCTCTGTTCTCGCTCTCAGAGTACTTGTTGGACCTGGGGAAGAAGATGCAGAGCTGAGTTGAAATAGCCTCCCCCAAGTCTAGCCTTGAAGCGCGTTCCTTTCCCTCTCTGACTCTCTCGCTACTCTTCCTCTAGTTCCCGCTCAAAGGAAGATGATGCTCTTCAATTTGTTGGCTCCCTTCTGTTTCCTTCTTCTTTTCTGTGCGGCCCCCCTCTTTATCTAGGTCTTCAGTTCCCTTTTTTTTTCCTGCTGCCCTCCTCTCTTTTGGGTTCTCATCTTCTCTAGTCCATATAGCTCCTTGTATTAGTCCTCTTCTTCATATCTTAAGTTAGAATTAGAAGTCCAAGCCCAAATGTACATGCTCCTAATGGTCTCATTAAATAAAGTCAAAATGAGAACACATAAAATAAGATAAAATAAAATAACTAAATTCTTTTCTTTTTTATAGATACTTTATCTTATTAAAATTAATTATTTTATCCTGAATATTCACAATCTAAATCCCACAAATAATTCACCATTTTGATTTGATATTTTCATAATAAAATCTCATTAAATCTTCTAAAATTGCATAGATAACTCTCCAATTATCTTCAAAATATTCTTTAAATGTATTAAATATGGAGAGTTATCAATTAGGTAAAGCCAAGTGGTACGGGAAAAATCATCAATGAAAGTTACAAAATATCGATAACCAGTCTGAGATAAAACTGAACAAGGACCCTAAACATCTGAATGTACTAACTCAAAGGGGGATGCAGCCCGTTTATTGACTCGATGTGCCAAATGAACACAATGTTATTTGGCAAACTGACATGACTCACAATTTAATACAGATACAAAAGAAAACTAAGGATACAATCGTTTTAGGGATGAAAGAGACATATGGCCTAAATGACAATGGATTTCAAAAGGAGATGACCCACCAGAATAAGCAACAGAACATGTCACCTAATCATCAAGGATGTAATACCCACCAGATTCATAGCCTTTACCAATAATCTACTTCATCGAAAGATCCTGAATTAAACAATAGTCAGGGAATAGTGAGATAAAGCAATTTAAATGTGGGGACAAGAGATTAAATGTGAGATCAGGAATATTAAGAACATAGGCAAGCAAAAGAGATGTAGTAGGTTTAATAATGCCTGATCCAAGTACACAGACCAGGGAACCATTGGCAACAAATATGGATGATGGGTTAGTATAGGGGACATATGATGAAAACATATGAGAATTACATGTCATGTGGTCTGTAGCACCAGAATCAATGACCCACTTTGTAGAAGTAGTAGTAAGACCAGAGGATAAAGTATCTATAGCTAAGGCCCCTGTAGAGGATAGTCCAGAATCAGACTGATATGATGTTTGGGCAATATACGCAAGACCTTATTGCTGATCACGCTGCTGTTTATTTTTCAATTTACGATAATATTTCTTAATATTACCCGATTCCTTACAATAATTGCAGATAATATTGCCATAATTATGGTTGGAGTACTAGTGCCATGTTTAGACCCATACTTTTTATTTTCAAAGGGACCACACATCCTTGCAATAATTTACTATATTTTCTATGGGATTTCATGGGAGTTTATAGCATTTTATGGCTGCAAAGTATATAGTTATGGATTTATTTGTGTAACCATGGAACTGTTGAGTTTTTATAATTCATGCAGGGTAAAATGGACAACTTAATCACATGTTTTATGCCCACGTGGGGACCCAAGAAGCTGAGGAAAAATTGGTTCTAGCTAGAGCTCACTAATTTCTTTGGTTTTCCCGTTAATTGACACATGAACGGGAGGATGAGAAGAGGAATACAATTGGAAATATTGGTGGAAGCTTGGATCTGGATAGCAACTTCATAAGTGGACAAGGAGATCCTTTGATTAAAACACTTCCAGACATAGCGACCTTGTGGACTCTTTGAAAGAAAAGCTGGGAGCATAGATGAGACAAGGCGGAAGAGGACTATCTTCAGGCAACTGGGTTATCTCCGTCACGTGAGGGAACTGGATATAATAACTCTTGAAAACACTTTGGAGGGTCCGCCAAGATTCCTCTTAGAGACTCTTGCTTTCTATTTTTTCTCCATCTTAGATCATGCACCTTCATATTCTCCATCTCCAATTCTTATCAGCGCTTTTCTTCAAGATTTTGCCATGGCCGAGTTGCAGATTCAGTTTGTTGAAGCTGGTTCCCTAAGAAAGGAGCCAGCGCCTGAGTCATTGTTCTTAAAGGGATTAAAGCCAATTAATGTCTTAGATTAGGATCAAACTTGTCTCTATTTAGAACTTGTAATCTTGATAACAATTCTTCTGGTTTTGTATTTCTTAATAGCTGATAAGTCAGGATTATGGATTGTAATATGTTTAGGTGTTTAATGCTCTTTGATTAAGAGTAGATTCAATTTTGAAATTTGATTTATTTAAATTAGATTTTGTGACTGAATTGATTGATTTGCAATGAGTATTGTTTAATATTCATCTAGGACTTTTAAATGCATTTCATTCCTTTAATCCCTGGAAGTATAATCAAATTCTTCTCTTTGGATTAACTCAATAGGAAGACAATGAAGGCTAGGCAAGACTCTTAAGGAAGTCAATCTCATCTCTGAATTTTTCTTCTTAAAATCATTTTGCTCTCTGCTTTATTCTGAAAAGAAATTATAAAAAGATTAGCTAATAGGATAAATGACTGACAGTGACGTGCTGTCAAGAGAGAGAAATGAAAGCTGGCAAACTCATTCTTCAGCTGAACAAGTTCTTTGTAATTTTGAAGTCGTTCACTATGTTTACGAGTTTAAGTGTAGTATTCTGGTAATTAGCTTTTATTTTATAGCATTTAGATTTTTTTTCTACTGTTTAAAAGGTGCCAGTAAAAAAACCCAAAAAAGAGCTCAAAAATATGTCATAGCACAAACAAAACCCGACAATCTAAAGTTAAAGGTGGATCACACAACCACCATAGATGAAATGGGCTCGAGAGGACGATCAAGACGCACCTGAGAAGAGCCAGAAAAGATGGTCGGATGGTGGCTCCCATGCCAGAGCGTGTTCGGGTCCGCGGCGGCGTTGTGTGAAGAAGAACGCGCTGTCGGATCTGCACTCCATCACCTGGGTTTCACCGATCGGCGGCCGGAGAATGCTGTAGGGTAGTGTGTGTCTCAGTTTGAACCTTGGATGAAGACAGATCAAAGCAGGGATGGTAGTTGGCAGAAACTTATGCTTACCTCACCGAAAACAATGGAGTCAGCGAAATAGAGGCTAAACAGCAGGCACACAGACACACTCTGATACCATATAGTTTCTCAAACGATGAAAAATCTATTTCATATCATTGTAATGTACAAGGACTCATTTATTTACATTCGTAGATATGTTTCCTACCATTTCCTATACGTTATGATAACCGTTCCTACATTATGAGAGTTTCCTGATTTTATGCGATATGCTCTAACAGTGGTCATAGCTGAAGTTGCCATTTTCTTTTGCTCTTATTAACGCTATTAGATTGATAACAAGTCTCCATTCTGGTATTAATTAAAATTATTGTTGTTGTTGTTATTGAACTTATGGGTTGAGAGATTAGCAAGCGATATATCCAGTAGCTTCATCATTTTAGAGATGGTAAATTTGAAGGTTCACTAAAACACCAGGCAACTCCAAACATACGAGTACTCTGACTCTTTATTCATTAGTTTGATAACACAGAACACGAAGCTGAAATGTGGAAAACTTTTTATTCATGATTCAATCCACACATATCTCCAAGAGCCACACACATCATGTCATTATTTCTGGGATCGCACACCTCATATCTTATTCATAAACTGGATATAGGGGTGATAGAGGTGGTCTTTTCCATCTTTTACGTCTGGTTGGCAAGTCAACGATCAACTTTCATGTCTGTTTCTGAATCCCATGGGAATGGAGGCACTGGTTTGGTCGCTTCAAGAAGAACTTCAGTAGGAATCTTTGGTTTCGATCGCTTCAATGGAGTTAACTGGTGACCATATTTTTTAGGGTCTTCTATGTAATCCTGCAATTTTGAGGAAGAGAGTTAGGAGAAGGCAGAGTGGCTATTAATTACTGTGGTAATAATAGCGTGTGACAAATTTCTCACCAGATCAGCATGCATTTTTGCAACAAATTTCTTGAATACTTCAAAATTTGATTCTTCCAGGAGATCATCTGATAGACGCAGGTATGTTACTCCATACATTTTCAGTTTTGGATGGCCATTTTTGTTGACGCCATTTGGTCTAGCATTCAGGAGGATTTGGTTGTAACCTCTTGCATCATACGTTGGAAGTGCATTTTCTCCAGCAACTTCAACTTTTTCTCTCCAACCTCCACTCAAGACCTGCTCAAAGATTTACTTTTTCTACAGTTCAAGCATTGCCATACAACCGTTTGGATATCAAAACAGAAGAAAACTTGTGATACATTTACCTGTTGGACAAGTTCCTCAGGTCCACTTTTGGCATCAGAGCTTTGTTCTGAATCCCTCATCTCAAGACAGGTAAAGTTCAAAATAGCATTATGACGAGACAGCATTCGCGCTACCGGACGATACCCATCTCTATCATCTAGGTTGTAGTATCCAGTAGTGAGCTCAGCAGCATGACTTGGAGCTTTGTACCACCAGTGTACTCCTGAGACCTGTTTGTTTAAAAAGTTAATTGATCTTCATATATATAAATGGATGCCAAGACTGTGTAAAAATCTGATGCATCATGAATATTATTATACTTTTATTGCTAATTTGACTTTACAGCCAAGAAAAGCTTTGTTGGCCTCATCAAGGATCTGATCAGCATGTTCCAGCAATCTGTTTGAGTACCAAGTCAAGAAAAACTTCCCTTTCTCAGTGAGGTATGTGCCTTCAGATTTGAAAAACTCTGTAGATTCTGGGACATCATTGTACTCCCCTGCATCATCTGGTAGTTCCCATTCAGGATGTCCTGCAGATGCTGCTGATTTCTTGAAATCCGCTTTCAGGTATTTGTCATAACACTGCATGTAGTTTTAAGAAACATGATGTTATTACAAGTACTAGTACAAGCCATTAACCTAGTCTTAGTGAAATCTTCTAGAGCAACAAACTTACCTGAAATTCTCCAATACCAGGGAAGACCCATCCTTGGCCTTGTGGATAAGAGGGATATCTGAGCTCTCCTGCTGGTCCAAGCCCCACTTCAATGTCTATGATGAGTTCAGATTCCAAAAAATCCCACATATTTTCTCTGAAACTCTTCATGTAGTCACTGTATATCTATACAAAGCAAATCAACGAGTGATCCAGCTGATTCAGTAAGCTTCACTTGTAAACCTCCCACATTCTTGTTCAATGTTTACCCAAACTTCATAGCCCTCTTACATTGCAAGCATACTTTGCATAAAACTTAAAATAGGTCGATTACAACATTTTCTATAGATAGATGATATAATAAAGCAGATCGAACTGTGTGTAACAGTGAGATTTCAACATTCAGATCCTATTATATGTGGTTCTTCTATTTAGTGCTCGTTTGGGAACTTCTAAACAGTACTTTTTTAAGTAATTTTTCCTAAACTACAAAACTCCTCTCACCCCTACTTACCTCAAACACCGTAAAAGCACTTCTTAAAAGCTAGAGAAAAGAAATGAGTTGATTTGATCATCACCTGAATGAGGGTACGGCCATGGAAGAGAGGCTCGTTGTCAACACCATTAGAGAGATATTCTGTGTCCCTAGTGCCAGAGCGATTGGTGTAGAAGATATCAGGGTTTGATTCTCCGATGTCAAGAACCCACTGAGGAATAGGGATGTTCACAGCATCTCCTACGTTACCTCCACATTGGTGAAACGACATGATGGCTTGCAGTTTCAAGCCACATTCTTGGACCACTTGAAACAAGCTCCTATATGCATTCCACTCATACCGCTTAGGTCCCTTCTCCTCTATGATCCCCCACCACACATCAACCATAACCCCATCAACCCCTCCTTCCTGCAGCTCCTTTAGCTGTTTCTTCAGCCGTTCCGGGTCTTCCAACACATTCTCTACTGTAACAACTCCAAGCTAAAGTATGGAACAAATTAAAGTCAGGGCAATACAAAGAAGAAGAAATCAGTTTATAAGTGTGGCAACTTACAGGGAGCATGACGTAAATTGGAACATAGTTTGAGGCTGGAATGGACGACTTCGTTGCTGCCATTTTCTTTGCTCTCTGAGGGAACTAAAAGCAGAGAGACTAGCTTGCTTGCTTGAAGTAAGCAGCGGAAGCGAGCCTTTTATAGAAAAGCGAGAGTATTGCAAAGGCATATACAACATAATAATATAGAAATTAAATTGAATTTCTACAATTATCTTTATATGAAGTATGAGATGGATTTGGTAAAACAAAAAAAGTATGAGATGGAAAAATAAAATATGAATGTTTACAAGACTTATAACGGATCGCTGTATTTATCTTCGTAAACGCTATTTCACACACACAATGATAAGTGGCATAATGATTCATTAATGAACAATAGTAATAGTGGAATATTATGTGGCTTAGATAAATAAATTAAATAAATAATTTGATCATAGAAGTTAAAGTTATCCAAGGGATAAAAATCATTTTTTAATAAAAAACTATAATTGTCCATTTTTGGAGATCATCAATATCATTCGCCTTAATATAATGAGGACAATGGACTTTAGTGTCATAAAAGTATATGTGATAAGAAAGAAGATTGAGAGGATTCAGAGAAAATTGATAGAATTTTTAGAGAGAAGTTCTCATTCAGTCCATCTGAAACAATAGATTACAGGCCTTTATATAAAATCAAAAATCTAACCCTAGTTACATAACCATAGTTATATTTAACCCTGGTTACATGATCATGGTTACTTTATATCTTCTTTATGTTCTTGTCTTCTTTTACTTTTGCTTTATGTCAAGTCTTCTTTTTTCTTTATGTCAAGTTGATTGGAAGAATAATATGAGTCGATAGATATTCACATATTTAATATTCATAACATTTAGCATTTTCTCCGTGACTTTATTTGACAGAAGAAGGCCACGAAATGGAATTGAACAGGTCTTTGATGAGGTTGCACGCCATAGCTAATCCAGCATTGCCAACAAAGGGGCCATCACCATAAAGAAACGTCCACCTGTCCTGCATGCAGCATGGCTGCTTTAGTTTTATTATGAAGGCGGCGCCCTTTGTCTCAGAGCTCTTTGATCCCAGCTGTAATGTTTAAAAATAACACCACGGATTATATGGCCATGCAATAGCTCAGCAAAACTGGTATATTATCAATCTGACAAAAATTCAGAGGCCACAGAGCTGATTCATACAAATTAGCAGTACAGGGAAAATAATGAAGGACGTTAACAGAGAATAGTAAAAGAAGAGCACACAGAAAGGAAGTACGGAAGATTCCGTCCAGGGGGCAAAGACAGAAAATCTCCAGATTAATCTACACCCATTTCATCCTCCACTCCCTTCATATATTGCCCATATCTTCTAGGTGTCACAGCTTCCAAGGCTTTTTCCTGAGCCTTAAGGTTTTCCTTGGAGACTTGGGCCCTATAAGCTCTGCTGGGCTTTTACCTTTAATTGTACTTGGGCCTGCATCTGGCTTGTATGTTACACCATCACATCAACTTTAACATCTCATTTGTGATTTATGACCACACGCCAATAAATAAACCTGCCTTTTATTTCACCTCATCAAATTTACCCTCAACATTCCCATATGTGTCCTCCCTCCTATTCTTAATAGAAGACACATTTATTTAATTTGATTAGATTAAGAAAATTATTTAAGTTCGTTAACAAGACATGTATTTTCTAAAATACCCTAATCATATTCTTTAATTCACTTCTTCCCTCTCTTCATTGATTAGTAACTGACTTGTTTTGGTTCGCGGGAATATAGGCCTACAATAGGAGGAATCTTGCTACTTTCGAGTAATTATTGTAGCTACATACTCAGAACTCAAACACGAGACTACTAGTTAAGTTGGAACAATCTACTGCCAATCAACCCAATTGCTTTGTGGTCCTATATGTATATATTCAACATATTGTTATATATGTGAAACATGGTAGTATAATACAATTTCTGAAAGCAGAGGATTATGTTATCAGGTTTTGAAATAACAATGGGGGGAATCTTGCTACTTTCGAGTAATTATTGCAGTTACATACTTAGAACTCAAACACGAGATCACTGGTTAAGTTAGAACAATCTACTGCCAATCAACCCAATCGCTTTGTGGTCCTATATGTATATATTCAACATATTGTTATATATGTGAAACATGGTAGTATAATACAATTTCTGAAAGCAGAGGATTATGTTATCAGGTTTTGTAATACTGTAACATCTATTATCTAAAACTATGAGCACTGAAACATGGGACGGTAAAATGGAAAAATATTATGCAGGATTGACCATTCATTTATCTATATTGGAACTCATTAATCTCCATATCAGCAACAATGCAGGGACTTCGTCAATTATAGAATAATTATAGAGCATCTGCTTTGAAGATGATAATATTGTATCTGCTACATCAGTTGAGGTTCTATCATTTTATTGTTCAAATGCTGTGAAGGTGATAAATTATTCTGGGGTCGAGATAAATATGCCCTAAAGGCATTCAAATTTTGATATTCCTTCAAATATTTTTAGTGAAAATTGAAAGGGAAAATTTGAATGCAAATCTGAGCTTGCCTACCTATCAAGTAAACCAGCGAGCACGTTCCTATTCATAGAAAATCAAGGACACGATAACACATGAAAAGCTTATATTGGTATACTGAAAATTTTATTTGCTTGCCTCCAAAGTTTTTATTTATCACTTTAACACCGAAGTTAATGCGTTTACAATCTTGTGATTGAACTTTAACCTATTTTCCTCCATTACATTGTTTACTAACGTTAACCTCTGCTTAAACTGATCAAATTTTACAGTTGATGATAAATATCGTCATGCTCTTTCTACAAGTCAATATCTTTACAGGCCATACATGAAACATCTACCTCCCGCCCCAAAAAAAAATTTATTTCCATTCATTCATTTTTTTTAGCTTAGATTGAGTATTGACAAGATCTTAGCTACTAGATCAACAAACACACCACCAACGCTCACATCTGTTTGCTCATCCCATGCAAATGGCTTCACTGGTTTGGTTGCTTCAAGAAGGACCTCCATTGGAATTCGTGGCTTTGACCGCTCCATTGGGACTCTGAAATGACTGTATTGTTCGGCATCTGGACAGTATTCCTGCATTTTATGATTACCTTGGCTCAGAAACCACAAAAGATCATCATCATCTGCAATTATATAGGTTCTGTAAAAACCAATTACCTGATCAGCATGCATCTTTCGCACAAACATTTTGAATATATGAAAATTTGATCCTCGCAGTAACTCGCCTGACAAACGCAAGTATGTCAAGCCATACAGTCTTAGTTTTGGAGGGCCTCTTCTATTAACTCCATTGGGCCTAGCATTTAGAAGAATTTGATCGTAAGCTGCCCTGTCACACCTTGAAAGTGCATTTTCTCCAGCAACTTCTAGCCCCTCTATCCAACCTCCGCTCAGGACCTGTATGTACACCTAATTCAGCTTGGCATTGAAACGACCTTCAAATATAGAATGTTCGACATGACTGCAAAATAATTAGGCAGAAAACTTGAATTTGTTTTTTACAGGCTGCGACCAAACTATACAAAGAGACTTCCTTGTTTATTAGAACAAGATCTATTACTGTTTATTGTCGTATTATAAATGCTTACATTCTGATTTCACTTACTTATCTTCCTTGTTTTATCATACTTTGTTGCAGGTAGCCGCAATTTCTTTACTGACAACATTGTAATTGTGTGCTAAAGATAATGGGGAAGTTCATTACATGATAGATTTCATTAGGAGATAAGAAGCCTTCAGCAATACAAGGATGGAGCCTGCGGGTATCTGTAACTTGACCAGATCTTAAGGGCAGGTAACATAGAGACCTTTCATTCATTCACTAAGAATCAATTCCATGGAGGTTTTCAATCACAGAATGCTGATTAGGTATGAGATTAAGATTAGAAATTGGAATAATTACCTGCTGAACAAGTTCCTGGGCACCACTTTTTGCTTTAGAGGGTTGCTCAGAGTTCCTCATCTCAAGACATGTAAAATTCAATAAAGCATAATGTCGAGAAAGCATCCTTGCTATTGGACGGTATCCATCTCTATCAATTAAATTGTAATATCCTGTAGTGAGTTCAGCAGCATGATTTTCTGTTTTGTACCACCAGTGGATTCCAGCCACCTGTTTCCATAATATGCTATCAGATGAATGAGGCAGGAAAAAGAAATGGTAAGTGAGAAATATGTTACAGAATTTACTTTTGCAGCTAACTTCACTTTGCAGCCTATAAACGCTTTATTTGCTTCATCTAAGATCTCATCACCATGGTTCAGCAACTTGCAGGAATACCATGTCAAAAAAAACTTCCCTTTTTCTGTGAGGTAAGTCCCATTTGATCTGAAAAACTCTGTACATTCTGGTTTGTCATTACATTCCCCTGCATTATCTGGTAGCTCCCATTCAGGATGACCAGCTTTTGAAGCAGCCTCCTTGAAATCAGCTCTGAGATATTTGTCATAGCACTGCAGTATCAAGATGCATATATTTTCTTCAGTACTGTGATATAATAGATTTTGATGGCCTTATCCATAAGTTGCTATTCCAGTAAAACTCATACTCACCTGAAATTCTCCAATACCAGGAAACTTCCATCCCTGAATTTCTGCATAAGATGGGTATCTGAGTTCTCCCGCAGGACCAAGTCCTACTTCGATGTCAACCATGAGTTCAGATTCTAAAAAATCCGCCATATTCTCTCTGAAACTCTTCATGTAGTCACTATATATCTGCATTAGACAGCTGATTTTAGCATCTAGAAGCACACAAGTTTACAATCCATTAACTGAACTTGCGATCATCGAGAATTCCCACCCTCAAGCCTCAGAAATTATGTAAGGCAAAGCAAAGGCAGATTCAACAGTAGTCAAACACGCACATAAGAAAGATATTAAGACTGGTGGTAAGAATCTGATTTTCAAAAGGCTAACCTCAATGGCTGTTCTTCCATCAAATAGAGGCTTGTTATCCACACCAAGACTAAGATATTCCTTATTCCTGTTTCCTTTGCGATTGGTATAAAAGATGTCAGGGTCTGATTCTCCAATTTCAACTACCCATTTAGGGAGAGGGATGAATACAGAATCCCCAATATTCCCTCCACATTGATGAAATGACATTATGGCTTGTAGCTTCAATCCACATTTTTCAACCAGTTGAAACAAGCTCCTATAAGCAGACCAATCATACTGCTTAGGTCCTTTGGATTCTACGATACCCCACCACACATCAACCATAACCCCATCAACTCCTGCTGCACGTAGCTCTTTGAGCTGTTTCTCGAGCCCATCTCTGTCTTCTAGGGCATTATCAGTGGTAATAACCCCAAGCTGGAAGGAGAAATCAGAATCCAAAGAGAGCACAAGAAACAGATTAATGCAAGCTAATTGACTGTCGTTGTACAGAGACCAAGTTCATGACTTACTTGGAGCATCACGAATACTGGCACGTAATTTGCAAGCATCGGATTGTTGGGAGTGGAAGTACTTGGACCCGGCATATTTTTAGCAGAATTACAGATCAATGATTAAGAGAGGATGAGAATAGACCATTAAAATGTTAGTACTAATAATTGGGATAAAAACATTAAATAAAACAGCTGCCTTATTTGAGAAAAAATAAACGAATCTATACAATATATATCCATGGAAAAAAATATTTTCAATAGAATTATAAAGGCGAACCACTAATCATTTACTACATATCTGCTTTGTGATTATATATATTATGAAATTACCAGAATTTAAATTGTCTTATCCACATATATGGCTGGGTACTTAAAATTAAATTCCTCAAAGGCGAAAATAATTTAGAACTGGTGATGAATGAAATGAAGGGATTGCACATTGCACCTTTACCTTTAACATCAGCAAAGAGAAACACTGAAACAGGGTTGGGGGAAAGGAGGGACTCAATTTTGAATTTTCGACTTCCTAGTCTTGACTCAACCAGAAGGATTTACGGCTAAAAAGAAAGAGCGATACAAATGATGATAAAGACTCTAGATGGGGTCCTTAATGTACTGTGTCCCTATTTTGATTTTTACATTGACCAAAAAAAACAAAAAAAAACAAAGAGGTGGATGCATGAAAATATATCACGTGCAAGGATGAAGAACCAAGTATGAGCAAGTCATTCTCGGCCACAGCTTAATGATACTGTATGTATGATTATTGCTTACTTCAGATTCATCGGTTGCTGCTATGGTGGCCATGGTTTCAAATCCTGAAGCTCGTCGGAGACCTAATGCGAGGCCATGTTTAGAACTCGTGGGACTCGTAATTCTTGTCATCCCCACGGGTTTCGTTGCTCTGAGATACTCTATCTTTGGGTGAAGATACCTTGCTTGAACTCCAATTGTTCTTCCCAATCCACCTTCAACTGAAAGCGGGACGCCTTCCATGGTGATTTGGGCTACGTACGAACGCTTCTACCACCAATGTCATCCTCGTCGCAGATCATAGAAGGCGATTTTCTTCTTTTGGGTCATTTCTATTTCTAGTATGAAAATAGCGAGTGACTGATATAGTAGTATGGCTCTGTGAGTGTGAGTCCAAGAATGAACCAAGAAGAAGAAATATCAATCAAGAACAAGGCGTGGGAAGTACGTCCAAGAATCAACAAAGTGGTGGGTGTTGCTTCTTCGTTCCAGTTTCTTGGGCCGTTCTTGAAATCTCTTTTCTAATTTTCTTTTCAGCACCATATGGCGGGGTAAAAGAATTTTCTAGAGTTCTTCGTTATTATTATTTTTAAATACTCTCTCTAATTCTTAATATAAAATATATTCAAAAAATTATTTAGCTTTTTCAATTTTTTCTAATTTATCCCTGTCAATGTCTCATTAACAGAAAGAGAGAATTAAGAAATTAAGAAAGGTGATTAGAATATTTTAAAAAATATATATAATATTAATTAAACTAGCTAACTTCTTTACTCTAATAAAATATTAGGGAAACCAATGGATTAAGCCATAAAGCAAGGTGCATGGAATATAGATTCCTTGTTGTTGGCAAAAGAATGGTGCAGAGTATATGGGTTATGTGGTGCAGCACAAACTTCAGGAGAGCCTTTCAATCATATGATCTGATCTCACCTGTATTCACATTTGTTAATTGATGGGTTTGTTGTCTTTTAAGGGGAAAAAATCAGAGCAATATATGATGTTAGGGACTTGGACCGGAAGGTGGAGATGGGCCCAAGCATTGTTGACTAATAGCCCAGTATAGTCTTTTAGCAATGTTTTAGCCCATTCAGAAGCAGGCCGATTCAAGATGGGCCGAAGATGTAAAACGTCAACTATTTCATAATTTTGTATTATATTAAAAAATATGAAATTTTTTACATCAAAAAAATAATTTCATATTTATATTTTGATTTAAATTTATATTTATTTTAAATATTAGTGTCTAAATGATTGTAGTAGACACACACTGACACACAAGATGTTTGAATTAAATAATTATTAAACTTTTTAAAAATATTAATTTTTTTTTTCAATTTAAAATGTCAATGATAGCACAATCAATTGAATCTTGTTTAATATTTTGTTTGTAAAATATTATTTAAAAACGTAAGTATGCAGGAATTCACTCCAATTATTTTGTCAACAGTGTCAGAAGACAACTTTCGTGTGCTGCGGCGGACCATTGCCTAGATAAACCAAGTTTACTCCTTTACTTGAGTAAAATTAGAAATTAGGATAAGATAATAGGAAGTTACGATGATGGGAAATGGAAGAAATAACAGGAAAGAAATCAGAAAAGAAATGAAATTAAGATAAATCACTCTAGAAATTGCAGTGTTTGTGAAAAGATAAAAATTATGCCATTCAGTCGATATAGGCTTGTGATTTTACTTTTATATAGAAGTAGATTCCCTTTCATGAATTTCACAGCTCATATTAACTTGGTGATTGAGTGATTCATCCAGGTTCATATTAGATTCTATGAATTCATCAACCCCTATAAATAATTGACTGTGCCATTCTAGCCTTGCTTTATCACCATATTTTTTTGTTTGAACTTTGACACAGGAACGAATAAACAAAGGGTTGGTTGCACTTAGAGCCTGTGGTTGTTGGCAAAACAGAACTAAGGCTGCAGTTAGAGAGGGTGACTAGTGATTAGTACAAGCATTTATTTGGATTAGCGGTGAAAGCTAATTTTTCGATATCATTTATAACATACGAGATAAGTATGTATGATAAATTTTATCTTAATTTACATAAACATATTTTTTAAACGCAGAACTCAAACTTACCCTCGAGTGATTAGAAAGACACCATGCAAGGGTAATAGTGCAGACAAACCTAAAGCCAAAAGGACCTCTAAATGCACATTTATCTTGACTTGGCCTTCACGTGCTGTCAGTAGTTCCACCCAATCCCTTGCTAGCCAGCCTAAATCCCCACTCATTCTCTCTTGATATATCACTATGCATGCTCCTACCTGATTTCTCTCCCTCCCTCTTCGCTTCTCCCCAAATCGCCATGGGAAAAAGGCGAAAAGGAACAAGCAAGACCCACCACCCCAACCATGTTCTCTCCTGATCCTTAACCCCATATACACAATAACTGTATCAGCTATATACAGACCAGTACTTACTGAACAATCTCTCTCTCTCTCTCTTTCTGAAACCTCCTTCCTACCCCTCAACCTGCTTTTTCAGACTTTTACAGTTATGTGCTACGTGGGCAAAGCAACAAAGATCTTCATCTTCATTGTAACCGTCCTCGTCGTTCTCGGTCTCGTCTTGGGATTCGGCCTCCTCCGCCACTCCCACCATAAAAATGTCAAGTGCTCCGGCGATTCCTGCTTTTCTTCTCCCTCCTCCACCTTCCCCGCCCCCAATTTTGCCTCCCCCACTCCCAACTTTGGCCCTCCGACTCCGATTCCACTTTATTCGAACCCTAGTCCGCCTCCGCCATCGGTACCGATAACGAATCCGAGCCCGCCTACGCCACCGACTCCGATAACGAATCCAAGCCCGCCTCCGCCTGACTCTAACTCCAGTCCGCCTCCGGCGCCTTTATTGCAGTCGCCGACTCCGCCGCCACCTTCTTCTCCGAGTGCGGCAGCGCCCCCTTTGAGCCCGCCCAGCTCGACGCAAATAACCCTAGGTCCTGCGCATGCCTAGCTGCATTTTGCGAAATTGAGTAAGGGGTCTGGAATTTCTTGCTGGGAAATTAGTTTTGTTCGATTCAAGAGCTTTGCATAGGAAAATGTGAATTAGTTAATTGGTATTTATTTGTTCTATGCGGTTGTTATGTTCATATGCTTGGATTATTGATTCACATTCTGTTTGATGAGGGATCGATGTTCATTTTCTTCATTATTTTTCTCTGATTAATGACGAAATGAAGAGCGAGAGTGAATCTTTCACAGCTGGCCCCAACATCCGCTAATTGCTCAGTTTACTGCCTCTCTTTCTTGTTCAATTATTTTTTCGTGATCACTAATCAGTGTTAATTGTGTGATTTTATAATTGTGAATTATGAATTTGACATTTGGGTGAAGTGAATTAAATTCATGAAGTTTTCTTCACTAGAAAAAAAATCATGAAAGTTTCTTCTTTTACAATGTAAGGGCAAGGGAATCTGATCTAATGGATCGGACACTGTGCAGTTTTGCTTTTTACCCGCCATTCACTCCTTTTTGTAAATTATGGAGTATGGTTGTTCGTTGGACTGGCAAAAAAAAATAAAATTGGTTGTTCGTTGGACTATAGATTCCATCACAGGCTGCGATGTTTTTTTTTCCCTGAAAAAGACATTAGCAATTTCCAAATAGAGTTGGGAATCAGGGTTGACTCTTGATGGGTCAGGGTCTAAAAGGGCCGGCCCTTTTAAGTCCGATGTCAGAAAAATTGTAATTTTTTAAGACCCAATCTAAGAGTATGCAAGCCAGGGCCAATGTAACATCTCAATCAAACAGCCAAATACTTAATCATAGTAATTCAAATATCGCCAATAAGGATGTTCAACATCCAAACCATTAAAATACAAATCAGTTCAAATAAAGCCCAAGTCACAGTGTTAAATCAAATCCTCAAAATATTTCCTCAAAACAAATTAAAATGCGGAAGTCTTAGGATCATGGTAATAAAAATGACATAACATGAGCTCTAGGAGCACAAATGAGCCTCCAAGGCTCACTCCATAGGTGCATTCCCTTGCTCCCTACTAGAACAATCACCTGAAAATGTTAATATATAGGGATGAGATTCTAAGTCTCAGTAACTACTGAAAGTTTCTACCGTACACAAGCAAATCTCATATGATAAAAAGGAACTGATTACATATATATTCATATATACCATAATTCTCATACAAGACAAAAACAAGTTTAATCACCATTATATCAATATGTATTTTCATCACAATATGTAATATACGATTATGCAATATGTAAGATGCAACATTTCTTATATCACCGTCCATCCTTATTCCGCTGACTGGAGCCATAGGCTAACACATAGTTCAACAGAAACCCATCCATTTGACTGGATTGTCCCAAGCTCACCAGTTCTTAAGATACACCCGGCCAAAGGTGTAGAGCTTAAGTCTGGACTATGGCTCCCGTCCTTAAAAGAATACAACAAAGGAGGTGTCACATGTCCCACAGCTCCAATGAAATCCCGGCCAAAGGAAAACATGGAAGGAGGGGCCCTGACAAGTACCATCCACTGTGCACCGAGTGATGGCATACCACGTGGTAAAAGATCTCAACATACAAATTTCTCCTCACTCCAACCCATCACAAATGCAACCGCCATGACAGTGATAAATATAATATCATTAAAATACAAAGTACAATAATTCATGCTTCCATTCATATCAAATATCATCACATATTCAAACATCATAAAAAGGAAATAATATTCCAATAATACATTAATTATCATTAAATTATTAATTATATGAATACAATGAGTTATATAGAAATTTACTTGTAACACTACTCATTTGAGAATTTATAATACAAACACATATACATATAATTCAGTCCATTTTTCTTTAAAGAAAATATAGTCATTTACAATTATACACAATTCATAAGTATATGGAAGAATATTCAAAATTACCTGTTACGCTCTAATGCACATACTATAACATAGAGTTACTCCAAGGCTCTTAATGAGAGTCTACAAAATCACAAATATAAATATATATTAATGTTATATTCAGAACTGCTCTAGATTTGCTCTAACACCACTCTAAAGTTTCAAGCTGCCTTTAAAATTTTACTTTATATGTACACACACTTTTATTAGTCACCTCAGGACAACTTTTATATCCATATTTAACATTAATTAGCAATAAAATATTATTGTACAAGGCAATAGATTTAAATATGGAAACCTTTTTGTATAGACGTGTGTTTGGGTGAACATGCTTGGTTTTTTTTTCTTTTAAAAAATAAATGCATGTCAATAAGCAAGCTAGAGCAACACTTATAAAGGAGGACAATATATTTATATTTATACACAATAATGACAAAAGTAATGGCTAGTTGTTGAGAGAAATTTTTTTTTTTGTCCGCTAACAAGATCCATTATGCTTTGGTGTACTAGTTTGGTGCTCTGTGTCTTCGTTGTTCTAAGTATATTAAAATTAAATAGAGTTTAGGTGGCTAAACTTTAGAAGAAAGAAAATAAAATAAATAAACATGTGGGTCTTGAATGACAACCACACCTGCATCGATATTGACAAATGGAAAGTGGTGTGGACTTTTGCGATAAAATTAGATAAATGAATTAGAATACACACAACAACAACAATGAAGGGGAAGAAAGGGGGTGTCGAGTCTTAAAGAAAATACACATATTCCTACATAAGAGGAAAAAAAAAAGGAAGTAGGTGTGGGACATAGAGGGTAAATGGAATGAATGTGCGCACTGTTCACAGATTAAAGTGGGTCACAAAATGGTGAGTAACAAAATATACATACAAGCTGATGATGGAAAGAGAGTGGGGTTATAAAAAAAACAAAAAAAAACAAATACTCATATATATATAAACATTACACCCACACCGAAGGTGAGAAAAGTATGATAGGTGTAGGTTTTAACAAGACAAATCAATCAGAACAATAGTGATTGAGGGGAAAAGAACTCGAGAAAAAGCTAAAGAGGATACCTGTTCAAGGAGGCGCGGCGCTAAGAATGTTTGTGAGAAGCGAGGAGTGAGAAGAAGGAGATCTTAAATAGGAGTAGATCTAGGGTTTGACTCCTTTTATTAAAATAATATTTTTTTAAAAAAACATAAAAATAATAATAGTATTATTCAAATTACTAGCAGTATTTTTTTTTATAATTTTTTTTTCTGCCAATGGTAAGACAAATTTACACACATATACTCATATTAAAATAATTATCTTAATGGGGTATTTTATTTGTGTTTAGTTTTCTTTTGAATAATTATTATTTTTTCCTTTAGAACTTTATATATATATATATTCTATATTCTTTGACTAACTAAAATTAAGCTACAATTAATTCTAAGCCCTAAAAATTTAATGATGTTACAGCCAACCCGTAGGGCTCGGAAGTCATTTTCATAATATTTAACTCTTTTTCTTGTTTTTTTCCTAGAGAGATATAATTAGTAAATAATAATGATTAAAGTTTTAATTTAACACATAAATATTATCAACATTAAGGTTTAAACAATACGTCTCATGCAACAAATAAACATAGTTACTAATGTATAATCAAAGGTAAAATCATGCCCATAAATAACTCACACAAATGCTAAAAGATAAGAAGGCAAGAAGCTAAACACTTTAACCTCTAAACAACATGAGTATGATGACCATTATTTTCATCTTGTTTGTCAATATCATCAATTTCAAGGTCATTTGATTGTGTTTCACTTTAAGTAGTAGGCTCAAGTAGTGAAATAATTACAACCTTCATCAAAAATTGTGCTCCATTAGGTAGAATAATATACAATATGATTTTATTCTAAATCGGTACAACAATATACTCAAAAATCATAATATGATTCAATTAGGCAAAACAGTATACTCAGAAATCATACTCTATACAATATGAGGACAGAGTGACATAGATTCAATAACATAATTCAAAACGGTAACACGGTTTCCCTTTCTAAACAAACAAATAAATAAATAAACGGCTTAATGAGCTGGCCTTTTTAAGCCCTCGACCCTATAGGACTGGCTCTTTTAGGCCTGACTTCTTTTAGAGACTATAATTTACAAGCCTGGCCCTTAAAGGGCCAGGGCCTGAACAAACTCAGCCCGTTTTCCCGACTCTATTTCCAAATCCCTTTTAGACTTAAATTAATTTCTTTTCAAATTTAGAATGCAAAGTGTTTTTCATATCCTAACAAGTGCCCTCGTTTGAGCTCAAATTTATATTCTTCTCTTTATAAAAGCAAGGCTACTTACCAGTTACCACTTTCATGAAAAATTTGTTGGCGATTAGCGTTTTTGAAGCTAAAACTTTCTTTTTTGTCCTTTTTTAAATAAAACTAAGGTTTATAGAAAAGACCTGACTTAGTTTCATTTCCTTATATCTATTGTGTGAACTTTTTAATATTAGTGATAGTCTAACAAAATTTTAAAATTTATCAATATGAATTTTTATTATTAAGAAAAGTCCAAGTGGCAAAGTTTTTTTTTTTTTTTGGATTAGGCATCCATTAGATGTTGGCCAGGATCGAACCCGAATAATGACTAATGAGGCACTTAGCTTCAAACCCTGCCATCTGTGTCATAGTACTAAAGTTTGACGGGAAAATAGAGCATAAGGGATATAACAAAATAAAAAAAATAACAAAATAAATCACATTTTTATACGCGTTAATGGGCCAAAATCAAAGCATAAGGGTCAAAAGTATATTTTTACCCCAACAATACCACTCTATCTTATTTGCAACTTCAGTTTGAGAAAAAGAAATTGGTTTTTATTATAAATTTATTTTTAAAGTAATAAATGATAGAGTTACAATTTTATCATTATTAAAAGAAGAAAGAGAAAAATGAGATGAAAAATACACATTTATAAATAAGGATAAAATTAAAAAAAAAATCAATTTAATCCATAATTATTATATATTAACTAATTTTGATTGATATATGAGAATTAAGTAGTTTAGATTTATAAATAGGATCAAAGTGATAATTATTAATAAAGTATGGGGAGCTTCCTTCAAACAAACACCATACAACTGCAGGAAGAACCTCCTTATGGTTTGCCCCTATCATTATTAAAAAATAATTATTGATAAGAATGATAATGACAACAATAATAATATAGTATTGATGTCTTCATTATGATTATGACTGATTATTAGACTCACATCGCAAGTGAAATGATTCGGATCCCATCGGTACGCCAATGGCAGTTACATGGGAAAAATTTCTCCTCGTCATCAATCGAACTAAACTATAGAACGTACTGCCAGAGTGCCAGGGGTATATTCTGGTACAGCATGTCTTTAGGAAAATTAATTAAATATAGTATTTTTTAAAATTTGAAATGAATAACAACACAGTTAATTTTTTTTAAAAAAATCATGTTTTAATGTTTTAGACCTTTTTTTAATGTTTTATGTGGAATGGGACAAAACTACCTTCCATACCGACAACGGTGAGGCCCAGATCATGGCCCTACCAATTTTAGCAGGCCCATCGTCGTTTGCTAATTCATGAGTGCAATATTTTGGGTCAATGCTGCATTCAAAGAGCTTACCGTTTTCCATTGTGAATGCCAATGAATGACAAACAAAATTAAGTTACACTGACACTTTATTCATCATAAATCAAACAAATGAACAAACTTTATTTCATAACATATCCACACAAGATAATTAAAGTTTTTGATAATGAAGATCGAGGCCAAGCTAGCATCTCAACAATAATAATTGCTGACCACTTTGCTCATCTTCAATCCACCCAACATGAAGTTCTACTCTTCGAAAAATGGGTGAGTCTCATAGCGAACATTGCAGCTTCCCCTCACAACTCTTGCACTTTCTCTACCAGCACAGCAATCAGAAATTTTAGCGATTGCATCATCAAGACACTTCTTGCAATCGTCTTTAGAAAGGTCTCTAGTGCACTGAGTCAACCCATACACTGTCATATTCCTCCATTCTTCAAGCTTTAACTCTCCTGCTGCATACATCTTAGGGCTCCCATGAGCTTCCTCGGCGAGTCGGCTCAAGAACTCGTTCGTCTTGTCGTTGAAAGCCTCAGGATCACTCACGTTTTGCACCTCCAACATGTAGAACGTGTGTGAGTCATCAATGTGGCCAAAGAAATCTTGGTCGGAATACTTGAACAAGCAGTGGTCGTACCAGATTATGGCACCTTTGTTGTAGGAGCAACGTTTGAGGAGGTCCCTGGTTGCTTCAGAGACACAAGTTTTGCAGTCAGAGGGAGAGACATCGCCACGGCAGAGAGAGAGACCGTAGGATTGCTGGTTAGGGTATTGGCCAAAGGAGGCTTGAGCGAAACCAGTGAGAGGGGTTTGGTTGGTAAGAAATGTTATGAGCCTTTTCAAGTTTGAGTCGAAAGGCGTGTTGGAGGTGAAGTTTTGGGGTTTTGAACAGTCAGAGGAAAGAAAGTTATTGACTCCGAAAGATGTTTGGAAGAGAAGAGCCAGGGTTAGGAGGAGGACGGTGGAGGAAAGCTTTGAAGAAGACATATTGAAAGGAGTTGATCGATGTCGATGTTTTGAGTGAGTGATGATAATTATGTTGATAATGAGCTTATTTATAGAGAAAACATCTCTTGTTTGCTCTCTGGGAAATATATATATATATATATATCTATATAGAAAGGCAAAACTACTGCAGGATGACATATTCTTATTTAAGACCACGCCAAGTCTATCTTCAGCACCAGTTTCGCTGCTTATCGAAACGATGACAAGAACTAGTCGTTGCAGTGATATACACGGTTCAAATAAAATTTAAACAGTTAAGATTAAAGATTTTTAAAAAATATTTTTTAAATAAAAAATTCATTTCTTAAAAAATTGATAGTTCAGAAATTATCTTTATTTTGAATTCTACACATATTAAGATAATTTCTTTAAAAAAATAAGAAAAAGTAAAATCATTCAATGTGAATCATCTAAATTAAATCTGAATAATCTGATGTGCGACTAGCTCTTGGTGATGAGCATTGGAACTAGTTCAATCTAGGCACCAAGTTTTTCATGACAGTTTTTTTTTTTGAAATACTGGAATTCATTAATCCAAGAGAAGATTAATACACAAGATAACTTGAAAGAGTCATAACCATGGATCCTTCATCAACCACCGCCTGCCGAAAGAGGAGGTGGTTGATCAAAGATGACAAAATACTCAGTGCTATTATGAGCTAACTTAGCAAGATAATCTGCTTGAGTGTTTTGCTCTCTAGATATATGGTTAATAAGAACACACCAGTCTCTAAACAACCATAATCTAGCCTCCTCAATGACCTCCTTAAAAGGGTGCTTCTCATCTCAGCCCCTAGTAAGTAAATGAACCGTTTCAATACAATCGGTAAACAGAAGAATATGCCTTAAAGTCCTATGCCAACAAATTTGAAGACCCTGGATGATTGCGATAATCTCTGCTATGACTGGTGGCACCTGCGTAAGTTTGCACATGTATCCACACACCCAATCACCATCTTCTCCTCTAATAACCCTGGCACTTCCACTCTGACCTGAGTCAAGGATTGATCCATCTACTTCAAGAGTACAAAATCCCCGCCTCCTAATTAGTTGACCTTCAACTCCACTTATGGATTGATTGTATAAATTAGATTGAGCACTTAAATCCATATCCCAACTTGCCCAAAAGAGGCTGGCATGTGCATTTTGGTAGTAAGACCTCGCTTCTTTTCCAAAAAGCTTCCTGATATATCCCAGCATACGTATCCGAATAGGGTTGCCCATCTGATCTTCTTGGTGAAATCCCTTCCAGCTTCGTGCTTCAGGTTCCACTCGATCCACTCCATTCCCTGTAAATTCAAAAAGCTATTCCACATGGCAGGTTTAATTATGGAGATCCACCGTTCACAAGCGTTCGTATAATCCCTCAAGAGATGCATCACGTCCTCCTCGTGATCACATTTAAAAGGACAAGTTGCAAGCTCCGATAATCCCCTCCTCGTTCTAAGTTGTTCTGTATGCACCCTTCCATGCCCACAAGCCACATAAAAGACTTGATCTTATCAGGAATGTCCCATCTCCACAGCTTTCTCCAAAAGGTTGAATTTGAATTAGAAGAACCTGTACTAAAAAAATGATAAATAGAACCAACAGAAAAACAACCATTAGAAGAAGGCTTCCGAAAATACTTATCTACTCCTCTCTCAACACATGGGGATGTGCACATATAATTTGTTGAATAATGTGAGAGTGGAACCATCTACCCAGCTTGACAATATCTCATTCTCCTCAGGGATTAGTATAATCTCAAACTCTTTCATTCTTGTCCACAAAGGCCTCCCACATTAGTGGAAAAATTACTTTTAAGACCGGTTAAAAATGACATTTTAGACCGGTTTTGGATCCGGTCTTGATACAGCCAATCTTAAAAGTTTGCTATTTTTTAAACCGATTAACGAAATTGGTCTTAAAAATCACTTTTTTAGACCGGTTACTTGAAGACCAGGTCTAAAAAGTCCAGATTTTTTAAACCGGTTGTTTAAAAACCGGTATAAAAATTTTTTTTTCAAGGCTTTTAAGACCGGTTATTAAAATAACAGGTCTTAAAGTACTTTTAAGAAGTGATATTTTTAAAAAAAATAAATAAATAGGGCCTTTTTTTTAATCAAACGTACAGATGAGTATAAGGGATTACAGTGAAAAATCGATTGCGGATACTTCTAAGCAAATTACCACCATCAAATTTCACAAAAACACCTTCCCTGTGAATCCCGCTGCTAAAATATCTGAAAACCTGAATCCCTGTATCTTTCACTAAGAATATCAAACAACGCAGAAAGATAAGGAATAGCTCCTGTAACAAAATTCAGGCACACCCATAAGTTTAACTTTATATTCATATTCAGTTTCTTAGTTGAAACTATGAAACTATTTTGGCACAACCATAAGGAAAAAGAAAACCAGAGACGAAATTTAAAAAAGCAAACAAAGCAATTTCGCATATAGGATCCCTCAAAGACCGACCACACACTCAACTCGGTGTATATCAGTATGTATACCATTTACACCTACAATAAAACCCTCAAAAAAAATCCAAATAGGATCTCTCTTCTCTTCGTGACCCTTGTTCCTCTGGTAAAGAAAGTAGACGAGGAACTGTTTTAAGCGAGGCCCTTCGCTTTGCACCTTCTCCTTCCTCTTTCATCTACGCCATCTTGCAGTAGATACTCAAAAATTAGTTTACAAATTAATTAAGCGTTTAAAAGGAAATTTTATTCAAACCTCATAACATCAGTTGCATCTTTTTCACGCATCTCTGGGTCAAAGCAAAGGAGCAAGCAACTCATGGCAGCAAAGAAGTGAGGCTGCCAAGGTAGGTTGCGATGAAGGATGGATGTCACGGGGAAAGAGAAAAGTCGCGACGAAGGAGATCAGAGCAAGCGAGGTTGTGGCGGCAACAAATTTATTCGGTGCAAGGGTAAGAGCACCGCAGCAACAAACATGAGAATGAGATAGAGCGAAGATGACCGAGCTCACAGAGTAATCGCACCAAGAAAAGAGGTTTCAAATTTAGAGATCGAAACGTAGGCGCAACAAAGAGGAGATTCAAAAATTTAGGGTCGATTTTTTAGATCGGGTATATATAAAACCGGTCTTAAAAGGGTGGGAAAAAATAATTTTTAAATTTTTTATATTTAAGACCGGTTTTTATTAAAACTGGTCTTAAATGTCTGATATTTAAGACCGGTTATTATTAATAACAAATCTTAAAAGTTTAAATATTTTGATATTTTTATACCGGTTTTATTTATAACGGGTCTAAATAATTTTTTTAAGACCGGTTTTTTTGAGAACCAGTCTTAGAAGTTCTATATAATTACAAAACTGCCACCGGTTAAATTTTTTAGACCTTATCCGCTATAACCGGTTTAAATATGGCGGTCTAAAAAGAAAATTTTGTGCTAGTGCCAGGCCGAAATTAACTCAATCAAAGGCTGATTCAACTCCGACTAGTTGTAGTACTAAAAGGAAGCTGAAGCACCATTGTCAACTTTAACGCCCACCCCTTTCTAGAATTTATCTCATACGGAACAAATACCTCTCCAGGTAAAAGACATGTTTCTTCAAGCCGTAGGTCCATTTAACTAATCTCATCAATACTTTTCTCTCAAAACATGAACTTATAGTTTATGAGTATTATTCATCAGATACCAAGATAATTTCATAATAAAGACTTGATGTTTACCCATATCAAGAATTCCCAAACCGCGTTGATGATAGTTTCAAAACTCCAAAAGCGAGTTGCGTGCTTTATCGTATTCATCCCTTTGATTATTTAATTTCATTCATTGATGTTCTCGACCTGGTTGACTTCATCAAGCCTGGCTGGCAAAATTATGTTTGGTGCGGTGGTGCCTATTCATCAATTACGGCGTACGTGTCGAAACTTATGTTTTTTTGACATCGACAACAAATTTTGACCTTGAACATGTACAAAAATTTACTGACGGCAGATGTCATTGTTTCTACAATATACGTACGCGGAGATGTTTTTCTTTCTCAAATGCATAAAGATTTACTTTCTTGTGCTAAATATAAAATAGAATTGATTTTTTTTAGTGATTAAAAAAACTAAATAAAATATTTAATCATATCATATGTTATGTATCATTAGATTATATAGCAATTTATAAGTTTGGCAAACTAGTTTAGAGAAAAAATAATAAATATAAATATAAATATTTTAAAGTAATTTAATTATTTTTATTAATATTTCCAAAATAGTCAATTTATCTTATATTTAGGATCGGATGGAGTGTTAAATAAATTTTTCATTGTCCTGATCATATAGAATAGTAAGGCACTGCTAGATCTCTCTGAGTATTGAGTTCGAATTCTAGAGGAGACACTTGTGTTGAGAGTGACAGCCACGAACCCCGAATTGGATACCGGATAATAATATTAAAAAAATAAATAAATTCTACACTTGTATTTTCTACATTTTTACGATTAAATCATAAATGTCAAATTATTTCATAAGGAAATCTATGTAGTACTAAATATAATTTTCAGAACTTTTTAGAAGACGTCCAACAATGCCTAAAACAAAATTTATTATATTACTACCTCTAGTTCAAAATATAAGTTTCAAATTTTTAAAGGTTTTTTTTACAAGCTTTAATTTGGTTTTATCTTGTCATTTAATGTAATTTTTTTTTCATTTTTATTCCTAATTAATTTTATATCTTTATCATCTCTTTTTTTCTGCTCATTCTCATTCAACTTTTTTCCCCGCTCATTCTCCTCTCCCCCTTTTCCTCTCCATACATAAATAAGGGTGTTTTAGGAAAATAAATTGCATTTGTCTTTAACCATTTTTAACCAACTGTTACATAATTAATTTGAAGCTTATAGTTTGAATAGGAGAAATGTTAGCATACGTGCCGATTTATTTCACTCCATTATCTCCATTCTAATCTTTTATCTAAATTATACCCTTTTTATACCAGTAAAATAATATACTATATCTATATTGAAGGTTAAAAAACAATATACTATATCTATATGAGGATTTTTTTTTTGTCCAAACTTAGATGAGAAGATTTAATAGTGAGTGAAGAATTTGATCAATGAGTTATATTGTTCACGTACGGTTGATAAATTAGGGCCATTTCTCAAATTTTATATTTTATATAAATGGTTATACATATTATCAAATTTTCCCTGGGCAAGTGAAACGAAAAGGGGTGCATAAAAATTACAGCTTCACAAGCATATCAAGACCCAAAATTCTCTTAAACCCAATTAATCATGGCCTACTTCAGCCAATGAATGAGATCCATTCAAATACATCTGTAAAAAAATTAAGCTAGTTGAAGTTCAGAGGATCCATTGATTTGTTTCATAGATCTATCATGGCATAATAATTATCACTCCCTCCAGTACTTAATATAAGATATAGTTATCAAATTTAATTAGATTAAAAAAGTTAGTTTGGTTAATTAATATAACATGTATTTTTAAAATACTTTAGTCATCTTCCTTAATTTTCCCTTTTCTCTTCTCCTTGATTATTATTGAGGAAGCATCAACATAAATAACTTAGGAAAATGCTAACAAATATGACAATATGCCTTATATTTATGATCAAAATCAACTCTTCAAATATGTCTTATATTAAGGAGCGGAGGAGTATTATTATAACTATCATTAGAATATCATTGATAATAATGTGCATTAAGCTGCATTGATAGATAATTTATTCATCGAATTGAGCAAATGAACAAACTTTAATTTCTTCAACAACATATTCATAAGAAGTAATATTGAGTGTCGCCGCTTCCACAAACTATATATGATGCAGAAGTATTCATCGCAAATCGAGGAAGCTGATCATCAATCCACGACTGAGGAAAATAAGTTTAAATTACTCTTTGAAGAATAAAGATCGCATAAAGGGGGGATAACTCGACGACATATTAACATGACGTAGTCAATACATAAAGAAAGAAGGAATAGAATGTGTACCACAATAATCAGATTATAAGATACTTTATTTTACATATTATTCACCGAATCAAGCAAAGGAATAATCTTTATTCAAACATATATATATAATAGTAAATGATAATGATTAATCATGAATCCTCTTCGACACACGAAGTTCTGCACCCTACTCATTGAAGAAAGGGTAAATCTCATATCGCACGTTGCAGCTTCCGCCTAAAACTCTGCCACCTTGTTTCCCCATAGGAATTTCACCGATTGCATCATATAGACATTTCTTGCAATCATCGCTAGAAAGGTCTCTGGTGCACTGAGTCAACCCATACACTGCCATGTTCTTCCCTTCTTCTAGCTTTACCTCTCCTGCTGCATACATCATTGGGCTCTTACAAGCTTCCTCAGCTAGTCGGCTCAACAACTCCTTCGACTTGTAGTTGAAAGCATCAGGGTCACTCACGTTTTGCACGTTCACCAAGTAGAACTTGTTGGAATTATCAATGCGGCCAAAAAAGTCTTGGTCCAGATACTTGAACAAGCAGTTGTCGTACCAGATTATGGCTCCTTTGTTATAGGAACAACGTTTGAGGAGCTCGCTGGTTGCTTCAGAGACACATGTTTTGCAGTCAGAGGGAGATACATCGCCACGGCAAAGAGAGAGGCCGTAGGCTTGTTGGTTAGAGTATTGGCCAAAGGAGGCTTGAGCGAAACCAGAGAGAGGGGTTTGGTAGGTAAGTACAGCGATGAGGGTTTTCAAGCTTGAATCGAAAGGCGTGTTGGAGGTGAAGTTTTGAGTGTTTGAACAAACATAGGAAAGAGGTTCTGCTCCCAGAGATGTTTGGAAGAGAAGAGCCAGGGTTAAGAGGAGGACGGTTGAAGAAGACATATTGGAAGGAGGTGATGATGATGATCGGAGTCTGATGATTTCTTGAGTGAGGGATGATAATTGTGTTGATGAAGAGCGTTAATTTATAGAGAAAATCTCTAGTTAAACACGTTGACATATTATTCTTTTGACCATTTCAATTTAGTCTCTATCCGGGCCAGTTTTTTACATGGCAGTGTCAAAAGCGAGCTGCTTCCGGACGACTTCATCCAAGGGCAGGCAATTATATGCTTGTTACTGATCGTATCATATTTCATTTTGTGTTCTCATGAAGGAGAGATGCTAAATTATGTTAATATTTTGTCTTTGAGGAAGAAAGATAAAACAGGTTGACGTATTCTGTTGACATGCTCAGTCTAATTTATCTAGTTTCACGGGCGCACATGCCTTTGTGTCTTTGCACTTATTTTAAAAATTTATAATTATTTTTATCTCTCAAAAAACTATTTGATGTTGTACGCATTTTCAAAAAATCTCTTATATATTTTTGTACCAAAAACTCTTTTATTAATATCATTATTTTGCCTTGTTATTAATAAAAGGGTGTACGAAACCAAAAACGGCGCGTGGTTGAGGTTTTCGATTATTTTATCATTTGATGTGTCTCTGGACTTCATGAAGCCTTACAGGCAAAAGTATATATATATATACATGCTAGTTATTTGCAACAAAAAAAAAAAATCATTGGGATTAATCAGCAAAAACAGATGAACACTTTGTATTTTTAATTTTAGATTCTCTTTACTAAAAATGGGCAAAGAGTTTTTGGGTCCAGTGTCTCCACTTTCCTTCTCATCGACTTCTTGTTTCAATGATCTCAACTCTTAGATTAAACTATGAGCGGCTTAAATTTTTTTCACATATTGATACCATTAGTATCAATCGGCCCTCCAATAACACTATATATAAATCAATAATCACAAAATATTTTCTTAGAAAATTATCAAAATAGATATATAATGACAAAATATTTCTATCTAATCTTTTAATCATTAAACTAATAACTATTAACTTCAACTAATATTGTCGTCTACTCGATAAAAATATTGGTTTTTAAAAAAGGCAACTGAATCAACCCAACAACTCGCCTGAGTTGATCGGCTTAACCCCAGGTTGCTTAAAAATATGCCGTTATTTATAAAAAGAGATAGGAAAGAGAATAAAAAATAAACGATTGATGAAAGAGAATTTGTTATTTATAAATATAAGGGTTTATAAAATATGAGAGAGAATAAATAATAAATGATTGAATGAAAAAGAATTAATAGTTTATAAATAATAAATATATATATTTACTAAGAGTAGAAAAGGAAAAAGTAGTTAGATTTTGAGACACAAAAGAAAATTGGCTTATATTAAGGAATAACCTTAAAAGAGAGAGAGTTACTTATAAGTAGGACCGGAAGGAGTAATCTTTTACTCTAAATTAGTAAAATAATATACTAGCTATATCTATATTGAAGGTAAAAAAACAATATACTATATCTATATGAGGTTTGTTTATTTTTTTGGCCAAACTAGATGAGAAGATTCAATAGAGTGTTAAGATTTTGATTAATGAGTTATACTGTTAATAGATGATAAATTAGGGCCATTTCTCAAATTTTTATATTCCTTTTCTAAAGCAAACTCTTTTATAGACCTAACAATCGCATAATAAGAGGGATAAACCCCACGCCATGATCTAATTATTATTATAACTATTATAATTATCTTTCGAATATTATTATGTCGTGTGTCTTATATGACCTGACGTGACAAATTCTATTAAATAGATAACGATGAATTAACGGCAAAATGTATGAGGTGAAAAAAAAAAATAAAAGAGTAAATAAAATTTAAACTTTAAAATATTAAGGGAATTATATACAACTGACTTAAAATTTATGTGAGTTTTGTATAATTTAACCCAAGAAATAATATTGATACGTGTCGCTGCTTGTCTACAAACTAATAGGAAAATGCATACGTATTCATAACCAAACAATGAAGCTCGTCATCAATAATCCACGACTGACTGACGACGAAAATAAGTTTTAATTACTCTTTGAAGGATAAAGATCTCATAAAGAGGGGATAACTCGACGATAAATAACATTACCTAATCAATACATAAATAATGAATAGAATGTGAACGACAATATATATAATGTGGTAACCAGCTGCATATATTATTAATAAGATACTTTATTTTACATATTATTCACCGAATCAAACAAATGAATAATCTTTATTCAGCAACATATACATAATAGTAAATGATAATGAATAATCATGAATCCACGTCGACATACAAGCTCTCTGTACCCTAGTCTTTGAAGAAAGGGTAAATCTCATATTGCACGTTGCAGCTTCCACCTAGAACTCTGCCACCTTGTTTCCCCATAGGAAGTTCACCAATTGCATCATATAGACACTTCTTGCAATCGTCTTTAGAAAGGTCTCTGGTGCACTGAGTCAATCCATACACTGTCATGTTCTTCCCTTCTTCTAGCTTTATCTCTCCTGCTGCATACATCTTTGGGCTCTCATGAGCTTCCTCAGCAAGTTGGCTCAACAATTCCGTCATCTTGTAGTTGAAGGCATCAGGATCACTCACGTTTTGCACGTTCACCAAGTAGAACTTGTTGGAATTATCAATGTGGCCAAAGAAGTCTTGGTCGGAATACTTAAACAAGCAGTTGTCGTACCAGATTATGGCTCCTTTGTTATAGGAGCAACGTTTGAGGAGGTCGCTGGTTGCTTCAGAGACACAAGTTTTGCAGTCAGAGGGAGAGACATCGCCACGGCAGAGAGAGAGGCCATAGGCTTGTTGGTTATAGTATTGGCCAAAGGAGGCTTGACCAAAACCAGTGAGAGGGGTTTGGCTGGGAAGTACTGCGATGAGCGTTTTCAAGCTTGAATCGAAAGGCGTGTTGGAGGTGAAGTTTTGAGTGTTTGAACACACATAGGAAAGAGGATCTGCTCCCAGAGATGTTTGGAAGAGAAAAGCCAATGTTAGGAGAAGGACGGTGGAAGAAGACATATTGGAAGGAGGTGATGATGATCGGAGTCTGATGATTTTTTGGGTGAGGGATGATTACTATGTTGATCAAGAGCGTTTTTATAGAGAAATTTCTGATTAATTAAACAAGTTGACATATTCTTTTGACCATGCCAAGTGTCCCATCCGGGCCAGTTTTTAACATGACAGTGTCAAAAGCGACCTGCGTCCTTGATTGATTATTTTATTGGTTGATGCGTTCTGGACGACTTCACAAAGCTAACGGCAGGCAATAATATGTTTGTTACGGATGATCATATCATATTTCATTTTGCGTTCTCATGAAGGAGGGATGATAAATTATGTTAATAATTAAAGAGCTTATTTATAGAGAAAATCTCTAGTTTAATATTTTGTGTTTCAAGGAAGAAAAGTAAAACAGGTTGACGTATTCTGTTGATCATCATGCTCAGTCTAATTATTAAACGCCGCCTTCGCTTGAGGTTTTCGATTATTTTATCAGTTGATGTTCTCTAGAATTCATCAAGCCTGACAGGCAAAACTATATACATGCTTGTCATTTGCTACCAAGAAAAAAGAAAAAAAGAAATCATTAGGATGAATTAGACAGATCATCAATACTTTTTGTTTTTTATTTAGATTATATTTACTTAAAATGAGCAGAGTTTTCAGCTTATTTTCATATAATATAATACAAAATAAAAGTGCTCCATTTTAGTTCTTTTTCTGTAACCATGAATAAAGTTTTTTTGGAAACATTGGGATAAATCCCATTTGAGAAATTAGTTGGGGGAATTTAGGTCCTAGAGAAAAAGTGAGGTCTTGAGGCCCTGTAGAGGAATAAGTAACAAGAAATAACCACTCTACCCTTCTTAAAATAAGTAATCACCTATTCACCCCTCATCACCCTTCCTCTTCGTCAGCCTCTCTCCACACCACCGCCACCGTTTGGCGACCTTTTTCTCCCCAAATGCCATTAGGTTCTTCTTCGTTAATGACCTCCTCCTCCCACTACCTCACCAAAAGCTTTTCCTTCATCTACCATGGTTCATCTTCATTTCTGTTAGAAGTAGTTGTGAATATAGTTTAGGACGGTGGTATGATATTGTTGAAGAAGCAAGTCGGTAGTGGAAATTGTTGAAAATTCCTTCACCTACTCGTTGAATTGCTTCCATCAATCACGCCTAATCTTTCTCTGTTTTGTGTATATATATAACTTGTAATCCTCTTGTTTAAGTGTGGAATAAGATTCTGAATTTACATTTCACTACATGGTACCAGAGCCTCTTGAATTCGCTTAGCTTTCTCCTCTGTTTTTCAGTCTTCTTCTCCGGCAGAAACACCATTTTTTCCGGCAAAAACACCTTGCTTCAGTTTTTCAGATCTTGTTCGTCGGAGCCATATCTGACCACACGCGCCCCTCAGGCCGTCTCCCATACCTCCGATCAGCCCATCCCCGAGACGGTGAGCCAAGACGACAGCGTGTGAATCTACACGCACCGTCTTGTCTTTCGCCCCCTGTCCACGCGCCGGCGCGTGACTCCACCTCCGGTGACCATTTCCGATAGATCTCAGGTGATTCTGAGTCGACTTCTTATGCTCTTTCCATTTATGGTGGCTGTGTAATCCCATACTACTTTTGAATTATCGGGTATCTTGTGGTATTTATCTCCGTTGTGATATTGTGAGTTTTCTCCTTTTGGGTTCAAGTTCTTCCATTTGGTCAAGGACGAGACAGTTGTTAAATTGGAGTTCTGATTTGTGTGCACTTTGGTGATTTGTCTCTTGCATTTAGTACTATTGCAATTATTGACTTTCCGCTATTTCATAAATATTGAGACACTTTGCTCTTAATAATAAGGCACTTTGCTCTTATTTCCCATTTATTTCTGAAACCCACTTTGCGATTTGTGGTTGATTATTCCTCATGACTGATTCTCAGAGCTCCGATATGTTGCCCATATCTGCAAAATTACTGCTTCACAGTTAAATTGGACAAATTATAGTGATTGGAATAAAACTGTTAGAGTTTATAGTTTGGACATTGAAAAAGAAACTCATTTAAATGAGGATCCTCCTTCGAGTGATGAAACAAAAATTTTGGCCTGGAAAAGAGCATATGCTCGACTTTTGTTTCAAATTCGAAACTCTATTGAACCAAGGATTTTGTCTTCAGTTAACCACTGCAATTTCGTTAAAGAAATTATGCAGTACCTTGAATTTATGTTTTCTGGCAAAGGAAATATCACTCGGATTCATGAGATCTGTAAAGGCTTTTATCGCTCTCAACAACAGGACCGTCCCTTAAAGGACTTCTTTCTCGACTTCAAGCGGTTGTATGAAGAAATGAAAGTACTTATGTCTCCACAGGCAGATCTTTCAACTCGTGTTAAGAATCTAGAACTTCAGGCGATTATTAGCTTTCTTGAAGCTCTTGACCCTTCATATGAAACGATTCATTCCCAAATTTTGTCCAGTCAAGAGCTTCCTTCTCTTGAAGATGTGTTCTCCCGAGTGCTTCGTGCTGATAATTTGGTCCGTCCGTCCATTGATCCAACTGCAAGTGCTTTAGCTGGACGTAACTCTTTTGAAAACAAGAACTATGGGTCCAGACATGGCACTCAACCAATGAATTATGGCAACATTATCTGCAATTATTGTAAGGAACCTGGTCATATTAAGAAAAACTGTCGTAAATTACAGAATAAACAACATCGGGATCAGCAACGAGGTTTTGCCCATATTACACAAACGCCTGATCCTGATCAGTTACATGTTGGTTCATCACATGCCGGGGGACTCGCTACAGGTAATTTATCCTCTGGTCTTGCTACTTCCTCCACAAAGTGGATCATAGATTCTGGCGCCATCGACCATATAACAGGTAATCATCATTTATTTTCATCATATGCTCCATATGCCAACTCATCTTCCATGTTTGTAGCCAATGGTTCCTCTGTTCGTGTGCTTGGCTCAGGCACGGCCAACCCAATCATCTATTTCATTAACCTCTGTCCTTAACACCCCTGATCTTACATTTAATCTCCTATCTCCTAGCAAACTCACTCATCATTTGAATTGTTTTATCTCACTATTCCCTGACCATTGTTTAATTCAGGATCTGTCGACGAAACAGATTATTGGTAGAGGTTACGAATCTGGCGGGCATTACATTCTTGATGATACGGTTCCGTGTTCCATTGCTTGTTCTGGTGGGTCATCCCTTTTTGACGTTCATTGTCGTTTAGGTCATATGTCTCTGTCCTCTCTTCGAAAGATGTATCCTCAATTCTCATCTGTGTCTACTTTAGATTGTGAGTCATGTCAGTTTGCCAAACATCATCGTGTTCATTTGGCACCTCGCATCAATAAACGGGCTGCGTACATCTTTGAGTTAGTACATTCTGATGTTTGGAGTCCTTGTTCAGTTATGTCTCAAACTGGTTATTGTTTCTTTGTTACCTTCGTTGATGATTTTTCCCACACCACTTGGCTTTACTTAATGAAACATCGTTCTGAATTATTTACTCACTTTCGTAATTTCTGTGCTGAAATTCAGAACCAGTTTAATACTTCTGTGAAAATCTTACGCAGTGATAATGCAAAAGAATATTTATCCACCCTATTTACTGATTACATGCAAAGTCATGGTATCCTTCATCAAACCTCTTGTGTTAATACACCTGCTCAAAACGGTGTTGCTGAGAGAAAGAATCGACATCTCTTAGAAACTGCACGAGCTCTCATGTTTCATTACTCTGTCCCTAAACATTTTTGGGCCGATGCCGTGTCTACTGCCTGTTTTCTCATTAATCGCATGCCTTCGGCTGTTCTTGGTGGAAAAATTCCGTATTCCATTTTGTTTCCCAATACTAAGATGTTCCCTGTTGATCTAAAACTCTTTGGTTGTGTTTGTTTTGTTCGAGACGTCCGTCCTAGTGTTAGTAAACTTGACCCTAAGTCTTTAAGATGTGTTTTTCTTGGCTATTCTCGAGTTCAGAAAGGTTATCGATGTTACTCTCCTGATCTCCGACGTTATCTTGTGTCCACTGATGTCACTTTTCATGAATCCTCTTCTTTCTTCAAAATCGTCTCTAGATCTCCCTCTGTCCTGGATGAACATGATGATCTCTTGGTTTATCCAGTTCTTCTCTCCCCAGAACAAACTGCTGCTCCTGAACCTAATATCATCAATGATGCTGATGTTGCCAATGTTACACCTTCACCAGTTCCTGCTTTGTCGATTGATTCAGTTGAAGCCTCCCTCATTCCTGCTTCTATTTTCGCTGATCCTCCACTATCTGAACCTGAACCAGAACCATCGACTCCAGCTCCTCAAATTGCTACCTCTGATGACCTGCCTATTGCCCTCAGAAAAGGTACCCGTTCTCACTATCCCCCCAAAAGATATGCTGATTGTGCCTATCCTATCTCCTCTTTTGTATCATACCAGACTTTGTCCCCTATTTCCATCTCCCTTGTTGCCACACTTGATTCCACCTCCACCCCTATTACCCTTCACCAAGCCTTGACTCACCCTGGTTGGCGTGTCGCAATGGAAGATGAAATTTTGGCTCTTGACAAGGTTGGAACATGGACTCTTGTTGATCTCCCGCCTGGAAAGAAGGCCATTGGTTGTAAATGGGTGTTTGTGGTTAAAACTAAAGCTGATGGTTCCTTGGAACGATTAAAAGCTCAACTCGTTGCCAAAGGGTATGCACAAACTTATGGTATAGATTATTCCGAGACATTCTCTCCTGTGGCTAAACTCACCTCAGTTCGTCTTCTTATCTCAGCTGCCACATATCATTGGGATTTGCTTCAGTTAGATGTTAAAAATGCTTTCTTGAATGGTGACCTCTTTGAAGAAGTTTATATGGAGCAACCACCTGGGTTCGTTGCTCAGGGGGAGAATAGGAAAGTGTGCTACCTCCGGAAGTCGTTGTATGGTCTAAAGCAAAGCCCTCATGCATGGTTTGATAGATTTTGTTATGTAGTCAAGAAATTTGGATTAAGTCAAAGCAAGTGTGATCACTCTGTGTTCTACCAACATTCTGATGCTGGCATGATTTTTCTAGTAGTATATGTTGATGACATTGTGATTACAGGGAATAACAATTCTGGAATCTCAGAACTTAAAGTCTTCCTGAATTCTCATTTCCAGACAAAAGATTTGGGGTCATTAAGATACTTTCTTGGTATTGAAGTTTTGAGAAACAAGAAAGGTATTCTTTTGACTCAAAGGAAGTATGTTCTCGATCTCTTAAATGAGACCGGAAAGCTTGGAGCTGCGCCAAGCAGCATTCCCATGATTTCGAATCCCTTCTTAGATCTTGATGCCAGTATGTTTGATGAACTTCCTGATGATTTGAAGAAGAAGATTGATCCAGAAAAATTGAAACCGTATCCATTTCCTGAGAGATATAGAAGACTCATTGGGAAGCTGAATTATCTAACAGTAACTCATCCTGATATAACCTTCTCAGTAAGTAGGCTTGCCAATTTATGGCATCACCAACGGTGGTGCAATGGGAAGCTTTAGAACATATCTTACATTACTTGAAAGGTTCTCCAGGTCTTGGTATTCTTTATACAGATTATGGGCACACTAAAATTGAGTGTTTCTGTGATGCGGATCATGCAGGATCTAAGGCCACAAGACGATCCACTACGGGTTACTGTGTGTTTGTTGGTGGAAATTTGATATCTTGGAGAAGTAAGAAGCAAGGAGTTGTGTCAAAATCAAGTGCAGAAGTGGAATACAGAGCCATGTCACAATCAATGCAAGAAATTGTGTGGGTATTTCAACTCTTGAAGGAAATTGGCATCACTACGACATTGCTTGCAAAATTATGGTGTGACAATAAAGCAGCACTTCATATAGCATCAAACTCTGTGTTCCATGAACGAACAAAACATATTGAGATTGATTGCCATTTTATCCGTGATAAAATCAAAGAAAATATTGTATCTACAAGGCACATACGATCCGACGATCAACTGGCAGATCTTCTGACAAAAGCTTTACATGGGACACGGGTTCAAAATCTTTGTAACAAGTTGGGCATGATAAATATATATGCTCCAACTTGAGGGGGAGTGTTAGAAGTAGTTGTGAATATAGTTTAGGACGGTGGTATGATATTGTTGAAGAAGCAAGTCGGTAGTGGAAATTATTGAAAATTCCTTCACCTACTCGTTGAATTGCTTCCATCAATCACGCCTAATCTTTCTCTGTTTTGTGTGTATATATATATATATATATAACTTGTAATCCTCTTGTTTAAGTGTGGAATAAGATTCTAAACTTACATTTCACTACAATTTCCTTCTTCGTCTCCCTTCCTTGCCAAATCTGTCATGACTTGCCACCACACAATATCTATTATTTTTCTTTTTGAACTTTGACTTTTGTTTTCAACCATGTGAAGAAGGCGAAGGAGGAAGGGAGCGGCGGCAGAGATCAAAGAAACGAGGGAGTGAGAAGGCAGCGATAGATGAGATCGCTAGATCTAATGTGGTGTTGCAAGATAGAGGTCATCATCATTAATTGCTGGAGTCACCATTGTTCATTGTTCATTGTTGGAGTTTGCTAAAGGGGGATATGGAGTTCGTGAAGGGAAAAATCAAGTAGTGAAGGAGGAGGAGAGGAAAGGGAACATGATGTGGCATTATGATATGGTGTACGATCCTACAAGGAAGAGACAACTCAGCATGATTAGTTAACTTTAACGGTCAAAATTAACATGTCAAACGGTGGGAGCAATATTGCTGCGTTTTTTAAATTTTTGGGTCAAAATTGGCCCCTCAAAAATTTCTAAACAGCTAGTGCTTCTCTGTGGAAACTTCCCGGCCATTTTTATCCTTTAACCCAATTAAAAAAGTTGTTAACTAAATTTCAAAGCAGAATTAATAAGGTTAACTCTATATTTGGAAGGAATGAGAGAGAAAAAGGGGGAAGAAAATACCAAGAAGAAAACCTTCTACTACTATTTTCTTCCTAATATTTTCCTTATTGTTCGCCATTTAGCTTATTATTGCAAGCGCACGGGTCGCAAATAATAGTATAGTATTAGGTCACTCACGTTTTGAAGGCATCAGGGTCGCTCATGTTTTGAACGTTCACCAAGTAAAACTTGTTGGCATTATCAATGTGGCCAAAGCAGTTCTGGACGGAATACTTGAATAAGCAGTTGTCGTACCAGATTATGGCTCCTTTGTTATAGGAGCAACATTTGAGGAGGTCGTTGGTTGACACAAGTTTTACAGTCAGAGGGAGAGACATCGCCATAGAAAAGAGAGACGCCGTATACTTCACTACAAAAAAACACCTAATTTCCGACTGAATTTATCACGGAAATTTTTCTGTAGCAAACTCTAGCAGAATTTCCAACGGAATTTTCCGTCACAAATTCAGGCACGGAATTTTTTCCATGGCAACTTCCGAGTGAAATTCCGTTCGAAATTTTTTGACTCCAAATTTTGATGAAATTTCCGGCGAAAATTTTTGTGTCAAATTGCCATGGAAGTTTTCCGTCAGAAAAAATTAATTTTTTTAAAAAATAATATTTATAAAATTAAAATATTAATTATTAAATAATTATATTTAACCTTAATTATTAAAATTATATTATTATTATTATTATATTATTTATTATTTTATATAATTTAAAAATAATATATATATGTTACTAATATTATATTTATAATTTTATATTAAAAATAATATTTATAATATTAAATTATTACTTATTAAGTAATTCTAAATAAAAATTGTTTAATTAAATATATAAATATTTTTTACGTTTTTATTAAATTTTTCATTATTTTTAATAATATTTTATTTAATTAATAATTAAGTAATTATATTGTGTGTGTGTGTGTGTATGATAATATTATATATATAATAATATGTAATAATTTGACACAGATTCATTTCGGTGCAACTAGCAAAGACTTGCGCGTGAAAGCGTCGGCAACTTAAGGTCACGGGTTTGAATGGGAATAGAGGCATTTTTAGGAAATATGAGATGCAGACATGTGATGGTTAGGGAAGAATGACACATGGCATTTGGAAATTTAAAAAAAAAATTGGAATTTTTTTTTTAAAATTGTGACAAAAAGGAATTCCGTCGGAATTTCTAACAGAATTTCTTCTGTTGGAAATTTCTGACGAAATTTCAAATTTTTTTGTCACGCACCTAGTAGCGACTGGATGAATTCTGTCAGAAATGCGATCAATCAGAAATTTCGTTAGAAAAGTTGATTTCGTGGCAAATTTCATCAGAAATTCAATATTTTTTTGTAGTGCTTGTTGGTTAGAGTATTGGCCAAGGGAGGCTTGAGCGAAACCAATGAGAGGGGTTTGGTAGGTAAGAACTACGATGAGGGTTTTCAACCTTGAATCGAAAGGTTTGTTCCCAGAGATGTTTGGAAGACAACGGTCAATGTTAGGACAATGAATGTGGAGGAAAGCTTTAAAGAAGACATTTTGGTAGGATGCATGTGATGATGATCAAACTTTGTCTGATGATTTAATTTCTTGAGTGAGGGATGATAATTATGTTGATAATGAGCTTATTTATAGAGAAGATCTCTTGTTTGTCTTTTGAGGAAGACAAGTTATTAGCGGTGTTCTCAGACTCGGACCGGACCGGCCCGGGAACCGCCGAACTGGGCATCAGACCGGTCCGGTTCGGTGACCCAGTCCGGTCTGAGTTTTTTTATTTTTTCTTTTTTTAAAAATCAATTTTTAAAATTTTTTTTTAGAATTTCATACTAATAAGTCTAAAATCTCCAATTTCTCACCTGTTTAGCCCAGGTTGAGCTCCAGTTTGGCTCCGGTCTGACCCACTAACCGTTAACCCAATACCCCGACCAGTTCAATACCCGATCCGAATTTTAATACCTTAGTTATTAGGCTCGTTGACATATTCTATTGACCATGCCAAGTCTCGTATCTAGTTTTACATGACAATGTCAAAAGTTACTTATAAGCTGCGTCGCTGATTATCTCTTGGATTATTTTACTTCGTCGGCGTTCTCCGTATTCCATAAAAAAAAAACAAGATGAACTCGTTCAGATTTTCTTGGATATGTGTGTGTCGTTTCGTTTGCTTCGGGAAATTTCCATTTCTTTGAATTTGTACAGAATTCTTTAAAAAAAAAAGAATATGCGTGCCGGTGTGCATGTTCAGGGCCAGAACGCAGAAGTACTGTACATTAATATTCCATGCTTAGAGTACTAAAATAAATAGGGAAAATCGCTAATAAATACTGAATAAGCAAATTAATTGCTCTTTGCCACCAACACATATGGGGTACTCAACTTGCATTAAAATTGAACTTAAAAAGACAAAAAGGCCCTCAGTTCAGCGTCTGAATCTTAGGCGGGAGAAAGGAGCAATTGCAGATCTGAATCCCTTCTTCTTCTTCCATTTCCTGCCTGCAAAAGTTCAACGTCGTCTCCCCTCACTAGGCCGTCTCCTTGGCTTGTGTCTGTCGGCAGTGTCATCTCCGGCTACTCCTCCAGCGGCCGTCGTCTCATTGGCTCGTGTTCTTCAAATCTGTCGTCTCCAAGTGCTCCTCCAGCGGCCGACGTCCCTTGGCTCGTGTCCTTCGGCAATGTTGTCTCGGGCTACTCCTCCAGCGGCCGGCGCCGGCGCCGGCGCCTAGTCCTCAAGCGACCGTTGCTTGCTCCTCCAACCTAAATGCCTCCTTCATTCACCTGATCTTTTTCATACGTGCCCAATGGTCATCAATGCTATGTGCAAAGGATGAAGATCCATTATGTGCCAATGATCTATCGTTTTGTGCAATTACTCTTCCTTCATGTGCCAATGATCTTCCGTTTTGTACAATTAATCTTTCATGATGTTCAATTGATCTTCCATTCTGTGCAACGAATCTTTTCCATACATGCCCAATGGTCATCCACACTATGAAAAAAATCCATTCCACAAAATGGGAGATCAATTGTACATTATGAAAGAGTAATTGCATATAATGGAATATCATTGGCACAATGGATCATCCTTTACACCATGAAAAAGATCCATTGCACAAAATGGGAGATCAATTACACATAATAGAAGAGTAATTGCACAAAACAGAAGATCAAATGCCCATCATGGAAGATCAATTGAATATCATGAAAGATTAATTGCACAAAATGGAAGATCATTGGCACATAATGGATCTTCATCCTTTGCACATAGCGTGGATGACCATTGGGCACGTATGGAAAAGATCCGTTGCACAAAACGGAAGATTAATTACAAATTAATGAAGAGTAATTGCATAGAATGGAAGATCATTGGCACAATGGATCATCCTTTACACCATGGAAAAGATCCATTGCACAAAATGGGAGATCAATTGCACATCATGGAAGAGTAATTGCACAAAACTGAAGATCAAATGCACATCATGGAAGATCAATTGAACATCATGAAAGATTAATTGTACAAAACGGAAGATCATTGGCATATGAAGGAAGAGTAATTGCACAAAACGACAGATCATTGGCACATAATGGATCTTCATCCTTTGCATATAGCGTTGATGACCATTGGACACGTATGAAAAAGATCAGGTGAATGAAGGAGGCATTTAGGTTGGAGGAGCAAGCAACGGTCGCTTGAGGACTAGGCGTCGGCGCTGGCTGCTGGAGGAGTAGCCCGAGACAACACTGCCGAAGGACACGAGCCAAGGAGACGTCGGCCGCTGGAGGAGCACTTGGAGATGACAAATCCGAAGAACACGAGCCAATGAGACGACGGCCGCTGGAGGAGTAGCCGGAGATGACACTGCCGACAGACACAAGCCAAGGAGACGGCCTAGTGAGGGGAGACGACGTTGAACTTTTGCAGGCAGGAAATGGAAGAAGAAGAAGGGATTCAGATCTGCAATTGCTCCTTTCTCCCGCCTAAGATTCAGACGCTGAACTGAGGGCTTTTTTGTCTTTTTAAGTTCAATTTTAATGCAAGTTGAGTACCCCATATGTGTTGGTGGCAAAGAGCAATTAATTTGCTTATTCAGTATTTATTAGCGATTTTCCCAAATAAATACTCTTCGGTTTTGAATTCCGTACTAAATATAAAATACAATTTATTTTTTTTAAGAAATTAAAGAAACTAACGTTATATTTGGAATAGCGTTTTTAGAAAATAAATACTTATTACATAAATCAAGACAAAACTCTTCTCACATACTTACTTCGTATACCGTAAATTATGAATTATAAGCACTTATAAGTAAAAAATAAGCTATCCCAAATGAGCAATAAATAAGTTACTTAATCATATCATATGTTTGTATCTTTAGATTATTTATCAGTTTATAAGTTAGGTAAAATGATTTGGAGAAAAAGATAAATACAAATATTTTAAAATAATTTAATTAATTTTTTTAATATATTAAAAAAATTAATTTTATATTATATTTAGAATTGGAGGGAGCATCTTCACAGTCTGGTTTGATTCTTGGCGAAAGATAAATGAATCCAAATTTTCTGCTGCTCTTTAAATCGCTAAAACAAACATTCGAAAACCAGCAAAGTAATTAATTAATATCCAACTTAATAAAAATACCACTAGGCAGATGCTTTTTTTCCTTTACGGGGATAAAACTGAACGGGTTTCATATGCGATTTAAGGTTGAATATCAGAGTGGCTCTGTCTGGGCCTCCCTCATGTGCTGTTTAAGGTCTCGTTAGATATGATAAAATAAAATTAATTTTGTTAGGTGTAATTTAAAATAGAATAGAAAAACTCTCCAGTAATTTACTTGATAAGATAAAAATGGCAAAAGAATGAAGGGAAAATCCTAAATAAATACCATTTGAAAATATAAAACCCTAAAAAATCTATTAACACTTTAAAAAGATTTAGAGGTACCAAGTACCAAATTGGGTTTTTTAAGTTTTGACACATTTACCATTTTACCTCTCAAATTTTTTTAAAAATAATAGTGGTGCCCTTGCCCCCGCCGGAGCACCACCACCCCGACGGCCGGAGCTCCGGCCGGTGGAAGCTTTTTTAGTGGGGACTGGGGAGGGGATTTTTTTTTTTGAAAACAATTTGTAGAGAAATGGCAAGGGGTGGGATCGAACACATCTCATTCCTTTAGAAAAGAAGCATGGTGGCCACTGGGCCATCAAAGCTTTTTTTGATATATGTATATATATGCATTATTAAATATTTATAATATAATTAAACACGTAGTAGCTTTGACAAAGTCAGTAATGGCGCTGACAAATTCAATAATGAAAATAACAAAATTCGTAATGGTATTGACAAAACCATTTTCTGATGAACCTTGACTTGCATGTTTTCAACAGCATTTTTGCACAAAACGTTTTTATCAAAACCATTACAATTCTTGTCAAAATCATTACTAAAATTGTCAATCTCATTACTAAATTTATTAAAATCATTTTATTTATATTATGAATGTTTTCATAAGGGAATCTCATAATGGGATTGTCAAAACCAATACAATTCTTGTCCATCTCATTACTAAACTTATCAATCTCATTACTCAACTTGTCAATCTCATTATTGAATTTGTTAAAATCCTTTTATTTATATTATGAATGTTTTCATAATGGAGTCGCATAATGAGATTGTCAAAACTATTACAATTCTTGTCAATCTCATTACTCAACTTGTCAATCTCATTACTGAATTTGTTAAAATCCTTTTATTTATATTATAAATGTTTTCATAATTGACTCTCATAATGGGATTGTCAAAACCATTACAATTCTTGTCAATCTCATTACTAAACTTCTCAATCTCATTACTGAATTTGTTAAAATCATTTTATTTATATTATGAATGTTTTCATAATAGAATCTCATAATGAGATTGTCAAAACCATTACAATTCTTGTCAATCTCATGACTAAACTTGTCAATCTCATTACTCAACTTGTCAATCTCATTACTGAATTTGTTAAAATCATTTTATTTATATTATGAATGTTTTCATAATGGAATCTCATAATGGGATTGTCAAAACCATTACAATTCTTGTCAATCTCATTACTAAATTTGTTAAAATTCTTTTATTTATATTAACAAGGTTAGTAATAAGATTGACAACAATTGTAATGGTTTTGACAATCCCATTATGAGATTCTATTATGAAAACATTCATAATATAAATAAAAGGATTTTAACAAATTCAGTAATGAGATTGACAAGTTGAGTAATGAAATTGACAAGTTTAGTAATGAGATTAACAAGAATTGTAATGGTTTTGACAATCTCATTATGAGATTCCATTATGAAAACATTCATAATATAAATAAAATGATTTTAACAAATTCAATAATGAGATTGACAAGTTTAGTAAGGAGATTGACAAGTTTAGTAATGAGATTGACAAGAATTGTAATGGTTTTGACAATCTCATTATGAGATTCCATTATGAAAACATTCATAATATAAATAAAATGATTTTAACAAATTTAGTAATGATTTTGACAAGAATTGTAATGGTTTTGACAAAAACGTTTTGTGCAAAAATACTAATGAAAACATGCAAGTCAAAGTTCATCAGCAAACGGTTTTGTCAATACCATTACGAAGTTTGTTATTTCCATTATTGAATTTGTTAGCGTCATTACTGACTTTGTCAAAGCTACTACGTGTTTAATTATATTATAAATATTTAATAATACATATATGTATCAAAGAAGCTTTGGTGGCCCAATGGCCATCATGCTTCTTTTCTAAAGAGGTGAGATGGGTTTGATCCCACACCCCTTACCATTTCTCTACAAATTTTTTTCAAAAAAAACAACCTCTCCCCACCAAAAAAGCTTCCACCGGCCAGACCTCTTATCACCGGCGATCGAAGTTCTGGCCGTCGAGGGTCCCAATCAGCCGGCGGTGGTGCGCCGGCGGGGCACCACTATTATTTTTAAAAAAAAATTGAGAGGTAAAATAATAAATGTGTCAAAACTTGAAAAACTTAATTTAGTATTTGGTACCTCTAAATCTTTTTAAAGTGTCAATAGATTTTTTAGAATTATACATTTTCAAATGATATTTATTTGTGATTTTTCCAAGAATGAAATAGAGCCAAATGACAAAAATTTCTTTTAACATAAAAAAAAAAAAGGACAACAAAGGAATAACTACGGGCGTGATTAGCGATCTATAATAACCGTCCTATTTCACCTATGGGCCACACATCACGTGAAAACATGTTTTCTTTATCTATTGTTTATATTGGAATTTGGAAATGATTCAATGAAAGAAGCATACCAAACAAACTGGCTTATTTTCCGTTTCCAACAAGGTCCCAAATTTAGGGCCTACAATTTCGTAGGAAACATCATGCGGAAGGTCCGTCAAGTTTGCCTGCTTTGGACCGTTGAAAGTGAAGTGGTCTTACAAGCAGGTCCCATTTCAAATCAATTACTCCCAATAGAAACAAGAACAAGACTTATTTCAAAAACTGTTATTACTCGACTAAATTTAAAATTGAGGGTCAAACTCTACTTTGTCCCACACCACATCTTTAGGCATATATGATGCGGGTGTTTGTAAACTGCCACAAACAAATTATTGGAATTAATTTTAGCAGACTGAAAATGAGCAAATTAGTAATAAACATCATTTAAGTCCAGCGATATATACACTGGCAAAAAAAAAGAAGAAGAAGTCCAGCGATATATATGGATTAATCTTGAGCTAAAAAAAAGATACTCCCTCCGATCCTAAATATAAGATAAAGTTGATTTTTTTGGAGTGATTAAGGAAGCTAATTAAATTACTTTAGAGTATTTATATTTATATTTTTTTCACCAAACTAATTAGTTTGACTAATAAACTAATATATAATCTAATGATACACAACATATGATATGATTAAGTAACTTATTTAACTTCTATAATATTTCCAAAAAAAAATCAATTCTATTTTATATTTAGGGCTGGAGGTAGAATATATGGATTAACCACATTTGTTTTGCTAACGCAAAGGTATATTTGGAACATTCGTCACAAACACAGCAATAGTGTACTCAGCAAAGTAATAGTCACCAAGTGCTCATCACTCATATGCACCGTCCAGATCTTAACATTGATAATCAACATCCAAAGATTTTTTTTTTTTTTTGGCTCAAAAGAAGTGAGGATTAAATATGAAGCAAAAGGCTGACTGTTTGTTGCATCCTCAAAAGCCAAAACTGCCGACACAAATTTCTAGGACCATTATTCAAACAGCTGACATTATAGAAAGATTCCCCCCTTGGCTCTAATCCATGTTTTGAAAACCAGATCGGATCGACAGATTTGAGTTAAAAACCGGCCAACCGTAGTTTTTGAATAGTTTAACCGGTTTTTTTTATTTTTTAAAATATTTTTTTCAGAATTTTATATAAATAATCCTGAAATCTTTACTTAATCACCGGTCTAACCCCGATTTGACTCCAATAGAACCCACTGACCTTTGACCCAGTATCTCGACCGGTTCAGTGACTGATCCGAGTTTCAGAACCTTGGTCCTAACTGAGATATAATATGATAGATTATTTGGAATCTTGTGAATTATGAGACAAAGTCCCAGGGTGCCTGTTGCTGCTGAGTTATTAGGTCCTTGTATCCTTTTCGCTGAAGCAAAGCGGACTATAAACCCATTATTAACCTGTAACTCGACGACAAAGAATGCTAATTAACCCTCAAAAGTACAACTTTCACTCGCGTTTCCATCCTAGTATCCTCAGTATATATATTGCCTGGTGTGCTATTTATCAAAAGTTGAGTAAGCTAGTAAATCTCCTAGCTTCTATTGGAATTCTGGATTGATTATGAGACTCTACAAGCATATATGTGGCCAACTATTAATCATGTCCTTCAAGTATTTCTTCTTCCCGTTTGTATCAACAGTCCTTTATATTGTACTTCTCTCAATGCATGTGAATCAATTCATCCTCTTTGCATTCTCTAATTGCAATTTCCATAAAGTCACTAGCTGTAGAGGGCAACACATCACAGCACTGCCTTCTCGGAGCCTGCAACTGAATACAAAGAAACAGAACAAATCAGAGCTATTAACAAATATTCAAGTCATCCGCCTAATAACCTCAGGGAGAAAACGAGCTAGTATGTTTTGAAGAAAAACAAGGGTATCATGCTATACCTGTTTTATGTTAAGGTCTAGCTTATTTGTGACCACTTTGATCGATTCCAGCTTCCTCGGCGAAGCAGGATCATATGAGCAATTCTGATAATGTTTAGTGTAGTTACTTATGATCACATCATTGCCGGAAGACAAACTATCCAGGTAAAAAATGGTGGACCTTTTGCATGGATCAGGGTGAGGGTCTTTTTTGTTAAAAGTGAAAGCAGCTGCAAAAGGATTTCCCTTTTTCCACTGCTTGAATGTTTGTTGCACGCTCAGAGCATCAGGCAAGAACATATGATTTGGGAATACCTGAACAGCATAGCCCCATGACACCGAGATTGTCCATGAATACCACCTGTCATAACAAACTGTTTGTTGCAACATCCTCTGAGAATCCACATTAGCAGCCTCAAACAAACGTCCTAGAGCTTGTGTTCTTGTCATGTTTGGAAATATAGGGTCTGTATAATCCATGTGATGGAGAGATAACAAGGGTGTCACAGGGTGTGCAGCTAATAGACCAAACATATTTCCATGCATATCAACCTGATCCAATCTCAATCACAAAACATGGGAGTCAGTAATCAGTAAGGATAATAAAGGAGGAAAAAGAAAGGAAGCAAATTTCTCATAATTTGTTACAATTTTTAATGTTACCTGGTGAAAACCAGGTTCATGGGTTAATCCAACGCCTAGCTCAGTCAAGCAAGAATACACCCTGCTATCACTTCCATATAGATGAGGATACCTTTCTATGCATGAGTCAAAAACCTTAGCTAAAACCTTTGCTAGAGAGGAACTTATGGCAAAACCTGCTCCACCAAAAGCCATTCCAAATCCAAAGAATCGGTTTTGCTCGTAGCTCTCTGAGTGTGCGCCGATATAGTACCAAAGTTCATTATCATATTTGGAAAGACTCTTCAACAAATTCTCTGGAAAGAAAACTGTGTCATCATCCCCAAACACATACCATCTTACATCAGAATGATTCAGAGCAACAGTCTCAGCGACAACACGTGCCACACGGATGGCCGACCGAGATCCACCTCGGTAGGTGTAACGGAATCTTGAAGTATCCTCGGAAATACAGAGAGGAGGAAGAGAAGAACTAGCATTGTTGTTACCCTGTTCTTCAGCTGAAAGGCTTTCCACAAACACACATCCTCTCATCTGATTAGGTTTCCACCATAGCTTCATATACTCCTTTCGCTTAGGCCAAGATTTCATGCTTGAAGCAATTCCAAACACAACATGATTAAGTGATGTCTGCGCAGTCACATCTTGTGAAGAAGAAGAATGCACAACATGTACAACCCTAGAAGCACGAACAGCTAGCAATGATACGAGAAGATAAACGACCCCAAATGAAGAACAGACCAAAATGAAGCTAATCAGAGACTGGGTTTTGGTGGGGTTTTTCAGATGCTGCATATTCACAAGGAAATTGGATGTAAATTCTGCTGAGCGCAATTGATTGAGCTGTGTGAGAAAGAGTTTAGACGAGCTTGAGCTTTATAATTATAGAAATGTGCCACCGTGATGCACGGCGTAAGAAAGCAGTTAACTTTGACGTTCAAAGTCAGTTACTTCTCCATGTGTGTACACCAGGTTAGGTCACTTCCCACACCTTCACAAATCAGAATGGAACGGTTGGTTTGGTGAGACTCGTTAGATGAATTCTGGTCAATCCACCGAGGAGAAAACAGAGGAGGACGGCCACCTGTCAAGCAAAGGTCAATGCTTTGGACAATGACAAAAAAAAATTGAAATATACAAATACTATTCAAAAACTTCAAATTTCCCACAGAAAAGTAAATATCGTACAACTACAACCAAATTCAGAATGGTTACTGCAATTATATGTGGGCAGGTGTCTCCTAAGAGGCTAAGATCTTTTGCCCGTCGATGACGCACTTGACGACGGAGAAGGAGAAAGATCTGATCTTTTTAAAGTGATTTCAACAATAGTTTAGTAGGGAAGGAAAGTTTGAGATGGGACCCACTTTTTTCTTGAGTTAATTGTGGGGACGTGCCTTTAGGCCCTAGTTCCTTCTAAGAATGAAAGGAACACTTTGCATGTGAAGCCGTGGATGAATTTGGGAAGGTACTGCTTAATTCTGGGCGAGAATGATTCTCGTGCAATCACCTTGTCAAGAACTTACCTTTCGGGTATGTCCGGCATAACACGCAAAGTAAAAGAGACTTGAGCATCCTCTGCCCTGGTTTTTGATCTCTAACAAATTAAAGTGCCTGGAGATGCTTCATTACTAAGTCGGAGGTTTCGTTACACATGAAGGTGGATCAAAATAAACGTGTGATGCAGTGTAACGCTACTACTACTTTTAAGCCGGAGAGTAACGCTAATCTAACTTCCTAATTATAAAGAACTTGATCAAATTGAGTGATCCAAGGAGCCATCAATGTATAACGAGTATTAACGCTATTTTAACGCCACCGACTGATACATTTCTTTGTGAGTGCTTGGACCTGCGTATATGGGCTGAGAACGCACGATTATTTCTCAATTCGTCTGATTGAGAAGGAAATGGTTTAATTGAGTGTTTGGATGGAGGTCAAGTATATGTTTGATAACACTTAATTTTTTGAATATAAATGCTATGTAAGTCGAGATAAAACTTCTCTCACATATTTTTCTTGTTTACTGTGAAGCACGATTTATAAACACTTATTGCCCAAAAATAAGTGCATGTTTGGGAACACTTATTTTTTGAATATAAGTGTTTATTACGCAAGCCGAGATAAAACTCCTCTCACATACTTATCTCGTATACCGTGAATTATGATTTATAAGCACTTATTGTCCAAAAATAAATTATTCCAAACGAGCACTAAATTATTCCAAACCACCTAACATTCGTACGTTTGTCTTATTTGTGCGAATTCATTTAAACAGGTAAGGGTGGCTTTTTTCCATTGATTCGTGCCATATGCTTTAACATTTTTTTCAGCTTTAAACATTTTTTTCAGTTATACTAAGTGTGTTATAAGACTAATTGTAATTTTACCCTTAATATACTTTTTTAAATCTAAAAATTACTTTAAAATATTTTTTAATGCTTTTAAGCCCTTAAAATATTTTTTCAGTTGTACTCAGTGTGCTATCTGAAAAAGTACATTAAGGGTAAAATTGTTATCAAACTGATTGCAATTTTACTCTTAATATACTTTTTCAGCTCTAAAAATCACTTTAAAATATTTTTTTGTGCTTTTAACCCTTTAAAATATTTTTTCAGCTATACGCAATATGTTATCAGACTTATTGTAATTTTACCCTTAATATACTTTTTCAGCTCAAAAAATTACTTTAAAATATTTTTTTATGCTTTTAACCCTTACCCAGTCTTAAGAGACTAACTACAATTTTACCTTTAATGTATTTTTTTTAGTACTAAAGAGCACCTAAAAATTATAATACTGATTTATTAATTTCCACCCACTCTAAAATATTTTTCAAGTAACACCTAATATTTAAAGTAATTTTTAAATATTTACTTGATTTTTTAAATATTTTTCCACCCACCCTCTTTTATCATTATGCAAAAGTCATTTATACTTAAGCCAATTCAAACAAGTTTTATTTTTACAAAAATCATTTTTACAACCGTCAAACCAAACATAAATCACATTACATAATCTGATTTTTATTAAAAGTAAGATTATAAAAAGTCGAATAAAAAAAAATCATTTTTCTTATCACTATTTCAAACACACGCTATAACGACTCTCATAATTAAAGCTGAGGTCAGGTGTGGAAAAAGAAAAACCGTTTCTCTTCAATACCACCCACAATGGAAAACAAAGCTAACAGAATAAATGCGTTAAACTGATTCTTTTTGCTTAATCCAAGGTAGCGCATGATACATTTTTTTTTACAGACTAATCACAGGTTTGCATAGAGCCGTGTATGGCCAGCTTTCTTACATAGTGTTCAATAAAATCAAAATCCCCGTAAAAATCTAAAAACGGTCCTCAGTTTAGTGGCTTAACTTAACACGTAAAACTCAACTACGTGTAGCTTTCTTTGCAAGTATCAAAAGAGGGGAGAAAAGTATGCTATAAAGTGAGGAACTGCAGTAGGATAGAGCATTTGGAAAGCATATTGCAATGAGCCAAGCAGCATAAGGCCAGGTAACTGTGGCAAGTTGTGAGAGGTTTATTTCTTGTTGGGAAGAAAGACTTCACCATAATCCGTTGCCTTAACCATAATTGATCTTCGTCTTCAAGTAAATGGTCTTCTTCTACAACCAGGACAAGGAAAATGGACTTCAGAAAATGTGAGCCTTACAGTAATAGATTGGAATTGGATTACACTTCAAGCAAATTAGAATTGGATTAAACAAATCTGCAGGTGTCTTACCCCGAAAAATGGTATTCATGCATGGAAATAGATCATTAATATACCCAAACAAAAATGATGTGATTGTGATTATTTAGGAATTCTTGAGAAGTGATGGAATAGATTACTAACTTTCCCTGAAATTTTACTGAATCACTTGCAACACCTACTGAATTATAAACAGCACTAAGCTAACTTTTTACATAAAATGTTTTTCCCCAAAAAAAAACATCAACTTTCTCGTCTAATGTTGTCAAATGACTAACTACCATATTAAGAATAAAATCACAGTAGCATACTGTGAAAGGAAAAAACAAACTTTGGCAAAAAGTAAATTGCAGGGTAAGATTCTGTAGGTAATTTTTTAAACTTCTGGTGTAATTTAGTCAAATCTCAGGGGAGATCAACATAATTCAATAAAAAACATATCTATCATCTACTGAAATTTAGATATAATTATGCAATTCCCACAAGAAATAACTCTTTTAAATTTCCAAGGTAACCTTATGAGCAAGCATCAACCTTGTACCAGTTTAACTTCAAAATGGTAAGATGCCTCAAGACTCGCAGGTCGCAAAATGTCTGGAGCCTAAGCATAGCCACTCCCAAAAAGAATGCTAGTGGTCCATGGAGATCAGTTCGTTAGTTCCACATTGTCTAATATGAATGTTCATTGATTCCTCAGAATTTGGCAAGACATCACAGCACTGTCGACGAGGGGCCTTCATCTGTAACAAAACACAATATGGGAAGTGAAAACAGAACCCAAATAACCAGAATTAGAATGTAGACAGGGTAAGCCAATAATGCTGTGAATCTCAAACCAGGCACCCTTGAGAATTACTTTAGCATTACCTGCTCAATATTAAGCTCTAACTTCCTTGCAAAAACCCCAATCTGTTTCAGCTGCTTCATAGGGTTTGATTCAAAACAGTGTCCAACAACATGTCTAGTGTAGTTGGTCCAAATGCCCTTTCTAGTAGTTGTAACACTTTTCAGGAAAAATATAGTTGGTCTCCTACACGGATCTTTTGGATAGTCTCTCAGGTTAAACATAAAATGAGCGTCGGCAATTCTACCCCTATTCCATGGTGTAAACGTTCTCTGCACTGGAAGAATATCCGGGAGAAATTCGTTGCCTTGAAAAACCTGGATTGCAAATCCCCATGAAACTGAGAAAGTCAATGCGTTTGATCGGTCATAGCAGACAGCTTGTTGCAAGATCCTATGAGGATCAACATTTGCAGCTGTAAAAAGGTGCTCCAAATCTTGTGTATTGTTCATCCTAGGAAAGAGCGGCTCCACTATATCCAAGTGATGAAGTGACAATAAAGGAGATAATGGATGTGCTGCCAACAGCCCTAACAAAGCCCCCCTCAAGTCTACCTGGTGTAGAAGTGAATGTTTAGACAGCCATAGGCCATAGCCATATAGTTCATCAGTTAATTTGCATGACTTGTAGTGAATTTAGTGGAGTGAAGCGAAGTAGGCTGGATGAAATCTAGAAAAAAGAAGTTAGATCCCAACAGCAACCTCTAGCACATGCTAAAAATATTTGGCATAGGTGCTGGAGAAGCAAACAGGAAAAAAAATCCCAAAACCAGCAAAAAATCACTTGCAGACCTCAAAATGTGCTCGAGGGATAATATGTCCGTGTGTGCATCCCATAAGAAAATTTAAATAATAAAAAACAATGGATGAATAATAGTTAGGATAGCTATGCAGAAATTTTGACACAAATAACAAAAATAATAATTGAATGTAATCTCATGGTTAACCAAAGAACAACTCTAAGAGAGAGGGAAACAACCCATGTCAATTAGTAGCGGCCAAAACCTGATTACTTTTGTTATTTGTAAAGTCCCCTTCTGGTCCCCCAGAGGTCATCCATCAGATAAATTTTATATATTGTTCCAATTTCATCCCTTCAACAGCGGGGAAAATGATACTAAATTATCCTCTAAGGAGTAAATATTCTAAAGACTTTGGAATAGAGGTTAGAAATACTTTTCTAAGCTTTCTTGTACAGTTAGACTTTAGATTTATAGTCACTAGTCAGCAGCTAGTTCCAGTTTAGTTTATATGGTTACTTTAGTTAAGGTATCTCAACTTGTATATATATTGCACTTGCACTCTGTAATATGCAAGTTTTGGCATTTTCCCAATGTGATTATTTTGAAGTCATCAGTGGTCGAGTGCCAACGTGGGTTTTAACAAGGAAAGAAGAGCAGCATCACAGAAATAATAGCGAGTGAAAGAAAGCAATCAGTTTTCACCTGATGGAACCCAGGTTCGTGAGTTAACCCAATGCCGAGCTCTGCTACACAAGAATAAATCCTCGCATCGCTTCCATATAAATGCGAATACCTCCTCAAACACGAGTCCAAAACCCTAGATAAGACCTTGGCAAGAGAATGGCTAATGGCGAAACCTCCCCCGCCAAATGCCATCTGAAAACTGTTCTTCACATTCTGCTCATAGCTCTCTGAATTGCTCCCTATATAGAACCACCTATCATGATCGTATTTCGACAGAGTTTTCACCAAATTGTCCACAAAAAACACTGTATCATCGTCACCAAACACATACCACCTCACATCCGGTTCATTCCGATCAACCACTTCCTTAACAACGCGCGCAACCCGAATCGCCGATCGAAGCCCTCTTTTGAAAGTATACGGAAACTTCGAGGTATCGGCGGAGACCACCACCGGCGGCATATCTGGTAAGAAAGAAGACTCATTAGCGACGGGAGCATCCAGGAAAGCAAATGCTCGAGTTGAATTGGGGGAAAACCAGTGGCGGACATAGGATCTCCTTTTGGGCCAAGATAGAGACGAGGAAGCGATAGCGAAGACGAGGTGGCGGCGCGTGGTGGGCGAGACAGTGTCGCGTGAGATTACGATTGGGGGAGGGACAAAGGAGTGGCGGCGGTAGAGGAGAAGGTAGAGGTTGAGAAGGAGGGAGAGGATCAAGAGGAAGGATTTGAAGTTGAGACGGAATAGGATTGAAGTTCTGAGGAAGTTGGAGGGCATTGAGGTCAATGGAATCCTCATCGCAAGGTTGGGGATGGTGCTGGAGTGTTTTCTCTTTCGGTGGAACATCAAAGGAGACTCAGCGAAAGAAACTGTCGCTGCTCTCTGTTCTCGGCCAAGGAGACAAAAGCTGTCGGTTTAGTTTTTTTCCTCTATAGTAAATACTAAATACTCACGGCAAAAAAAAAAAAAACTAAATACTCGATCCGAGTAATTCCAGAAGTCTGCAAGGGATTAATGATTAATGATCTATGGATTTAGGACGTTTTTTTTTTTGGTCAAAATATGGATTTAGGACTAGGAGATCCTGTTTGTTGGTTAATTTTTTTGCCATATCTGACCCTTAAAAATGGTTGATTAGCTGTGTATTGTGTGAGGACTGTACTTTTTTTTGGTATCAACTGTTTAAATAGTATTTAAAACCTAAAATAAAAAATATATAATTTTTTGGCCAGTGAAATAAGAAAATATAATTGATGTCAGTTTTTTTCACTCTCTTAATATGTTCTATAACTCTATATTTGTTTCAATAATTAGTGCCATATTGGATTTCCACCGTAAATGAAGATGACAATATAATTAGTATTGAAATTTTAAAACAACAAAAAAAAAACATTTTTTATAATTTAATAATTAAAAAATATCAAAGAAAATCGCCTTTATTTTATCAATTGTTTTTTTTTCAGTTTCTTTAAAAATAATATTATTAAATTTATTAAAAAAATGTCGGTGTTAAGATATTAAATATTAACAAAACATTTACAAATGTTTATATATTGAGTTTAATTTTTAAAATTTTAATTTTTATCTAAGATGTTCACCAAAAAAAGTATTATCTAAGACTACTAGCATAAATGTTACCCCTCAGTTTTAAATGTAAGATTTTTTTTTTTTTTCGTTTTGTCTTAAAACTAATTTGACAAAGTTATAAACTCACACAAGTATTTAAAAAGATCATATCACATGTGTTATGATTAAATAATTGATTTGCTCATAGAAAATTGAATTTGAAGTTCTATTGGTTGCGTCTTTTCTCTAGTCTACTTTTAATTCCCCTTTATTTATTTGTTTAGTTTATTTCTTTATTTATCTATTATTTGTTTTTATTTGTCCATTTATTTCTTTAATCAAAATCTTTATTCATTTATTTATTCTATTTCATTTTTTTATTTATCTTATCATCTAATTAGCATACGAGGGTTTGCAGGTAGCTTAGGTGAGTAGAAGTTTCTAACAATTTCCCATATGATTTTTAGAACCAAAGTTTACTATTAAGATTTCACCCATTTAGTAAGGCTAATCCGTCTATCAAAAAAAAAAAAAAAAAGTAAGGCTAATCCCTATGGAACTTATGTTCTCGGAAGGATAAGTTTGATAGATAAGGGCTTCATCTCTATGATGAGGAGAGGTTGGTGACCTTTTATTATTAGGACATTAGAACAGCCCTTGAACTCATTATTAGGCTTCATCTTAAGAGGTTAGCGTTGATCGACCTTATAATAGTTGATTAATACAATATGTTTTTCATCTTATTTACATAGTATCAAAGATTGGTTCCAATCATAAGACTTTGCTCTAATACTGGTTCTGATTGTGGTATTGTTTAATCTTCAAAAACTAATTCTATACTCGGATCATTGTCTAACAATAAATTACACTTTTATTTTCATTTTTGGTGATTAGATGTGATTTTTTGCAGTCATGTATTTATTAATTTGTTATGATGTCTAACAATAAATTGTGTTTTTTTGCCATAATTAAATGATATTGATTAATGTTTCGCAAAATGAAAAGTTTGGGCCGTAAAAGTATGCTATGTGAAATAAAAAGGAATATAGAGTAGTAGATTCAAAGGATATGAGATAGAAAGTGAAGCCCAAAATATACAAGATGATTTTCATCTTATTTAGCCTGTGTTTGGTATCACTTTTTTTTGGGCAATAAGTCCTTATTACACAAGCCGAAATAAAACTCATCTCACATACTTACCTCGTATACCGTGAATCACAATTTATAAGCACGTATTACCTAAAAATAAGTTATTCCAAACGAGCACTTATATGGTATCAAAACTTGGTTACAATCTTAGAACATGTCTTTGATATCATGTAAAGAAGATAAAAGCACCTTAACCTATTTGCGTTGCCAATCTTCAAAAACTAGTTTTATAATTATTGTCCAAAAAATAAGTTGCACTTTCATTTCCCTTTTCAATGATTAAATGTAGTTTCTTGAGACTCTTGTTTATGAATTTGTTTTTTGAGTAACTGTTTTTTTAAGAAAAATATCATATAATTAAAAATGTCAAAGAACTTGAGCTGTAGGTTCATGAAAGCTTATTAGATCTAAACATCGCTTTCATTGAATAAATTTGATTACTTAATACCCACACTGATTGGCTCATTAGTGGTTGCGTGGTAGTGTCAAATTTGAACGGTTATAATTTCACAGACACCCCCCTCTTCCAGAATCACCAAAAGCACCAAACGCTTCCCATAATCTCTGGTTTCATCAAACACTCTATTCGTGGCAATTTATATTTGTCTCAATTCTCAACCATACGCGTCGATGATTACAATTCAACCTCAAAGAACAATTTGTGGACAAGGACATCTTCTTCTCTTGCACAAGTACGCTTCATATGGTCTTTTTTGGGTCCAACCTTGCACGACAAGACTAGTCCCCAAAAGCCTCCAAATTTTTCTACCAATTCCATTTACCGTTTAAGTCAATTGGATTCCCCATATTTGAGATTATATGGCCTTACGTGCAACAACGAACCATATGGACTCTTGGTGGGTCACAAGTTTAAAGCTGATTATTCTGGACCATACAATCACGATCGGCTTGCTAACCACTCAACATCGTCATAAATTATATATGGCTCCTGACGCCCACACCCTCTTGGAGCATCTTTTTTTAAATATGAAAGCTTTCCGTATTCTATTTTCATCACTAGTTTTGTTTTCCCTCTTGGTTTATTTACCAGTATGGCCCTCTTCGATTGATTGGAAAAGGACAAAGGGACTGAGATAAAACACCCGCTCATTGCTTTCGTGACGTAGTGGCATTCACGTCCTTGTCCTTATGCATATGGTCACCGAACCTGCGTGATGATTCATTGTTCATCGTCCTGACCATTTCCTATATAAACACTCTTTTCAGCTCCCTTTTTTCTTCAAGAAATTACTGTAAGCTTATAAAGATATCATCATCTTCTTCTCCTTCTCAGAATGTGCAAGAGTGCAGAAGAGGAAAAGCACGGTGGTTTCTGCAGGAGCCACCTCCGGCCACTTGAAGACGCCGCCGCCACGTCACATGGCCGAACCAGAGGTTCAATACCATGTGAGCTATGTGGGTTAAGGGCATCGCTGTACTGCCTAGCTGATAAGGCGTATCTATGTAGAAAATGTGATAAATGGGTTCATAAAGCAAATTTCTTGGCCTTTAGGCACGTAAGGTGCTTTCTCTGCAATACGTGCCAGAATCTATCTCGACGATATCTTATCGGAGCCTCCGTCGAAGTTACTGTTCAGACCAATATAGGAAGTTTGGAGGGCGGCGACAGAAACTGTTCAAGCTGACAAAAGACCATCTTATAACAGGATCTTACTCCTTTCTGGCCTTTTTTTAATTTGTTGATATAGTCAAGGACTAATGATTTTCTCAATATCAAGGCTTAAAGAAAGACTTTTTTTTAGACAGTACTAGCTTCTACGGGAAGGAAGAATTTATTCGTCTTCGAGTCTTCTACCAAGCTCGATTAAAATTTAATGTCTGTATTATGTCTATGATGCTTCAAAGTTTAAACTAAGGACAAAACGGAGACCCAGCAATTCTCAGTTAATTTTTTCTCTCTCTTTTTGCCTTCACGCCATTCTCAGTTAATTAATTTGTCTTTTCTTTCTTTTTTCCCCGGAATATAGGAGAAAATTCGGGGAAAGAGTTGAGAAATGAAATGTTCTTATTTCATTTATGAAAATAATAGAGTACAAAACCCAATCAGCTGACTCAGCAACAGGTTGGTAGGATTAGAGATGATGTTCGCTTTGTGTTTGTCTCTCTGGTCTCTCTGTAATATTTTGATTTGGTTAAGGTTTCTCTTTGTTGGCTTAATCTCTCTTTCTATATTTTTTATTTGATTAAATATTTTCCCTTTTAAAGGTTGGAGCACAAAAAATTCTCACATCTCCCAATAAGTATGTTTTTTAAAATTCGAACTCACGTTCTCCTAAAGTGGAACTGTTTATTACCTCAAACAGATGGTGTCTTCTTCTACATATAATTATATATCTATGTATAATTGTATATTGATGTACCACACACATACACATACACACACACTCGTGTGTAGTGAAAAACGCAACAACAACTTGATATGAGTTGCATTGGAGAACACTGTTTTTAAAAGTTATTCCGCAACTACCGATAAAGAGGAAGCAACACTCCCCAAAATTAAACAAACCCTACTTGATTTGCATCAAGGCAACAAAATTGGCAAAAGATATTGGCAACAACAGCATATTAAAAAAAAAACATAAAAACAGAGTAGAAGAGAGGCTTTTTTCATGTGTCCGGATTACTCCATCTCTCGTCTATTTGTTGCAAATCAAAGAGCCAAGAGGCATACACATCCGAAAACACATCCCTTGGAGACACACAGAATAGAACAAGTCTCTTGGCTGGCAGTTTTCCGGTCCCAAAGAGAAATGATTTGTGAAGCACCCAAAACAGGGATTTTCACAAAAAATGCCACTACCATATTTAACTTGCGTGCTAGGGGATCTTCGAATTTCAACTATATTTGTTTTTTGATTTGATGGCCCATGGTTGTGGGACAAGCCCACCACTCTTCTAGGACTATTTACAGGCCTAAGATAGTATAGTTATATATATATGTTTGTGCTCTCTAATTCCTAATTAACGTGGGATTTGTTTCTTTGACACGCACACTCAAATATTCATGTTTTACAACTCTATATATATATATATATATAAACAATATATCGAAATCTCAGCGTCGCAGAATTGTCAAGGAATCAAGTGGATTCCTGATAACGTATTAAAACGGTTGCATGTGTCCATTAATTATACGCTGGGCGAAAGGGGAAAGATGAGTATGGGCTATGGAGGAATGGCTGATCCTGATAAAAGCAAAGCAGTAGAGGAAATAAATTCCCCTGTAGGCCCCCTTATACACGATAAAAAAGACACAACTACAGCTAATGACCTATATGAAGTGGAAATAAATTCTCACTACTTAAATAAATATATAGTAGAAATTAAACAGAGACACTAAAATTATTAACGCGTAAAACCATTCAATCCACTGGTAAACAACCATAGGTCATTTAGACTAATGAAAACAAGACCTTTCTAGCCTGTCCTAGTTCGCCCCCCCTCTGTTTTACTAATGACTAAATGAGCTTAAATAATTGCGCCTTTCTCCACACAGCAAGAGCCCAAACCCAAAGATATATAGATAAGCAGATTTTATTGTTATCCGCACATTTATTTCAACGACGAACTTTCTTAAAAAAACAATATAGACTATGAAAATGTTACATTATGATTGCTCTGTTGGTAGTAGAGAAACAGCTTCTAGTAATGGAGGAGACCCAAAAGCCCACTGCAGTTTTTACAGTACACCATTATTGAAAGACAAAGTTACGGTTCCAACGGGGAATTAAAATAATAAAACTCTGTAAAGCAATGCCAAACACATTGATTATTGAGGCAGTGCACTGCACTGGCTTGCCAACCACCATCTTTTCCTTTTATTCTTGACTCTGGTGGTGTTTGTGAAGGACACAGCCACACAGGTCTCAAAACTGGGTACGAACCTCTGAGTGCAATTCCTCTGGAATCAGGAAAGACTAAGCAGACTGGTAACTAATGGAGAAGAAAAACAATTTGTTAAGTCTATGGAAGTAAAAATGCTTTCAAGAAACATAACCTTGAAGAGAAGCATGAAAAAGATAATGTAAGATGCCAGTTACCTCTTGCGCTTCCCATTTTACGCAAAATCTTGGCATAAACATAGCCCCTTCTTCTGCATGTAATTTCCAAATGAAACCAACCCCCCTGCGCATCTTTGTTTTCATCAAAAGATTAAGGCAGGATTGTAACACAAAAAAAAAAAAAACAGATTAGTGCAGGATTCTATAATTTGTTAAAAGCTCCAAGAGATCCATAATAAAGAGCGGCCAGTACACAAGACTCAAATCACGTTGGATCTGAGAAATGATAGATGTACGAAACTCTAAATTAAGCATGCATCTAGCTTCATCAAAATTCTATCCCACATTCATAAGCCTGGCAAATATTCTATTAAAACAAATCTCAGTGACAGCCTTACCAATCAGAATCACATAATAAGAGAAAAGACTGTGATTGCCGGCAATCTGCTTAGGTGTTCCCATTGACCTGAGGATCATAATCGTAAGCTTCACCAGCTTTCACAAATCTACCTTTCACCCGTCTTCTAGTATCAGCTCTTGCCTTGCGAGATGCATATCTTATTTGTTTATTAAACCTGGCCACAATCAATATGCCAACTCCATTAGGATTCTGTTCCAGCATAAATAAAAAAGTTTTCCAATATGCACAAGATAGTAGCTGAAACAATGGTCCTAGGCACAACTTGTGACTATCTTAATTATCAATTGCAGTAGTCCATGAATATCAATATAATAGAGCTTATATATGTAGCACGTGTATCAAGAATTGCATAAAGCAGTAAAGCATAGTACCAACATAACATAATGCTTTTGAATAATAGACACACGAAGAGTGAAAGGCACATACTTCCTTTTCTTCTTTTTCTCGTTGTATCTTCTTTTAGCCTTGTCCCTTGCCTGTGAGCACGGTGAACCAAAATTTGGTTGACTAACACCTGCCAGGAATGCTGGTGGTAATCCACAATCTTGATGATCAGGGACAGGGTTACTAATTTCACCACTAATGTTTGATAATGAGACCGATATGCTTGGATGCGCTTCACCATGAGGACATCCTAGATTGACATTTTGGCTGCAGCTCAGATTCATGGGTATAGGATTTGCATTACTGTTGATGCTGTGACCCAAGTTTACTGACTCGCTAGGACTGGATGATTGGAAGGCTACACAATCCTGTTGAACTGATAATGAAGATGCCTAAAACAATCATTTGGGTCTCAATTAATTTTGTCCTTCGCCAATATATAATGAGGAATAATAATTATTATTATTCAATGAGAATTAAATTAGAGGGATAACCTCTAAGGCATTCTCAATAAGACCGTTGGGTTTTGGCACTGATATGCTCTTTTCCATTGATGAATAGTCAATTTCTCCATTCTCAAGATGGTATCTGGTGGCTTCTTTAGTGCAGTCAAGTATTTCATCATCACCTTCAAAACATAATGAAATATTTTGTATGTTGAGACCTCCACAGAGATCATCACCACTAACAGACCCAAGATCCTTTAAATTAGGATATCCCTGCAGTTCATGTTCAGTTAGTTTCTCTTTTTAGGCACATGACGGCACAAAAGTTTAACTTAAGGTCTCATGCAAACTACCCAAGTCTATCATTAAGGGACCACGCATTTTGACTTCACATGGTTAGATATGTGCGCGCGTGAGTGAATCAACTATCCAACAATTTTGGAAACAAATATACTTAGATTATAGTAACCAAAACAAACCAGCAAAAGGTCATACCTTTGACAGATATGAGTCAAGAGGAAAAGAAAAAGGTTGATCTTTGCACGATGACAAGAAATTTGTGTTTGGCGGTACAAAATTAGAAGATTGTCCCGTCCAAGGATCATATTTGACACATGGTTCTATTTCATTCACCTTACCTGTCACCAAACCAAGGGAGGCATCGTCATCATCTGGTTGCTCCAAACACTGGCTGGAGCAGTTGTCATTTCTAGGAAGAAATGTGTCGAATGATCGAGAACTAGTGACACCAAAACCACCAGACGAAGGAGCAAGATCAAAGGACCATATTTTTGAGAACTCGGCCGAAGAGGGAGAACCAGTGTAAGAACTCAATACCTGACACCTATGGCCCAAACTTGAACAGCCATATGGGTCCAAGTCACAAGATTGACACAAAAACATTTCATCAAACATGCAGCGGACAACTGCAGGCTGAGAATTGCACTTATTACATAGGAGTGAACGAGGATGACGGCATGACAGAGCATTTGCAGAGTGTACACGATCATCGCAATTCGAACAGAGACGAGCAGAATCTGGCTTGCAGTACACTACTGCTCTTACCACCCCACAAAGTTCACATAGATGTTCCATAACTCAATGATTAATCACCCTAATAAGTTAACTCTATGATAAGGAGTTGGTCTAGCTGTGCGAGTCACTTGATCTCGAGTTCAGAGGAGACACAGGTTACCGGATGATAATATCCAAAAAGTTAACTCTACAACATATAGTGGCGGGAGTTCAGCCTATCCTCCAAGCCCTTCACAGATCAAAACAGCATCACAGAAAAAACCCCATTTAGAACACCAAAAAAGAGAGAGAAAATCTAGCGGAATATAACCCTTAATAATTCACTGATGCAGCAGTAATAATATTATTATCCAGTGAAAGCAGAAATATATGAGCTTTATACGTACTGATTAGGGATAGTGAACTCCCGCCGCAGACGAAACAGCTTGCACGCGATCAGCAGAAATCAGGAAACAGAGAATCCACCGGTGATTGGAAAGAAAATGTTGTAGAGCAGAGCAAGTAGTAGTGTATTGTTTTTCCTGGAGATTGTGATGTGAAGCGAAAGAACCAACCAGGTCTGGTTGGTGTTAGGCGAGGCAGCTCACGTAGGATGCTTGTGGTGCAATTATATATGATCACAAGCACAGCCAGACGCAGATTTATGGGAAGACATCGCACAAAGGAAGTGTGAAAGGGGGTTGATGAGTGACGTGGCATAAAGGAACCAATAGTTGTTATGGGAAGCCATCGCTGGGGGCTGACGTGGTCAATTAAAATAAGATGAGTTTATGTATTTTAATAATTCACAATATATGGATAAAGTGACGCCTGTGTAAATATTTCTCAGTACTAAAAGAAGGGTTTTGAGAAAAAAGAAAATTAATAATAAAAAAACAAAAGAAGGCAGGTGCCAGTTGGTCTTCCTTCATATTCGGACCATATCGAGGAAGCTGACAGGAAAAGGTTGCGAGTAAAACTAACATGTGCTAAATGTGGGTAACCTTGTGATTCGGACATTTCGCGAGATGTTGTTGGATTTGGAAGCACAAATATCTCGGGATATTTTTGCCCATTCGCAACTAATTAAATGCTGCTTTGAAGCTTTAATGTTTTTTTAATTTTCATCTTAAAATAATTATTTATCTGGAGTTTAGAATCCCAATAAAATACTCCCTCCGATCCCTCTATATATATAACATTTTTTTCCAATAGGGTTATCCCTGTTTACAAAACCTTTTTTGAATTTGTAGTAATAATAAATATATTTTTACATATTTTATCCTCAATTACTCTCTCATAATTTATTCCTCATGCATTCTCTTTCATCATATCATTTTTTCATTATTATTGTCTCTCTTATTCATTTATAAATAGTGGCATTTTTTGGGAAACAACTTATATTTCTTATATATTTTTTACTTTTAACTAATTTTATCAGTTGAAATGACCTTATATATAGGGATGGAGGGAGAGTATTCATTAATCTTATGGGAATAAGATAATGTATACTCTATTTAGTTCACAATATATGACACTTAAACTATATCATGAGAAATAAGAAATGAAAGTTAAATCATCTAATATGTCCTATAATGTAAATGTTTTTTGCACTTTTATACCCTTTTTGATAAATGTATTTAATTGTATTGAGAATGTTATTTTAAAGAGGAGAAGATATAATGAGAGAATAAAATTGAAAAGTAAATATTAATCATGTGAATAAAACAGAAAAAAGAATATTAATTAAACTCAAGATAACATATATTCTTGGTCATACCCTCTTTCTAAAAATGTCTTCTATACATGAGGGAGTATTCCCTTTTATCTTGGGAGTATTAGTTAAAAACGAGGTTAAGTGCACAAGGACGAACTAACTAGTACGGAATCAAACTCCAACACCCTCAATTTGTTCCGCGTTTATTTTCGCATTTCGTTACTTATTTAAATAGTGTTTGATGCCAATATGTTTTTGCGCCAATTTTAAAAATTAAAGAACAAAAATTAAATGAGTAAAATGAAGTTTCAAAATTAGATAATCAAGGTTATACTTTTGTTTTTAGTTTTAAATTAGAAAAAAATTAATCTGCAAGTCCTGAGTTTTGAATTATCAGGTCCTTGAAATTTTTTTTTCTTTATCAAGTTCTTTAACCCTCTGTGGTTAGATCCGTTAATCCCTAACAATTAAATTATACTAAAATGGTTAAAGTTCTCCGTTAAAAGAAATCTTTCCCTTCTCTCTCCTTCCCCCACGACGCCATGTCCATTGTTTATAGAAATAGATTAGACTCATTGAAGCGGGTCAGATATATGAGTTGGACCGTTTTTTTAAAGGAGCCTTTTTAGGCTGTCGTATAGCCAATTTTGTGCTGTCAACCGTTATTAAGCCGAAAACCGAACCGGTTTTTCAAAAACTGTCTGATCCAATGAAAAAGTGAGAATTTTTTTTTCTGCAATTTTTTTTATATTTGGTGCTACAAAAATTTTAAAATGCTACATAAATTTCAGACATGTTACTTTATTTTATTTATATTATATGTTACTAATTTTAATAATTTGATTTGTTGCAAACTATTTTATAAAAATGTTTTTGAAGAAAAAGGCAATGAGGTTTATCCTCAAGCTAAGGATGAAATTAGAAGCATTGGGATTAGATTGAAGGTCTTGATTTTGGGTCATTTTCTCATGAAGTTGATGACATTTACTACTTCAGTCGTATTTATAAGTTCATTTTAATTAAATTTCACATATATACCAAGGAGGGATAATTAACTCAATGATTATGGGGTAAATTTACAACTACGCTCTCATTTAAGAATTAATACTTTTCAACTCTTTCTTCTTTACCTATCTTTAAATTATTTCTTCATTTATACAATAAATAGGGATAAAGTTGTCATAATTTCATTTATTACACTAAAACTGGACTTATAAATAAGACCAAATTTTTTTGTCAACAAAAAATTATAAATAAGACCAGAGTGATGTGGTCTAAATGTCTTTCAAAAAACTCATACTTAGATCAATCAAGAGCCACCAATATTTGACAAGTCATGAAATCATTATTGTTAATGCATTTTTTTAGGTTGATGATTGATTTAATGCTCTTCCTTAAATAGTATTTTGTGACTTTATTAACTTCATATGAAATTAGACTAAAGATTAATTGTAATATAATATATATTATTTTTAAATTTAATTATTACATCACCAATCCGACTAAACGGCTCGACCGTTCCAACCAGTTGAACCATGATATCCTAAAATTTCCGGCTCGACGTCTGATCCGGCTTTTGAAACATTGACCATGTTCCTCCTTCATCAAGTGGTGGGCACTCTATAAAATGCAAGAAATATCTTCTAGAGCTTTGGTGGTACATCTTAGAGAGGGACAATATTCCTCAAATATTGGTACGAGATGCTTGGTGCAAGAATCATATCTGTGGTTTTGTTGGATATAGTTGACATCACAGACCCATCTCTAGTTTTAATTGGAGATAAAACTATTATTGCAGAAGGAGCTTTGCTCCAATGCCATGAGGTAAGGAATGGACTTTTAAGATGGTCACAAAGCATCTTGGGTTTGGGACAGAATATTAACGGGGAGAGATCTACTTGAAAAAAATGTATGTTGGCAAGTTGGAACTGGACATTACATTGATGTGGGAAGGATCCTTAGATACCAGGATGTGATAAGTTTTTGTTACCTCGGATAAATAATGACCCAGTTAATATGGAGATGATGGTGGCTCAGATAATCCAAAATAGACAGTGGGCTTTAAATCCGATTTGGAATGTTATATCTACTGACTATGCCAAGCTAATTCAGAATATACACCTCTCTAGTAATCCAAGAGCTGATAGAATTATATGGGCTGACACAAAAGATGGGAAATACAGTGTTAAAAGTGGCTACCTTTTTTCTTTGAAGTTGAATTTTGATAAGCTGATAATTCAAAAAGCCTCAAGCTAAAGGCAGATAGCTACCAAGTTATGGTCTGCTGTCTGGAAGCTGAAAGTCCTCCCAAAAATTCGTTCATTTATTTGGGGTATTCTACAAAAGGCCTTAGCAACAAAGGAAGCTTTGTTTAGGAGGAAAAGTGCTGCAAACCCCATATGTCCAGTATGTGAGAAAGAAGCAGAAACACTTGAACATCTATTCTTACTATGCCCGTGGAGTCGAATTGCTTGGTTTGGTTGCCTTCTGGGGATTTATGTGGATGCAGTGAAGGTGAAGAATGTAAGCTTCTGGCTAAAAGACTTACTTTTGATGAAAGATACTGAACTGGACTTTAGTAAGAATTATGTTGCTACCTTGCTCTAATACATTTGGAAATTCATATGTAAAAAAGTGTTTGAATTTGAAGAGTCAGACCCTGAGAAAGCGATAACCTTGGCAAGCCTGTGTTTAAAGAGTTATCTTAAAGTCAATTCAATGAGTCCAGAGAGCTATCTATCGGAAACCAAAGCTGTAGCTTAGTGGAGGAAACCGACGCAATCAGTAATTAAGATCAACTGCGATGGTGCCTACTGTGCAAGGAATGGCCAAGCGGGGATTGGAGTAATTTGTAGAGACTCAAATGGCACGCTTATTGAAGGATGGGCTGAAAAAGTTGTAGTATGGGATGCTCTAACAGCAGAGATACTAGCTGCATCAAAGGCTGTTAAAATGGCAGTCTAAAGGCAGAATACCACTACTGTCATAGAAACAGACTGCAAAGTGTTATTTGAAGCTCTATCATCAAGAAGTGTTAAATCCATTCCATGGCAATCCCATAATCTTCTATATGACATCTTTGATATGTTAGCAGATCGAAGCTTTATTTCGTTCTCTTTCACTCCGAGAGAGGGCAATGTTGCTGCCGATTGTTTGGCTGCTATGGCTTCAAGGGAGTTGGGACCTAACGGTTGGATTATTGAATCTCCACCTCCTCTAGCTTCTATCATTCTTCGAGAAGCTAATATCAGAGATAATTACTCACAGGACCAGATTGCAATGGAGGATGATAGGGAAGGTGTTGGTTAGTCTTAGATGGTTGCAGTATAGAATAAGTGCTGCTATTTCTATAGTTGTTATGTTTTGCTGATATTATGTTTTCCCTGTACTGACTTTCTTTACTCTATTAATGCAATGGGAATTTCCATTGGTAAAAAAAAAAGCTTCTTCCTTGTTAGGATGGCAGAGGTTCCTTCATTGAAGAAAATAGCATTTGTTAAAATTTCATCTAGAGGGAGGGAGGGAGAAGGGTAAGATTTCACTTAACAGTGTCAGTATAATTTAACGGTCAAGGACTAACACATTTAACGGCATAAAGTTAAAGGACTTGAAAAACAATCCTCCAAATTCAAAATTGAGGAAAACGTTAAGAACCTACAGATTAATTTTTCTTTAAAATTAAAATCTATTATTTTCTTTTGTGCCTTGGTTATTTTATATAACTAACTACTACCTTCAATCCATTCTGTAAGATTAATTCCAAAATTGGAAGGAAAATTGGGTAGTGACAATAGTAACCTGTCCAACAAAACTTGAAGATCCTCTTTTCTCTAACCTAACCCTCATATTAGAGACGCTCTCACAGCGACTCAAATCTCATTTGAAGCTTCTCTTATTTGATTTTCTTTTTTCTTTTTTTATATGTGTATGCCAAAATTCAAATCAGGTGTTTTATTATTATTGACATTTGAAACTTGTAGACTTGTTTGATTGGTTGTGGACATTAATTATGGTTTGAACTTAAGTCTTAGTGTTTGTGTTTTATTAAATTTGAATAATATTTATGTTTTAAATTATTTTTGATGACATTTATGTTTTAAATTAGATATTTTAGTCTTTAGGAGAACAAAAAACCAAAAAAAGTCATGGAAAAAAAAAGATAAACGGGCCTAAAACCGCAAGCTTTACCTAAACGGGCCGAGCCTCACAATTTAGGTAATTTTTTGGACTCAGGTCTAAACGGGTTGGTCCGGCCTATTTTGCCAGTGCTATAAGGAACCCATAGTTGTTGTGGGAACACAACGTTGGGTGCTGACGTGGACAAGGCTCATGCAAGGGTACGGTATGGTACTAAAAGAAGGCTTTTGAACCAAAAATAATAATAAAAATAAAATACTCTAACCTCCCTTGCGTTTTGCCTTAATTACACGTACCTCCCCTCTATTTTGAAAACATACACTTAAGTCCAAACCGTTAACTCCGTTAAGGATTTTTATTTTTTAATTAAAATTTATATTAAAATAAATTTTATTTACTAATTTATCTTTCCTCGTTACTAATTCCTAATTTTGACTAAAATTGTTTAAGTAATTTAAGAGTTTCTTTTTCTTTTTCTTAACTTATTTTTTACTTTTGAAAATAGTTATATGTTAAATTTTTTTTCCATATTAAGATAAATACTTATTTAATTTAATTAATGTAGACATAGAAAACTTAATTAAAATATGATTAATCCTATTAATAGATGCATACTAAAATAAACATGTTTATAAATGTTTGTGCAAAAAATGTATTTAAAAAATTAAAATTTAAAATTAATATAAATCATATACTGGATCAAATTTACATTATTAATAACATACTGTGAATAAAATATATTTCTTTCTTTTTCTTTTTGCCTTTCATTTGAATGGCATATTTTTCAGTCATTTAAAAGAATACTAAATAAATAGGTTTCAATAAATATGATACAAATTTAAAAATGTTATAATATAATAAAAATTAAAAAAATTTATAATATATTAGAAATTTTGAACATACATGTATTAGAACTATTTTTTTATATAAAAATTTATTTTTAGGCAAATATAAATGTTTATTCATTTATTGAAAAAGGGGTATTTTGGTCAAAGTAAATGTTTAATAGTCAAATTTAACGGTCAACTAACGGTTGGGTGGATGGAAATGGTATATTAAATACGTAAGGGAGGTTTCTGTAACTTGCATTTTAATTTCAAGGGAGGTCTATATGTGTTTTCAAAATAGAGGGGAGGTTTGTGTAATTTAGGTAAAACAGAGGGGTAGTCAATGTATTTTACTCTAATAATAATAATAATAAATGGTTAAAGAGCAATTTTGCTCCGAAATTTTTTTCGGGGGCAATTTTATCCTGAAGTATAAAAAAGGGAGTAATTTTACCCTACTTATTATGTAAGTAAATTTTAACCGTTAATTAACAAATATGCTGAGCTGGTAATTCACATATCATCCACGTCATTTTTTTAATGTGCAAATTTACGCCAAAAGTTCATGTGCCATCCCCTTCGTCTTTTTTCAAAGTTAAATTTAAAACCTTGGGAGCAATTTTTTTTTTGTCAATAAAACTTTCATTACCACAGCATAAGAAGTTCATACATCTTAGCCTATACCAGACCTATCCTATGCAGCAGCACCCCCTGTAACATCATCATGTAAAATCCTAACTAGACAGGTTGGGGGGAAAGAGTCCATCCACCCCAAACAATCCCTTTATAGCATTTTTGGCTAGCCAATCTGCCTCCAAATTACAAGAATGAGGAACATATGTTAAAGAAAAATATGGGTTCCTATTCAAAATTTCTGCAAGATCATATACCAAAATCCTTGCCTTCCATTCTGGACACTTGGACCGATTTTGCACAGCTTCCACTAACAATTTGCAATCAGATTCCACATGAATACATCCCAAGTCTTTGTTTGCCACACTACCCACTGCCACACAATCAGATTCCACACTACCCACTGCTTCTATCATGGCCATCACTTCACTTTGAAAGGGTGATTTAGCTAGGCATTTCTTTCCACACATATTCAACACATTACCTGCATCATCACGTAAAAGAAAGCCAATTCCACCAGCTTTAGTAGTCTCTACAAAAGCACCATCTATATTGAGCTTTAGATCACCTTTCGGTGGTAAAGTCCATTTAGAAATACATGAAGCATATTTCAATGCTTCTTGATCAGTTGCACACCAACCCTTTGCTGTCCATAGGTTAATCACAGCATCGTTGGCTGAACTGAGAATCCAAGAAAGATTGAGAGCTTTCTGTTCATACAATTCAAAGCATCTACTTTTCTATATGTACCATAAAATGTAAGCAAAAATAGCATGAACAAATTCATCATTATGAGATTGATTAAGAATCATCAGGAACCAAACCTCAAATAAACTAATATTAAAATCAGTCATGGTCAGATTCAAGGCACTAGCAAACCAAACTCTCTTGACATCTTCACATAATAGCAATAAATGTTCAATAGATTCAGTAGTTCTCCCACATCTGAAACAGATCAGGGAAGGACTGCATTTGCGTTTAAAGAGAGCCTCCATAGTAGGTAAGGCTTGACTACATACCTTCCATAAAAAAATGCTTCACTTTAGGTTGAGCCTTCAAATTCCACACTTTTTTCCATATTTCTTGAGGGAAAAGGCTAGAAGAACTAGGTCTGGCAGTCATATCAGCATTCAGATTTGCCTTCAAACATTGATATCCTAACTTAACTGAGTAAATACCATTAGCACTACCTAGCCAATTTACTCTATCCTTTGTTCCTGACCTCAGTAAATTAATACTAAGAATAGCCTGCTTTATATAATCAGGGATACCAATGTCTTCCAATTCCCATCTTCTCTCCCATAAAATGCTTTCAACCTTCCTATTTTCAATTGGAATTGGAACCAGTTCTTTTGGGATCTAGTTATTTGGAATGGAAGGAATCCAAGCATCCCTCCATAAGTTTGTTTTTGCCCCATCACCTACCTACCAAAAAACCTTATCCTTAAACAATTTCCTACCAGCTAGTAAACTATTCCATGCCCAAGAAGCTCCCCCCTTTCTTTGTTGCCATGAAAGAACAATTTGGGAAATAAATTCCCTTCAACATTTTAACCTACCACTCATCAGGTTCAGTTAAAATTCTCCAACACTGTTTACCTAAAAGAGCAAGATTAAAATTTTGGAAATCCTTAAAGCCCATACCCCCCTCCATTTTCCTCTGTCATTACATCTCAGGATCTCCAATGGATTTTGTGACTTTCTGCTGAATGACCCCACCAGAATTCAGAAATAACTCAGTCCAATTGCTGACAAGTCTTTTTAGGAAAAAGAAAACATGATATAGAGTAGGTAGGAACAGCATTAGCCACAGCTTTTATCAAAGTTTCCTTCCCTGCTTGGGAGAGAAACTGTTTATTCCAGCCTAATACTTTTCTCCTCACCTTGTCCCTCACAAAAGCTAGAGCTTCTACCTTTGATCTGCCCCATAACATAGGGAGCCCCAAATAATTTCCAGGAGATTCAATCTTAGGAATTCCCAACAAATCACACACTGAGCTTTTAATTTCATCATACACTAAAAAAGAGACAAACACACATGATTTATCCAAATTAATCCTTTGCCTCAAGGCAATACAAGATTCATCCCATATGCTTTTCAATAACAAGCAGTTATGCCGAGTAGCATTGATAAAGAAAAGAGAATCATTCGCAAAGAATCAGTGAGATAATACTGGACAATGTCTAGTTATCGTGATTCCATACAAATTACCCCTAGCTATGTGAACATTTAGCATACGAGATAGAACATCAGCAACTAAAATAAACAAGTAGGGAGAAAGAGGGTCACCTTGTCGGAGCCTTCTTTGAAGTAGAAAAGAGTCCATTATTCTTCCTTCTAATTTGATAGAGAACGTTATTGAAGAAATGCATTTCATTATCTTTGAAACCCACCCAGAATCAAAATTTAATTTCAGCAGTAATACCTCTAAAAAATCCCACTCAACTCTATCATACGCTCTATTCATATCTATCTTAACCGTTGCATCATACTCATCTCCCCTACTACTCTTCAAATAATGAAAGGCCTCATAAACAATGAAAATATTGTCTTGAATTAGCCTTCCCGGAACAAAAGCCCTTTATTGTTCAGACACAATCCTAGGCATAATATTTTTCATCCTATTAGCTATTATTTTAGATACAACCTTATAGCAGAAGTTACATAAGCTAATAGGATGAAAATGTCCTATTGTTTCAGCTGCCTCCACTTTTGGAATTAAAACCAAATTAGTGTGATTTAACAATTTTAAATCCAAATCATCCTGAAAAAAGCTCTTTACCATATGACACAGTGATGGCCCTACCAAGTCCCATAAATGCTGATAAAAGATACCAGGAAAGCCATCAGGCCCTGGTGATTTCAGTGCACCAAGTTCAAAAGCAGCCAGTCTAATCTCTTCATTTGTAAGAGGCAAAAGCAAACTTTGATTGTCTTGATCAGTTACAAGAGGCTCAACATATCTTAAAATCGTTCCAAAATTTCTTTCAGAACTACTAGAAAATAGGTCTTTATAATTGTTACTAAAACACTGCCCTATTTCCTATTGGTTATCAATCCATACATCATCTGCATTCCTTAATCTAACCACCTTATTTCTAGCTCTATGTTGAACAGTTGTTTTATGGAAAAAAGTAGTATTAGAATCACCCCTTTTAACCAATTGACTCTAGCCCTTTGGAACCAATATTTCTCCTCCCTGTCCCAGATTTCTTCAATCTGATTTACTATCAAAGTTGCATTATGTGCCTCTTCCTCAGTCCAAGTTCCCTCATAACAAAGCTTTAAATTATTCATAAGCCTGGTTAATTCCTTTTGGTTATTAGGAAACTCCTTGCGACTCCATTTGACCAAAACTCGTCTAACTCTATCTGAATTGGACATGAAGCTTTCAATTACACCCTCCCTCCTAATCCCCATATTTCCCCAAACATTGGACACAATATTGGTATAGTCTACATGATCAACCCACATCATCTCAAATTTAAACCCTTTAGCACACTTTAATCCATCAAACATAGGATGAATTAAAAGAGGAGAGTGATCAGAGCCAATAGGTTCAAGGGTACATACCTGAGCTGTTGGGCAGATATCTCTCCAAGCACTATTGCACACTGCCCGATCAAGCCTCTCTTAAACATTTGCTTCATCCAAACGCTTATTTGACCATGTAAATTGCATCCCTTTGAAACCCAAATGTAGCATATTGCATTCAGAGATAAAACTTTGAAAGGCTCTATAAGATGCTTCAGATCGAGTCCACCCTCCCCGCTTCTCAAAAGAAAATAGCAGTTCATTAAAGTCCCCAAAGCAAATCCACAGTACTATTTCTCCTGGATTCAACTGAATCAGCTTCCTCCACCAATCTCTGTGATCCTGTTCTCTAGGAGGACCATACACCAAAGTTATATAGCCAATCATTGGTTCCATCCCCTTCAAGATTTTAACATGGATAAAATTTTGATCAGCCTGTATGACTTTTATAGAAACCCCTTCATTCGTCCACAAAGCCAGACGACCTCCTATACCAACTGGAGGGACATATTCAGTATTTTGAAAGTGTAGCCTACACCTTAATTGATCTACTTTATTAAAGTTTGCTCTTGTTTCTGAGAGAAAAACTAGAGGAAGTCAAAATTTATTACAGAGGAACCGCAGATTCCTGCCTATCAGGGGCGACCCCAACCCCTGACAGTTCCATTCTAATAGACTCATAGCTCCTGGGTGGTCGTTGATGGCCGACTACCAGAACCATTTTCAGCAGCAAACACAATCCTCAGAAATGGAAGATAGTAAGCTAAACCGAGATCCATCCTTTACCTCTTTAATAGGCACATCAACCAACTGATTTTAACACACCATTCCTTTGCAGCTCTTCTTTGTTGTTTTCCCTTTCTTCCTCTTATCATCATTTTGTTCTAACTTCATATTTTCCTTTATTACCATAGGTTGCTTGAGTCGTTTTATAGTCGATAAATCCCAATCTTCACCCATGCTCCGTTTCAGTGACACCTTCTCTAACTCTTCGATTAGAATGCCTTCATAGGCTGGCTTGACAGCTACTAAAGCTTTTTCTGCAAAACTCTCTTCCTCCGGTGAAAAATCGACATAATAGGAGTCCTTTCACCCACTTTTTGCACTCTGACTTAAAATAGATCTCGTTTAACATCTTGGGCATCTACTAAAATACCTTTACCTATTATTTCATCAGATTTACTGAAGCTAATCTACGATCTCTTCACTGCGCTAATTCTTTTATCCTGAACTGGTACTATTTCCATTATTAGGCTTTTTCCTTTTGCACTCTTAGCCCCACTAGATTGGCCCACTAAAATAATATTACCCTTATCATTCTTTATATCCTCAGGCTTGACTGGACTGTTAACTTCTTCCCCTTCTAATTGGGCCTCAATAATCTTTGGGTCCTCACTAAGTTGCTGTTCATATGATATATCTATACCTTCCACGTGTCTCTGCTCTGTTGATATTTCCTCGTCATGAGGATTCTGGCCTTTACCAATAACCAACATACCCCTCACGCCCCCTGATTGATTATCACCCACACTCTGCCGTGATGATGAATTTTCATGCACCACCTCCAACTCCACCGTGCCTCTTAAACCTTCATTGATGCTCAGAATTGCAGCCACTGCTCTCATCAGCCTTACACCCAAACCAGCATTATATAACTGTTGAGTTGTATCAAAATCTGCCATTACTGGATCCTTCTCACAGTTATTTTGATCATGATCGATGATACCACAAGAAAAACAGAATGACTGGAGTTTCTCATAGCGTACATGAACCCAAACACGCTCATAATTTGGCCTTGGAATCCAAAAACCAGCCACTAAAGGCTTAGTAATATCAACTTTAACTCTAATTCAAACAAAACTTCTAAACAGAGAATCATTAAGCTTAGGATCTTCAAAACAGATTACCTCACCAATTTTTTCACCAAGTCGGACGAGATTCCTCTTTGTCATTGCAGCTCGAGGGAGATTATGCATTTGAATCCAGAATAGACATTTCGACATATCAATCTCCTCTATCGTCAACTATGGTGACCAACTCTGTAAATTCAGAAGAAAGCCAGAAATAGTCCATGGACTATCTCTTAACACTCGATCATAGTCTTTTTGTGCATCAAACGCAAAAACATAGCTATTTGCTCCTGCAGCAGTAATTTCAACCTTATTCCTCGGTGACCACGCTCTTCGAACTAGATCTTCAAATGCACATCTGTTCATTACCTGAGTCAATATTAGCTTTCCGACTAAGAGCCATCCTCCTTCTATCTTTGCCTCTGCATCATCCTAGTCTAGTTCAACTTCACTATGCTTATCCATCGCGATCTCCATTGCACAATCGCAGGATTTTCACTACAAAAACCTAATCGGCCAAATCCTTAAACCACCGCTTCAAACCAGATCTGGTAAAAGTATCCCCAAAAACACAAGGGAGAAACCAAAAGAAACGGAGTAGAAGAAAACAACAAACACTCCCAGAGAAACTAGAAGAAAACACAACGCATCCACCCACACTCACCTACGCCATTATCGTTGCACAATGAAATGGATTTTCTCTCTCACTCGACAAAGAGGTTTTTCTCTCACTAGGGGAGAGGTTTTTCAATAGCGTCTAACTTTAAATACCTTAGGAGTAAATTTGTATCTTAACAAAAATGGTATGGATGACATGCGGACTGTCACCTCAACATATTTGATCAATTAACGGTTAAAATTAACTAGGATAACGGTCAAGGCAAAATTGCTCCATTTTTTACATGGTTATCTAACCCGAACTAGACAGTCAGAACCAAACCGAAAACTGGCCAATCGGGTGGTAGACCGGTCTGGTTCGGGTCAAGTTTTTAATTTTTTTTAAATTGATTTTTATTTTTCCTTTAGAATTTCATATGAGTAAGCCTGAAATTTTCTATTTCTCACCGGTTTGGTCCCGGTTTTGCTCCAGTTTGACTCTGGTGTGACCTACTGACCCTTGACCCAATACCTCGGTCAATTCACTAACCGGTCCGGATTTAATTACCTTGATTTTTTACACTTTCAGAGTAAAATTGTCCTCAAGAAACTCAGGAGGCAAAGTTGTTTTGTTGCCCTTTAGTGAAAATTTTTGGGACAAAATTACCCCTTGAGCAAAAATAAAAGAGACAATTACATTTAAGTTTCACATAAGAGAGAAAAAATGAAGAAATAGCTTCTGAAGTTGTCAATAGACACCTCTGAACTTGTCATTAACAACGTCAAAGACTATTTCTCCATTTTTTCTCCTACGCTATACTCGAAAATAATTATCCCAAAATAAAACAAAAGAAGGCTGGTGCCAGTTGGTCACGCTGAAGGTGGTTAACCTAATGATTCGGACATTTTGCGATATATGGTTGAATTTGGAGGCTGTATTTTTTTATCATTATCTATTCCTTTTTTCTTGGGGGTATTAGTTAAAACGAGGTTATGCACCCAAGTACGTACTAGCTAGTACGGAAACTGAGATTCCAAGTGTACGGGTTAAAGACTAGTACGGAGCATATTATACAGTATTCCCTGATCTTATACCATCATTTTACTGGTTTTTTTTTTTTAAACAATCCCATCATTTTAGTATTTTACTCTTCAATATTAAAAATAATAAAAAATTCTATAATATTATGAATATAATTATTCTATTTCAATATTGATTATTTAACAGCCTTCTGAATATGGCTGTACATCTGTTTTTTTAAAAGTGAAAGAATGTGTCATTACTTTGCATGTTGATGGGATAAAATTATTGTTTTAAAAAATTATTCCGTTTTAAAATCAAGTTCAGCCATCTTAATAATTATTCTTTTGCCAATATAGCTTTTAAAATCAAGTTGAGCCATCTTATTCTTTTTTTTACCCCCATAACTCACTTATTTAACATATTGTAGAGAGTCAGACTCTTAACATCACATTTAAGAAGTCTTCAAGATATGTGTTTGATGTTTGTTGGGATATATAACACCCTCAACTTGTTCCGTGTTTATATCATATCTCGTTAGCTTATTTTTTGATAATATTTCGTTAACTTATTATTTAATGGTGTTAGATGCAGAGATATTTTTGCCCCTATTTTAAAAATTAAAGAACAAACTTAAAACCTTATAAAATTAAATCAGCCAAATGAAAATTCAAAATGAGATAATCAAGTGTATAATTTTGTTTTTTAGTTTTAAAATTAAAACTCTAATTTTTTCTTCTATGCCCTAGTTTTTTTTTGGACAATTATGCCCTAGTTTATTTTATATAGTTAGCTACTATCTCCGATGCTTATAGTAACATCTAGTTAGTATTACAATTTGTACTATAAAGTAAAAACTAAATTCTATATTAAAAGTCGGATGTAGCATTAATTAATTATTAATAAGTTGTATCATCTCTTTCTGGTCATAAGTTGTATTATCTCTCTATTTTGTTATTTGTTGTAAATGTAAATATAACGGTGATGAATTAACCTCAAAAGCTATCATTTTGTTAGAGATTCAAGTACTATTATTGCTGACTAATAAGAATAAAATAATTTACTGTTTGAATTTTGAATTTTTCTACGTCAATTTGACAATTTATTTAAGGTTGTTCTTCGAATTCATTTCAATTTGACAATTTTCACCGTGCGTTTGTTTCCTGGTGTCTTATTGTTGTGTGTGTGAGCCCATTCTTTTTCTTGACTCATTTTCTAGCACAAACCCATAAGGTGTAATATATATATATATATATATATATATTTATATTCTCTCTCCCCAATTCTAGATTTTTAAGTTTTGGGATTGTTCATTGATGCGTTTGAACTCTGTCGCCAATCTTGCATCCAATCCCGCATTCGAACACTCGGTCTAGGTCCGTTGCATTTGGGTTTCCCTTCTATCGATTTCTCTCTTTGACCCTATGTTATTTTTGATTTAGTCCCAATCCAAATTTTATTTTCCTGAATTTCATTTTAATTTATATTACATGTCTCCTTTCTTATTCAGTTTTAATTTCCCTTAGTTATTATGTCAGGTTGTTTCTTATTCATCTACACCATCTTTCATGTCACCATTTTCAATTAGACAATTCAAACAGTCAACTAATGACTAATTTGTATTTTTATACATATTTTAAAAATTTATAATTATTTTTGCTCCTTAAAAAAATATTTGATGTTGAACACACTTCTGTAAAAAATTCATGTGTATTTTTACACCTTAATATTTAAAAATAAGTCATAAGCAATAAAGCGGTCAAGTTAATCAGCTCCATTACGTCTAGGTATCCAATCAGCTCTTGCCACCCCGTAGTAGTTTCCCCCATCAACACTTAACTCCAAATCCACAGTTAGCCCAGGAAAGAAGTTTGGGGAAATGGCGTGTATATCCTAAAGATTGAAGATAATTACAGTGAAGTCTTAAGGAAGAAAAAAAAATAACAGAACATGTTTTAAAAACAACTTAATGAGTTATTATTTAGGATTTTTGGGATTTCACTGTAATTATCTTTGATATTTGGGACTGCGCGTTATTTTCTCAAAAAGTTTTCTTAAAAAAAAAAGTAAAACTAGGGCTTTTCTCATCTTGGCCTCTTGCCGTAAATCACCTTGTCCCACCTTGTCGCCTTCCAGAATCTGGGGAGCATGGCCTAGTTTGTTCGAGTTCCGGTGGGATAATTCTTGTCCTTGGCTGAAAAAATATCAATCGTTCTGTGCGGTGGTTCCGATTTTGCACTTCTGAGAAACCCAAAAGCATATATCTTTGGCTATGATTTACAGCTTGTTGAGATCGTCATCGCGAATAATGTTGAGGTCGATCATCTCGTAGCAGATCTTCTTCCTGAGGTGATACTGAAAAGGCCCCTCTTCAGTTGGATGGAGCCGAAAACCAAGAGGCACCTGGGATTCTCCATTCATTGAGATGCTCGCGTTCTCCTATCATGGGTTAATGCAATCTGCTTTTCCTGGGTGAACAAACGGAGAGAGAGCACTTTTAAGAATGAACAAGAGAGATAATGCACAGAACTTTGGTAAGCGATTCTAGTGCCTGAGTGATAATGAGAAAATAGTTTACTTTTCGTGTTTTCTTTTTGAGATGTCCGTAGCTTCCATGCCAGAGACTTTCAACGAGAGTTATGGAAAAACCAAAAAAAACTTCTTAGCTGCATCCTTTTGCGTTATTAAGGCCCTTGCCAATCCCATAAAAGCATAATTTTTTCCCCCCAATATCACTCAAGCACCAGAATCACCCATCCACAACCCGTATCTTTCTCTTCCACTTCCGCCCTTGGTGCCAGTTCTCTTCACCGGCCGATGGTAACCTCATTGGATTATGTCTCTTGTTTTTTTTTTTTGGATAAAAAAACTTTTTTCCTGGATTTTGTGTTAACTGCTGATGGAGGAAAACTAATACAGGTGGCATGAGCTGATTGGATACCTGGACATAAGGAACCTATTTAACCTCACGCAGTTCATTTGTGTATGTTATTTTGTAACAAATGCAGTATTATAATTGGATGTGTCGAAACATTGCAAGTATTGGACAGCTCTGGGCCTCTGGCATAATTTCAACATTTGTTTGACTTTCACCTCCATCCTCTGTTGGACCTCATGTTCATCCAACGCTTTACCCCATTGTCTCTTGGCATCAAGCATTGTGAAACACATCATAATTTGAATTATTTCTTCTTTTTTGGAAATATCGTGTTTGCCCTCAATTTTGTCTGAAAGCTAAAGTTTTCTTTACCTTGAACCTGAAAATTATATTTCTTTACTATTTATTCTCTGCCTAATCAATTTCAATTTTTTACTTTGAGATGCCGCACAACCGGCGACCCGATTGCTTATCCAGTTGGGGTGGTATGCAAAACTGGAAAGAAGATGACTGGGGATTAACCCTTTAAGCTACTGAGAAAAGAAGAAAGGAGTGAAAGAAGAGAAGGAAAACAGAAAATGAGATTAAAAAATAGGGAAAAGTAATCTTTTGATCATATAGTTTTGATTTGTTTGTAATTCAGTTCCTACATTTTGACTTGTCGCAACTCAATATCTATAATTTTGATTCGGTTCTACCTCAGTTCCTAAACTTTTACTCTCTTCAACTCGGTCCCTATAGTTTCAACCATTTTATAATATAGTCTCCTACCGTTGTTTTAGAACATAAGGACTAAATTATAAAATAGTTAAAATTATAAGGATGGAATTGCAATGAGTCAAAATTTAGGGACTAAATTAGAACCAAATTAAAACTATAGAGATTGGATTGCACCGGATTAAAGTGTAGAAACTGATTTATAACCATTCAAAATTACAAGGACCAAATTATTAATTTTTCCTTAAAAATATATAAAAATATGCTCCTCCAGTTGTTTTATAAATTTCAAAATTTTGATTTGCTTCATTCATTCTATATTTATTGGTAATATACAGTACTATATATGTTTAATAGGTATTTTTATACATTTTATTTAAATTATAGTTTTTTAGTTATCACTGGTTTAATCTGAGTTGACTCTGATATAATCTACCGATGATTCACCCACTGCACCGATCGCATATAGTTTTTAATATCTTCACTCAATGCATCGACCCCATATGGTTTTTTTTTAATAGAAACTGGAAATCACTAGCGCCTAAAGCGAAATACAATCAAGGATCCTAGAAAGGGATTATCATCCTTCATCATCGATCACCTCCTGGTGAGAAGGTGGTAGATAATCAAGAAAAATAAAATTCCCCACAATATTATGGGCAGACTTAGCTAAATAGTCCGTAAGAGTATTATTGTCCTTAAGTATATGACAAATTAGCACCTGCCAACTTTTAGATAACCCCCCGTATGGTTTTTAATACCTTGCATAGTATCCCTTACCATAAACTTAACTTCATTCTTTATTATTAGTATGTCGCTATTTTCTTCAAAAAACCTTAGAGAACACGATTGAGTGCAAAGTCTTACTGGATTTAACTTCTTTTCTTTTCTTTTCCTGTTCACTTCCACTTTTTACCCTTTCATGATCATTGGATCAAGATCGAATGATCCACATTTAATATTTTATAAAAATATTATTATAATGAAGAGAAATATGAAAAGGAGATGAAGAGAATAATGAAAAGAAAATATTAAATGTGAATTATTAGATCTTGATCCAATCATCATGAAAGGTTAAAGGATGGGATAAAACAGAAAAAGAAAAGAAGGAAAGAGAAGACCAAGCTCACATGTCTTCACATTTGGACATTTGTTCAAATCTAGAGTCGGGAAATCGGGGTGAGCACGTCTGGTCAGCCCGTTTAAACCCTTTTAAGTCAAGGGCCAGATTTATAAATTGGAGCCTCCAAAAAAAGTTTGGCCTAAAAGGGCTAACCCTGTAGAGCTAATGGCTAAAAAGGGGCTAGCCCTATAGGGCTTATGGCTGGCCCGTTAAACCCGTTAAATAATTTTTTTCCCCTGCTTAGTGCCCCTACCCGGATTGGCTAACCCTATGTCCCATTGTCCCAACTATTGCCTATTACAAAATCTCATCAAATTTACCTCCCTTACTTATATTCCTAAATACTTTTTTATATAAAAAATGGTACATTGCCGTTAAATATAATTAGACATTAAGAGTTGTTAAGTTGTCTCTACTGTCTAAACTAAAACAAGAGAAATTATAGAGTTGTGAGTGTTACCAAATAGACACATATGTGACCATTATACAATCCACTCCAGCGTAGAATGTTGCAGCGTCAGGAGACGATTCACCTGCACTTGTTAAAAGCATTTTAATACCATCAGCTTCCCTTATAGAGGAAAAACATGTAAGCATCTCAATATCAATGAACCAAGCATTTTGTTATTTACATGTTAGAAATTCAGGGATTATGGTAATTTGTGAATTTCACTTTTGTTATCAATGTAACCTATCTCTAGTCTCTTTTATTAACAAACCTAATGAAGAAGATAGATTTGACGTTCTAGATAACTTCTTACCTTCTTATGTTTTGTGTGAATTATTTGTGGACATTATTTTACTTGTGATTATGAATTAGTGATTATATTTATTTGTTGTATGAGACATGTAGTTTAAACCTTAATATTGACAATATTTATGTGTTAAATTAAAATTTTAATTATTATTATTTATTAATTATATTTCTCTAAAAAAAATCCTAAAAAAAAGTTAAATCTTATGAAAAAGAGTTTATGGCCCTATGGGCGGCTCACTGACCCGTAGCCTTTAGGGCGGGGTCTTGAAAACCACCAATTTTTCTTACTCTAGGCATAAAATGATCGATCTTTTCAAGCCCTAACATGTCAAAGACCGGTCCTGATTGCCAAACCTACAGCCTACGTCCAATACTCCAATCCCAAACCAGTCCCACTACTACAATGCAAATTCTTAAATTTGCAAAAGCGGTCCCTTGGCAATTCAAATATTACGCGTTTTCTCGCCTTCGTTCTCACTCAAACCCGCCATCAGCCTTCTCCGCCATGGGATGCAGATCCAGCCAACCACATAAGTCCTGATCCTACCTTGCGCTCAAATTATCCAACAATAGTTTCTTATCATCGGTTTTTTCTCGCGCACTCTCTTCTGATTAGGTTCGCTATTTGCAGCTTTGATGATCTCTTCTCCATTTTATATTGTTTTCGTCGTCTGCTTGCTGCAATTTTCCATAGTTTCACGGTGAACTCCACATTTGATCTCGTACAGTTTGTGGGGATTCTCGAATTTGGGTCTTGTCAGGCTACTCCTGAAATTAATAATTAGCTTTCAGCAATTTCTAATTAGCCAGGTGATTATTCTGTCAGTCATTGTTATCTTACATATCAATAGATGTAGTTCTTGAACCGTGGTTCTAGTGTTTTTTATGAGATCATCATTATATGTTCGTAGCAGAAGTTTTGCTGTGCTTTGTTTTATTAAACTGTAGAATATTTTAAATTATGGTCACCTACACTGGTTTCCATCTATGACTATACTAAACGGACGGGTAGCTGAGTGTGTCAGCATTTCGTTTTGTCAAATTTTCAGAGAAGATCTCTGTCTAAATTTGCTTTTGGCAAATAAATTACGCAAGGGTCGGTGGAGACCGAATATGGTGAAACTTGCTAACTCTGTCAATTCGCGTGGGTGCTTGGAAAAACCCAATTGATTTAGAATAGAGTTGTATAAGCTCTGTCTGAAACTACCTATTAGTTGGTAAGAATCAAGTCAATATTATACTAGAAATTGGATCTAGACCTCCACAACCTCTTTTTCCTTGGGAGTTTCTAGAGCAGCTTCTACTTGACCCACTTGACCTCATTGTGCATATTTATCATTTTTTTATCATTTTATTTTGGTTTTGAAGTATACAATATTTTGTTATATGGCACCTAAATCTGGCAAACTACATTTTAGATTTTCAGATGTTTGAATGTATTTCGAAATGATTAATTTCGTTTCTACTATTATAGCTCTTAAAGCTATATTCAGTTTTCCTGTGCAGCTTACGCATAATGAACTTGTGTCATGCAAGGCTTGTATGTTGTCTCATCTGTTGACTTATTGTTATTTTCTTTTAGGTGATCCTATCGAAATTAAATCATCTACTGTCTCACATCTGAAGAGAGATTGATATAAAGGAGTGAGATTGTGTATGGGTATACTTGCACTCTTTACGCTAATTCGTTTTGCAACCCCCCCCCCCCCCCAAAAAAATCTGCACCATATGCTGTCAATCTGTAATTAGAGAGAATCTGGATTCAATCTAATCCTGGTCATTGATTAATTGTGGGCGAACGCTATAACGTAATGGCCCTTTTATACATTTTTGTCCATGCATCTCCTCCTTTTTTCTCTATCAGTAAATTTTGTTTTAATTACAAAATCAGTGTAATTATCTGGTATTATTTCTGTCCTTTCAACAATTGCAGGTTTCCAGGCTTTTGGTACTGTTGAAGAGCTACCACTGCAACTCCATCTTTGATTTCTGTTTTCATCTATGGTTGGAGGTCTTGTGATTCCTACCAACAGTCCGCACTTGAGGAAGTCTGGAAGCCGAACTGTTGTCTCTGATCTTGGTAACTTGATTTATTTGTCTGAGTGAGTAGCTCTGTTACAATTTGAATTTTTCCTGTATGCATATTCACTCTATACTTCTTATGCCTGTGTGATTCCCAGATGACAATGAAGCAGAAAATGTTGTTGATGAAGGTTTATTGCATTCAATAGAACTGAATGATTTGAGGGGTGTCACAATGCCAATGACAATTAGTGCTTCTGCAATAATGCCCTCGCCTATTTTATTATGGAGATTCAAGGTTTATTTTTTTTTTTTTTTTATGCACTGGTAGCTTTTCTCAATTTACTTTCTTTTTTCTTAAACCAAATGAGATGCAATTTTTTTTCTGAATGAACACAAGATCAACATCTCATTCTTGTAGAGTTACTTTTATCTTTATTCTTGTTGAAAGGAAACAATGCAGTCGGTTGACAAAATTTGTTTGAGCAGAATCAATTGTCAAATTCCTTTTGAGGAGTTGTGTATGCAAATTACTATAATAAGGATTTGTAACTTGATTTAAGGCCTACTGTTTTCTTTTCTTTTTTCGTTTTAACTTCTTCTTTCCCTCCTTTTTCTTTAATGTTCTGGTCATTCTACTTCTTCAGAATCTAATTCAGGTGTATGTCTAGGTACTTATGTTCCTCTGCTGGGGCTTCATCTGCTGTAAGGTCAATCTCTTAGCAACACTTATTAATGGAACTATGGGATGCGTAAATGACATTAAGGCAGGATCTTATCATATTGCCACTGCCTTATGTTTGTTATTTGTCAAATTTGCAGGTTGGATGGAATTCTGTCATGAGAATGAGTGCAGACAAGCGGGATTTATTTTTGTACGAAGCATTTTTGTATTACAATCCTCTTCTACTTGTGGTTGGTTCTCTCTCTTTCTCTCCTTTTCATTTTGCAAGTTCCATAGTCAGTGTGCTCTTGTGATTATGTTTGCGTCTGGTTAAATGTAAAGATACTAAATTTCGTTATCTTTATGTTCTTTATCTATCATTTCATTTAGTTTTCTTTTATGTTTCAGACTCTGATGGTCTGGCTCTGGGGAATCAACTTATGGTTTTTTGCTCAAGCTGGTGTCAACCATGCAAAAATATTTGATCTTGATCAAAACCATCTCTCTCACAGAGAAATATGGAAGGTAAAAAAGTATTTTTCTTCTGAATGAGCTTTCATTACCCTTTTTCCTTGCCTTAATTATTGGTGCTCTCGACTTAAGGTACTATCATTTGCTTTCATAGCTTTCTATCCCCCCCCCCCCCCCAAATTACTTACTCTTGAATGCTTGTCTGACCTTTTGGACTTATATAATGATGATTGCAGTGTGCCATGTGGATGACAATTGTTGTTCCAACCAGTATGACAGCATATCTTTATCTTTATTCTCGTGGAGAAGTCTCATACGCTGCATCACAACCAGTGTAATAGACGCATCCACCCCCTATTAGTTGTTGATCGTCACTTTTTTTATTCTTTTTTGGGCGCATCACCTTTTTTATTTTAGCATACTACTTTTCATTTGTTGTCTCTAGATAATCACATTTTGATTTTACTTCATATGTTTACACTTTTTCATTAACAAACTAGTTATTGTTGATGGTTAGATTGTTTGACAATTTAGTATGTTTGTTTGTGGAATGCCATAATGTCTGTGGTCATGAGTGCTGTTTATGTCACTGCCATAAGGCAGCAGAGATGTCCTGCATCTAGTTTGTTGCAGCATGATTTTCTCGATAAGCCAAGTTTACATTGGGATAGGTTCTCCTATTAAAGTAATGTTTTGCCCCTATAAATATTCTGCATTTATTTTACTTAGGGGGTGTTTGGGAACACCTCAAAAATCACTTTTGTACTACACAAGACAAATTACTCTGACGTATTTACCTAGTACAATGTAAAATCAATTAAAATAAGCTAAACCAAACACCCTCTTAAAGTTCCATCATATCAATATTATATATTAGAGTGTCCTGAAGAGGGTATCTCAATTGTTGAACATTGCATCATTGAAGCTGTCTAGTATCAATGAGATATTTAACGCACACTGGCTTTTTCACATTTCATGTGAGAAGTGTACAGTTAGTCACTTCAGAGTTAATCTTGGTGCAGAAAATAAGCGCAGTAATCACATAAGCTCCCCGCCCACATTTTATTCATTTTCCTTTGATTGGCAAGAATGTGCTTCCTTGTTTGTGTGTCCATTTTCAGCTTGTTGGTATTGTTTTGAATTGACTTGTACTCTCTTGCAGGTGCTTTTGTATACTGCTGTTGTAATGATTCTGATATTCCCCTTTGATATCTTTTATCTTTCATCCCGGTATTACTTTTTGAGGACACTCTGGCGTATCATGTTCCCATTACAGGTAGGATTGCTTAAATTTCAATATTTTCAATTGGTACATTCCTTCACTCGAGGGTGAGCCTTAGCGCAGCAGTAAGGTTGCTGCCATGTGACCTAGAGGTCACAGGTTCAAATCTTGGAAACAGCCTCTCCGATTGTGGGGGTAAGGCTGCGTACATCTATCCCTCCCCAGACCCCAGCTGGTGTGAGCCTTGTGCACTAAGCCACTGTTTTTTTGTTTGTTTTGTACATTCCTTGAGTCACTATTTTGAAATTACTGATACTGAGAGTTGGTGAATGTTGCTATAAATTGTTGGTCTAGTTTTCCTAGAGATTTTGGTCGTAGGTCATAGGTGATATGTAGGTATTAGGGTCCTTGATCGTAGAATTTTTTTTTTTCCTTTGTGTCGTTTTTGTAACTAGGATATTCCTCCACCAAATGTGAAGTTATATCAATAAACTGTAGATAAAAAATAAATATAAAATGAAAGAAGAGAGTTGGTGAATGTTTATAGAACTTCTTCCCCCTCACAGCAATCGAATAAACATGCGATGTAGATGCCCAACTACATGCTGTTCTAAGCTTGATGAAGTGATAAGTGTAGCTGGCTGGACTTGCATGACAAATAAGTCATAATTAAGACCTTAGTTATCACATCTGTTTGGTGATGGTGCCATCAAGCAAAGAAGCTTTAGTGTACACACCATGTATACCCTTGCGGTGTTGCACCTTTTGAAGGGGTTTCAGCTTGAAACTATTGAATATCTTTCATTGAAGATACTTGGGAATTATTGCAGTAGTAATGATTCTTAGGAGAGAAATATTCATGTCATTTACATTTGATTTTCTAACATTTCAACCTTATGTTACTCCTGCTTCATTCCATTCCTTATTAATTTTTGTCTTGGATATTTTTTGATTGGTGACAATGTTTAAATATGATCTGTTGTTTATCCCTTTTCTTTCTTTTACTAAAACAGGCAATATCATTCTGTGATTTTTTCTTGGCTGATATTTTAACTTCCATGGCAAAGGTTTGCATCCTCTTGTATTTTTCTCTATTATCTCTTATTTTCGTAATAAAATCTGCATTTCCTCTTCCAAGCTAATCTTTTTGATAAATCAATGAGCTATAATTACATGTTTGCTTATGCTTTATATAACACCTAACCACTCACACAACCCTACACCTACACCTATAAGTACAAACATGAGCATTCATTTAGGTATGTGTATAATTAATGGTGGGGTACAGAGGATATGCTGAATCCGTAGACTTTATAATTGACATGTTTTGTTTATCTAAATGTTGACTTTTTTTAATTCCCTACTTTGTTTTGTTTGGTTATGTTCATCAATTTTTTGCAGGTATTTTCAGATTTGGAGCGATCAGTTTGTCGAATGGTCCATCGACAGGTTTGATTCTGATAAACTGAAACTGATAAATTACATTCTCTTGAATTTATCTTAGTTTGAAGAAGATACTCCAGTTACACAATAAATGAATGATTTTTAAAATCTTTGTAGGTTGCCACAATTGCTTGGTTAGAAGCTGATTCTGTTTGTGGCAGCCACTCTATTGCAATCCCTTTGGCTCTTGTTTTACCATACCTTTTCCGTCTGAACCAATGTCTCCGACAGTACAAGGACACTGGGGAGAGAACTACACTTCTGAATGGTAAGAAGTCTTGCTCTCTGTTTCCTTTCTAAAAATTTGTACACAAGTTTTTGCAAGTTTTATAAATTTGAAGTTTTATGCTAGCTTAAGTTTTTGGGTCTCTTGTTATTTATTTAATTAATATTTTGTGAAATCCATACCATACAGCGTTTGAGGATCTAGTGCATGTTCTATCAATTCTGTGCATCTTGCTTCTAAGTGGATCAGGACTTTATTTCTAGAACAACTTATCATGTTTTTTCTAGGATAGTTGTGCTGCATTTTTGTGAAATTCTGACTCCGATTGCTTATGGTTTCAGCCTTAAAATATTCCACTGCAGTGCCAGTAATTTTTCTCTCTGCCCTCAAGTATCACGTCTTCCCTGATAATTGGACAAACTTATATAGGCCTCTCTGGCTTCTTTCAAGTGTTGTGAACTCGCTATACTCTTTCTATTGGGATGTGACTCGAGATTGGGACTTAAGGTAGGCCCAATGTTTGCCCTACCTTTTTCAATAGTAACTTTTGAATTTAGCTTTTAACTGCAGAAAAATAGATGGTTCTGTCACAGAAAAGTGATGTTATCTCTTGATTAAACATAAGTAAAATGCGAGAACTAAGAAAGGGCTTTAATTGGCTTAAAACTGCCTGTCATCTTGTCTGGCAGCATGGCCAAGCATGCATAAACTACTGCATTAAAGACTCCTTTCTGTTGCTTTCCAATGTGCATTGCTAGGGGGATGAGTTCCAAGGTGGTTTGATTTTTAATTTTTTTTTAACACAAGCCATCATTTTATGGGAATTTCCTTCTGCACCAATCCATGCAATAATTTATTGCGATGTTGCACATGATCAGATTCTTGATCATGTGATCTGGCGGTCCTGATTTATTATGTTGAATGAGGAGATATAGGAGTAGCTTTGATGTTAACATGCATAAGGCTTATCATTGTTGAATGTCCTTGGTGCCTGTCTAATTAAAATCCATATGTCATATAATGTAATATTTTATCTTATTTTATGTAACATTGTCTGGTGACATGCTGACAAATGTCCCTTGTTAAATTCTCAGTTCCTTCACTCGGATATTCAAATTCAGCAAACCACATCCACTGTCCCATAGTTTGCATGGAAGGAGATGGGTAAGGACTGTTAAAGTAGAGCAGCCATAGAGTTTAAAAGTATTATTTTTCATTTATTAAAAATAAATAAGATAAGCAAAGACTTGTGTTTTAGCAGAGGTCAACCAATTTATGGTTGCAGTAAGCTTAGCCCATGGTTAAAGCAACCTCTTCTAACACACTTACACCCCTCTTCTATGTACACTGGGTTTATATATACTGATAAAAAAATACTGTTCCTCAATATCCTGAAGCTGTATTTATATACATGGGTGTTCAGGTTTACGTTTGGGTGATTGGAAGCAATCTAATTCTGCGTTGTACGTGGACATACAAGCTGTCTGCCCATCTCCGCCATAACCACCTCACCGTGTTCACAATTGCCTCCTTGGAGATTTTCCGCCGCTTCCAATGGATCTTTTTCCGAGTAGAGAATGAGATGAACAAAATGAATACCAAGTCTCATGTTCAGCTTCCAATGAGTGACATGTCAAATGAGGAAGAAAAATTTCTTCTTTCCAATAATGATCACAGTGTATAGCCAACTGAACTGCATGATGCCTTGGCAGCATTATTTGATGTTATCAATATTTTGATGGACAGTGGCTCTCTTTTCCATCATGTCATTAAAGTTCATTTTTGCTTACAAAATATCATTCTTTGTTCACACAATTGAACTGTGTATTCATTTTATTGAAGGTGTTTTATTTAGTGATGCTTGGCTCCATTGTGTAACCATTTCTTTCTCTCTGCTTGGCAGGCTTTCTGGGTAGCTGAATTGGATAAGGTGCATCTACAGTACCTAAGTCATTCAGAAAAAACCAGTTTAAACTAAATAGTTTTTTTTTTTAAATGAACATATATTATCTATTTAATAAAATATATTTTGTTTCACATTCTCTCTTTAATTGGTTTCCCTAGAGAGAATATAGATGGCATAACATTTTGAGAGGGTTTAATTGTCTCTCATGTATCCATCAAATCATAAAAATCATGATGATATTAAAGTTTACATTGAATTGGAATAAGGCTTTTTTTTTTTTTAAGGAAAAAGATAAAAAAAACTATTTAAACTCTAAAATTTGGTTTCTTATTAAAATAAATTGTCAATTACTATACTCTTACAGATAACAAAAGGATTTTTCAATTTTAATGGTATTTTAGTTTTGTCTTTTTCCTTATAGTAGTCATATTTGACAGTTATATATTGTTCGTCTGAACGTGTGGTTGGAGCTCCGTTGCTTTTTGGTGAAAGGAAGACTAGGGAAATGCTGTAACCAAAAATAAAAAAAAAACTAGTGAAATAATAAGGATCCCGCGGACTAATTTAATTCAAAATGTACATGAAGCATTTAAAATCTATTTAGAAATATTGGTTTAGACTTTATAATATATAATTATTTGACTGGGTTGGATTCAAACATTGTGGGTCTAATTCAAAGTTTAGTTTTATATATAAAATAAGATACAAGATAAGATTATTTTTTATGGTATTCAAATTATAGTTACACTAATCTTAAAAATAAAAGGAAAAATTAACAAATGAAATAGGCATTCAGGCAAAAAAAAATTCAATCGGTATGTGTAACCGATTCAAATTCAAATTTAAAATAAGTCTTACTCTTAATCTTAAATCTATAAAATTGACAATTTACAATTACATAAACATCTTGTTATAATCAGATTTTTTTAGAAGAAATTATAATCTCTAAACAATAACAAATTATAAATTTAAAATCGAGACTTAATTTTCTGGGGAAAAAGAACACATAACCAGGTTAGTGTGGATAAAAAATCTCAAGGGAAATCAGTCAGAAAAAGCAAAATTTGATTTTCACCTTTTTTGGAACTAACCCTCTTCATATGGAAACCTCAAAAGCGCTCTTCTACTTCGTATGCCATCGTTGACACAACCACAGAGGACGCTGAATAGAGTTATTCTCTCTCTCGAACTCTCTCGAACAGTGATCATCGATGAATGGCCTGCGAGTCTGAGCAATCCTGTTAAACGTCATCGCTCTGGAGCTGAGAAATCCTCTTAAGGCGGAGGCGAACCATGGTTGACTCTTCGCAAGAAGAGCTGTTTCAGCTTATCAAACGATGGAGAGATTTTATCACGGTCAAGATGTCCAATTTCATATCACTCTTCGTACAAAACCCGGTATTTTTGCTCACTATAAGCAATTAATTTTTGTCTTATTCATTTATTTCTGGGCCATTTTGGCGGATCTGATATCCCTTATGTGAGCCAAAGAATGTTCAGCTCTTCCATCTTCTCTTTGGAATCATAGTTGGTTCAAAGCGTTTAGTCAATATCTTCTTATCTGCCTTCCGCCCTTCTGTTTGTATTTCGTTTTGTTTGCTGCTTTTCCGGAGTTTGTAGTTGATTTTGGTAACACTTAATTTTTATTTTCAATGATTATCTACTCAAATTTTAGAAGAATTGTGATTGGAAAGGGAACATGATTAGTCAGAGAGGAGGATATGGATAACTGCTAAAAACGAAAGCATACAAGGCTCAAAGTTTGTTCTTTTACCTGATTTAAGCAGGAGCTAAAACCGAGCAGTGAAAACTACTCCACTATCTGAATATATTGATGCTTTGTGTTATTAAAATATTTTTATGACCATATGCGTCTACTTAACGCTAGTTTGATTAATTGCAAGCAACTTGATTATGAATCTTACCTACTTCTGATCAGACTTTAATTTAGTCCCATGAATGACCTATGTAAATATTGACCGTTAAATTGGCTATCTGAAGAGTGATTAATAATTTTTGTGCCATAGTATCGGCTGGTTCATTTGTCAAGCACATATAAAAACTTTCTAGGCTGGTATGGTTTATAAAGCGTCAATTTACTAGGCTATAGTTGTCTTAGGTCATCTTTTCAGACTTTGGTCTCACTAAGTCTGATGTGTGAGTCGTCTCTATGATTTTACTGCTATGATAGATGATTATAAGTTCAAAATAAAACGTATAATGTTTGAGTTTTAAAGGTGAGGTGAGTAGAATATAATTGATTGTAATGAGCTAGGGTCTTTTGTTTTTTTTTTTTATGATGTTCCATCAATGATCTTGCTGATTCTAGTCTAGGAGGTGGCGCTGTCACCAATTTCTTTTTCCTTCGATAAGCTAACAAAAGTAGTCTGAAGTGTCCAATCAAAATACTGGGAACTAGAAAAACGGTTGATGGGGATGCATGTTATTCAGAAATGTAGCAGAGGCATAGTTAATTCAGTAAGCCTGAGGTTCAAAGGATAATCTCTGTTCAATATGGTGAGCAGACCCATAAACTTCAGACAGTTCAAAACTCTGAAAGCTCCAGATCAACTCCATACACTGTGAAAACCAACAATGTGCTTTTACTCATCCTCTCAAAAAGTGGCTAAATGGTTGGATACATTGAAGATTATCGATTTGTTATTTTATCTGAATAAATTTTCTAGGCATTTCCATTTTAGGAGTAAGTCTTGGACCACCCAAATCTGCTTTCTATAGCCACAGCTGCTGTTTTAAAGCAAAACCCAAGTTTCTTGTAGTGTGGTACAGTATTGTTTTGCGGCTTTAGTATTTTTTTTATGCGCCTCTGTGAGTGTAACTTTTTTTGGGTGCTTGTGGGTTTCGGGAAATAGAGCAGACCTAGAGTTATATTCACTAATTTAGATGTCCAATGTTTTGTTCTGTTTTTTTATACAACGTACATTTTCATGAAGGTCTCAGTTTCTTGCCATTCATATCTCAATTTTGTTTAATGGGCAAACCTTCATTATGTTCAACTTGTTATCAGGATTCACGCTCTATTGGAGCAGTTGCTGGTCTTGCTCTTGCAATTTTCTTCACCTGGAGGATGATGAGATCGCCCAGTGGATCTCAACCAAGGCAAAGAAAACGGCTAGCCACTATGCCTGGTAATTCTGGAGTAAGTGCACCTTCAAATGCTCCAGTAATTCCTTCTGGAGTTTGTTCATCTTCAGACGATGCAAGTGCACAAAATGCTGTAGATGAGTTCTTTCAGCCTGTTAAGGTTATTGCAATTGTCAATGCCCAGTGCTTCATATAGTGCCTGAATCTTTTGATATCAACGCTTACTGAATTGCTTTGGATACAGTGGTTAATTTTTAACTCTTTTTTCCTACTTTTTCCAGCCAACATTGGGGCAAATAGTTAGGCAGAAGTTGAGTGAAGGAAGGAAGGTAATTAAACGCACATACTCTGGTACTTTTTTGCCCTAATCAAGTTTATTTCATGCTTTGTGCTCTTGTTGCTGCAGTTTACATCAATCTATCATGAATCCCATTCTTATCTAAATCTAGGAAAACTGCCATATTATGGTGCTCTGGTTGTGCGTGTCTGTGGCTTTATAGATTAAGGATGCTTGGCACTGATGGATAAAATTAAGCCATAAGGTTTTCAATTGGAACATAATTAAATAAATTATACAAAATTATTTTCTGCCGTTGTTTTAGCTCTTACTTCTTTTCTCTTCTTAACATGAAATCAAGAAATTTGATAAAAGGAAATGCATTTGCCTGTATTCCAAATGTCTAAGGCCCAATCAATCAATGTTTCCTGCCTTCTATTGCAGAACTTTATGGTGTAGTATGTCTTGTTTGCAGGTTACTTGTCGCCTCCTTGGGGTGATCCTTGAAGAAAATAGTTCAGAGGAGCTTCAGGTGGTGAAATTCTCTATTTTACATGCACATACACACGCACATATGTACATTAACAAATTAAACTGAAGAAATATATCGGTGCTCTTGGCAGAAACAAGCTACAGTGAGGTCCTCTGTGCTGGAAGTATTGTTGGAGATAACAAAATTTTGTGATTTATATCTCATGGAACGAGTTTTGGATGATGAAAGTGAGGTGTGTGCAACCATTTTCTGCAGAATATTTTTTTGTCATCTGTAAATAATATATTACTAGAATCATTTATCCCCCGTGTCTGTCTAAGGCACATTATTCCTCATGTTAGTCAAAATCATTTATCCTTTGTGTCTTACTGATATAATGGAATCAATAAGCCAACCTCTCAATCTTCCTGTCCAGTGGAGCAAAAATTTGTTACCGCTGACAACAAACGAATGCACCAAGATGTGTTGTTCCTTGAAATGAAAATTCTAGAAAATTTTGTTTGAATGTGTGTAACTTGTAAGCTTGCTATTATTCTTGTTGCATTAGATATGTTACATTAAATCATTTATGACCTTTTCTTGACTTTGAACCTTTTCTTGACTTTGAACAGCTTATTTCCCCCCTAAGTAGCGAATGCTAGCAGTTTAGTACCATTCTGTTATGGCTGTTTTCATTTAACCTATTAAAACCAATCTTATTTTGTGGCTGCTAACATTTTGTGCAAACTTATATTGATTCCAGGCGACCTTGTTATGTTTCTATGCTGCTACTCTGTTCACATATACCAAACTATTAAAATGTTCATTCTTTATGCATGGATTGAATTTGCAGAAAAGAGTTCTTGTGGCATTGGAGGATGCTGGGGTTTTCACTTCCGGTGGTTTGATCAAGGATAAGGTATGTGAGTATGCACCAAACCTGAAGAGTACGGAATATTTATTGATAGAACTTAATTTTCTTCTTGATGGGGGTTAGAGTCTACCAATAGAATGTGCTACATACCTGCAAATATATGTGTATGAGGATTTCCTTTTAGATGCAGCAAATGTGTTGATGAACATTACAACAATAACAATAAAGCCTTATCTCACTAGGTGAGGTTTGCTACATAGATTGCACGACGTCATTGTGTCAAGCTCTTTATGTTAAGGCATCTTTAAAAACGTAGTGACATTCAGGCCCGGCATGAAATACATAGTGACATTGGTTCTGTGGGTGAAAAACTATATTAACTTTCGTGTCAAGCTCTCTATGTTAAGAAATCTTTATAGATGGTAGCGTAGATGACAATTTTCTAACTTTAGGGGTATCATTATGGAGATTCATTAAGAGTTAGTTCCATGATTACTCTGGGAGAGAATTTTGATGGAAGTTGGGATGAATAAAGTCAAATTCCGCGTGGTATGGTGTATGCTGTACAGAACCATTAATCAGAAGGACATGGGGATCTGAGGAAAAATGTGCTCCTGGTTATTTGCTCTTGGTTTCTTAGTTTTCTTTTAATGATGTCCTTGGGTCTGAAATGAGTAATTGGTCATGCCGTCTTCTGAATTGTGACTCTCTCCGAGTCTTGTGTTTGCAGATTGTAGTGATGTTGCAAAATCGCATGTTAGAAAATGTAGTGGTTAATGTAATTCTTTTGATTTGTTGCACTTATTTCTCCTCTGCATCTCACAAGTTCTGTAAATTTCATGGGTGATGTCGCCTTTTGCCGTTGCTGCGCATTTCTCTCTCACCTTTATAACTTTTTATCTACTTTTATCTCTACTGCCCATATGCAGGTCCTCTTCTGCAGCACAGAGAATGGAAGGTCATCATTTGTCCGGCAGTTGGAACCCGATTGGCACATTGATACAAATCCTGAAGTTATAACTCAGTTAGCCGTAAGACTATATATGTGAACTCTATTTTCCAGTGGTCAAGCACACGTTCTGATGTATATATAAAATCATAGTTTACATCTTTTAACGGTTGACAACAAATTATGATGCAGAGGTTTATCAAGTATCAACTTCATGTTGCTCCCTTCAGAACCGAACGGACTGCCGCAAATGTGTTCAGTGCCTCATCCCTGGAACACTTCTTTGGATCTATATGAGACTTGAAACCCCTAAAACTCGACTGTCTTCTGTGTATCTGCATCTTGAAATTTTCCATACCATACAAGTTTAGTTTGTCTGGAAATCTTTGAGCGCTAGGTAATTTTTCTTCAAGCTTAACGGGTGCTCACCTTAGGTAGTCAGATGAATGGACTGCTGTGTATCTGTATGATGCTTTTAAAGAGGATTCTGTTTTTTAATTTAATCTATTGGCTTTCAAAATTTGTGCATGAGATTGGATCGCAGACATTTTTTAACCCTTACGAAATGTCAATCTTGTTGGCTGTTTGATATCTGTATTTGATCACTGATCAGTCAAATGGTGTGTCATTGTGGACAAAAGTGCTGATTGACCTCTCTGTAGTGGCTATGGTAATTAGTACATCATCCAAGACCTTTTTCCTTCTGAGTGTGTGTTTGTGTGTTTGGGTTAGCTTTTTTTAATAATTTTTACGACTTACGAGGTAAGCGTGTGAGAGAAGTTTTATCTTGGTTGCGCAAACCATGGTTTGAAACCACGGTTTTGGTGTTTGCCAAACACACACTGAAAACAAGACTTGGGTTTCAACTTCCAAGCATTGCAGATACCACACAGTTGACTATTAGTTATGGAGTTTTATTTTATGCCTTGTATTTATTTTGTCCTTTTAAGTTAACTATTTATGTTTTTGTGGGTTTATTTTTCTTTCATTCTTTCTTTTTTCGTTTCTTTGCGATTTTCCTAGAGATCCAATATTGTTATGACATTATTCCTAAAGGATTGGTATTGAGTGGGGACCCGTGTTGGTCCATTGGAGACGCCTGGGGGAATCGGAGAGAATATTTCATTTAATTTAAATAAAATACATATAAATGGTGTTAATTTGAATTTTTATAAAGTGGAAAATTCTTGTAAATGTGTGAAAAGTTGCAGTTCTATATTCTGTACATGTAATGGGCTTGGCCAACTTAGTCTGTAAGTACTTAGGAGAAGTTCGGTCATACTAGGCCTGTGAATATATATACGAGCACATGTACATTAAATCAGTGATATATTGTAATTTTGTTATCAGAAATAATATTCGAAGTTATTCAGGAATTTGGGTGTCTTGGTTTAACAAAAATGTTAATGATTTCTAACAATAAGAAATTTTTGTTAAAACAATTAAATTAGAAAAAGAACAAAATCAATTGTGCATTATTGGTGTGAGATTTATAATTAAAAGTACGATAAGTATATGATTTTCCCTTGTAATAAAATTATTACATCTCAATCAATGATAGGGACCGGGTCACAGGGTAGGAAAATCTTGAATGCTCCTATTTATTTCTTATCGATATGAATAAATTAGGAAAAGATTGATAAAATAAAATATATATCTTATATTTAGGACTAAAATCAATTTTCTAAATACGTCATATATTAAAGATCTAAGTGAATGTAGACCAACTTTCCAAATATGTCAACAGAGGGAGTATAAGACATATGTATCTAATTTGATTAAATTAAGGAAGTCAATTAAATTATTTAATATGACATGTATGTTTTAAAACAAGCTATATGAAAGTGTTAATTGTGATAGTAGTATATGTAGAGATATATAATGTTAGATAGTATGATTATCAAAATATATTAACAGGTAATAAACAAGTGGCGTCAATGCTAAAAGTTAAATGACATTAATTTGATTATCATCTTGTAAAAAAGGGTGGTTAATGTGCCAAAATAACCCTCAATTTTTATAAAAAGTGCAATAATAATTATAAACTTTTTTTTTAATAAAAACAAAAGTAATCATAAACTTTTAAAATTTGGGCAAAAATGTTAAACCCAACTAAATAACTAACTTTCATTTATTACAATGGGAAAAACTAATCTCTTGGCCTTTAAAGTTTTGACTCACTTATAACTTAGTCTCTGAATTTTTGACTCACCTGCAACTCAGTCCCTAATGTTTGAGTTATCCTATGTGGTAAAAAAAAATGTTAAATACTGTTAAAAATTATTTAGGTGTATTTTACATAAATTAGAACAAAATAAAAAATAGCATTCCGTCTCTACCAACTCGTATTGCCCCTCACAAGGTATCTACGGTGTCCATGACAAATTTTTCTAAAGCACTGGAAGGCAGTGAATGACTTAGATTGGGGAAAAGGTTAAAGCCACTTATGATGTTTTTAATTCTTATAAAGCAACCAAGTATGCAAGAAAAAACCATTATGGAAAAAGAGATTTCTTAACTTTTGAATGATAAATTGTCAACACCCGTTTCTATTTCAATAATCGAAGAGTAATAAAGAAGGAATTCAATAGGCATACAGAAAAGTAAAAATATATTGATAAAAATATTCATTTACAATCCCAACATCGTTCGTCGACGGAACATAGAAAATACAGTGAAAACTTAATATTTACAGAATTTTCCAAAATATCTAAACATAAACTAATTATAACCACGATTATGCCATTTCCTCGTGACACGTGCTACTCACTTTCCGGCTTCTACGCCTTTGCTCATTGACCCACTGGTAGCTACTGAGATGTTTTTTTAAAAATAGGGTGAGATTCTGAAGAATCGCAATAGAAACATGTTATCGTTCATAAAAAATGCAAAAAGTAAATATAACATGCACCAAGGTATGCACCAATTAATGAACATTATAAACACATCATCGTCATGTATACATGAGTAGGGCCCAGCCCAACAATCTACACCGGTTGGACTTCTGCCAACTCCCAGTGTAAGTGTACCTCTAGCACTAACTGCCCATCTCTAAGTAAATCATGTTGATTAATAAAGTGCATTTACAAACAATGGTATCCACACAATCACATAACTATGGCATAGTGTACGAAGGATGATGTCCCTACCTCAAGTTTTATAACTCTCTGTTTAGGTGCGTCTTGTAAAACATGTCGTGTTTGGCCTCCAACTCGGTTCTAAATTATTAAATGTACAAGAAATAGGTCATAACTTATCTAAGTATCATTTTAGACTCTTCCATTGTGTTTTTTGTGGTTATATTAGTCTAAGGTGAAAATTTACCAAAATGTCCTTAGGACTCTGGCCCGACCTCGCAGTACCTGGCCCGATGACACGTTTTTCCAAAATTTTGACTAGGGCTATTCTAACTTATTTTAGCCCAAGAAATCCATTTCAGGGCTCTAAATCACCAAATTCACTGTCAAATTATGAAAATACCCTTGATAACCTCTATTTAGGGATTTCAGTGGCGTTTTTATAATTATGCCTTTTTGACCTTTACCGAAAAAGTGCCCAACTGTAACCCTACCTATTTTTGCCCACTGAATCCAATGGAACCATTTATTTCATGAAAATCCAACTCCTACCCCTTGGAACAGTGCTGGCCGAAATATTAAAGAAAATGGAAAAAAATAGTTTTGTGTTTTATCTTCCAAAACTCGTACTTTTCCACTTCTAATCCTTTATTAACTCATTTAAACACTTTCTAATCATGATTCAAAGAAATTTGGATAGCATAACCCCTTAGGGTTATAGCTTTTCCCATTCTTCAACTCAACCAAGAAATTTGAAAAGTCAAGAAACAACAATAACAACACCACAAAAAAGCAAGTTCATGAAGTTACCTTCTTTAGCTTCTTGGTTTCCTCTTACTCTAGGCTTGTCCTCCCTCTCTTCTTGATCTCAAAGTGTGTCTTCACCTCCATGGATTCATGAGAAACAATAGTTTAGAGAAGGATTCTAAGGAAATGCTATAAGAAAAACCAAAAGAACCATACTTACCTTAACCTCTTCTTCTTCCTTCTCTCTACTCTTTGAAGTTTCTCCAAGTTCACACTTTCTCTCTTTTCTCTTTGCTTTGGCTGAAATATGTCCAAGAGGAGGGAGTGGATTGTTTTATCATTTTGCCTCTTCCTTCCTCTTAGCCTTTGATCTCATCAAGGGACCATAATGTGACACTTGTCACAATCCTCCCTTCCCTCATGATTACTCAATTAGCTTCTCATTAAGTTTGAACCAATTCCCTTCCCTTTTTGGGCTCTTCAAAACCGTCCTCCCCCCTTGCTCCAACTAACCCATTCCTCTTCCAACTAAGTTCAAGTTTGTACTCTTTCATATACTCAAGTTCTTTCATTCCTTCACTTAAGCTAATCCTTCCATCATATACTCAACAATTAACCTAGCAAATCACTCAACCTTTATCATCATTGGCCATAAGTATTATGCCCATGTAGCCTAGCCATCATGACTTTATTCATGTAGCATGTGCTCATGAAATTGAATTTCTCCCCTTATCTTCATGGCTTGGATGAAATTAGGAAGGAGAAGAGAAGAAAAATTGCTTTTCACTAATTCCATATTTCACCTAATTGAATTATATATAATTTCCCCTAATTTCACAATTCTTGATTTATTCCAACAAGAATAATCCAATGATGCAGTTTCCTTTATTTTCCTTGATTAATTGGAATCAACTCCAATTAATTGGAAAATAATTAATCTTGAGCTAAATAGGCAAAATTATGATTTTGGTTATCACCTTTGTAATTTAATCCGATTCTTGAATTAATTTGCCCATTTCCTCATAAATATGAATATTTCAAAATTCACAAGATCCAATTTTCATGAATATTCACCATTTTATTGAATTACTCAAATAATTACAATATATTTTTGGTGAATATAAAATTTGGGATGTTACATAAATGGTGAATAGTGCTTAGAAGAGGTTGAGATTAGAAAACGTTGAAGCACACTCATTTCACAACATACCTGGCACATAATCTCTTCTATTAATGACAAATGGAACTACAAATCCTTTACATGATACTCATAATTTTGAAGACACTTTAATATAAGAAAATCAATCTCACCTTATGCTTGAAAGGAGCTTCTGAAGGATCTGTCATGGATACCTCAGATGCCTAGTGAGATTTCTAGAAAACAGAGGTGGAGGAGGATTTGAGTCGGTGGAAACGAGGACAATGGTTTTTTTTTTAATTTATGTAAAATCCTCCTAAGAAATTTTTAACATTATTTTTGACATTAATTTGCCACATAGGATGACTTAAAAACATTGGGATTGAATTGCAAGCAAGTTAAAAGTTTAAAGAATGAGTTGTACCGAGTCAAACTCTAGGAACTGAGTTATAAGTTAAAACTTTAGGCTTTGTTTGGTTCAACGAAGGTTAAGTTAAGTGAGGGTTACTTAAGTTAGGTTAGAAGAGGTTATAATGTTGTTTGGTTCAACGAAGGTTAGGTTAAGTGAGGTTTATTTAAGTCAAGTTAGGTTAGAGGAGGTTAAAATATCCTTCTACATATTTTCCTTATTCTTTTATAATGTATTTATTAATAATAATTATTTATATAAAATTATTATTTATAAAATAATTATTCGTGTAAGCATATAAGTAATTATTTATAAAATTATTATTATTTGGAAAGTTCATTGAACCGGGAGGTCAAGTTAGGGCAGTGTTGGAATTTTAAAAAATTGTCATGGGCAATTTAGTCACAATTGAAGACAAATATTCTCTCACCTAGAAAAAACCCCAATTTTAGAACCTAGGTTAGGTTACCACTAAAAGACAAAAAAACATCCAACACCTAACCTAACCTCCTTCCAACCAAACACCACTTTTTTACCCCCCAACCTATCCCAACCTAACCTAACCTCCAACCAAACAAAGCCTTAAGGGCCAAAAGATTAATTTTCCCCATTGTAGTAGATGAAAGTTAGTTAGGTTTAATTGTTTTACCCTAAATTTGAAAGTTTATGGTTACTTTTGCTCCAAAAAATAGTTTATGGTTACTATCGCATTTTTAATAAAAGTTGAAGGTTATTTTAGTACCTTAACCCTATAAAAAATGTCAAAAATTGTTTTTGGATATGAAGTGAAAAAATTAAAAGTCTTATAAAGAGCGAAATCAAAAAGCAGAAACTATATTAAACTCAAATTCAATGGATGCTTCATCAATCAAATATGAGCAAACGTAAAATAAGGAAATCAAGAAATCTAAGAAATGATTCAATCATTTCCAAATATAATTGATTAATCAATAAAATACATGAACAAATGTAAAATAAGAAAATCAAGAAATATTATAAAATAATTATTAATATTGTGTATTTATTGATTGGTTGATGTAAACCAACCCGTTTTTCACTAGGAAAATACTTAGGTCAAATTCATTATATTCATTTCGTCAAGTTTTCAAATCACATATGAATATGTGTCCTATGTTTGAACTATTATTATTTAATTATAATTTCATGTGAAAATTATAAGACATATGATCATGTGTAATTGGAGAACTTAATAAAATGGATATAAGGAATTTGATATAAATATAATTCTCTTCACTAAACCAGCATTGCAAGTTTTTAAGAATATAGTTGATCGTTGATAATTGATAGTTGATGATGGATGATTGATTGATAGTTAATTCCCTAGTCATCTTCCTTAATTCTCTTATTGACTTTTATTGATTATTGTCGAGGGAGCATCAATAAGAGTAAATTAAAAAAATGATAAATATAAAAAATATATCTTATATTTAAGATAAAGATGAACTCTTCAAACAAATCCTATTTTAAGTACCTGATATTGATTTGGGAAAATTGGGGATATATCCTTGTTTGAAAAATTAATTAGAAAATGGGATCTGAAACATTAGGTTTTTGAAGGTTAATAAGTGTGAGAGATAAGAGACCAAATCACTCTTAGTAGAAGCTCATTTGCCACGTTTGGTAGCTTTCTACCACCTGAGATTTCCACAGTCATAACCGATGGCTTTCTTCCCCCATCGTCGACAACTTTTTAATCCATTTTCTCACACCCTCCCTCCTACCTATCTCATCATATATCTGCAAACTTTCAAACTTCACATACCCCATTGCTAGGATCTTATTGTCATTTTCTTCATTGTCGATTCTATTGTTGGGAACAAACTACCTTATTCTTCTAAATCTATCACCCATTGAGCCATTAAGAGCAAAGTGTCATCAGGATTGAAGTAATTGGCCTTTGTTAATTTGAAGAAATAAAGCGAGTAAGACTCATTACCGTTCATTGAAAACCCATCGTTGTTGTTATCATCCTTGCTTGTCAATGTCTGTGAATGAGAAGAAGCTTGATAATAAAGAAGGGGAAACCCATCGCCGTTCAACGAAGACCTATCACTATTATGTGATTTTTGGATCTTGTTTTTTAGAAAGTTGTATTTTTGGTCTTATTTGTGCCTTTGTGGATTCAACAGTGTAGAGGGAATTCAACTGCTTTGTCTTTGTGTGGGAGGGGATCGATCTTTTTTACCTTTGATTCATGGGTTCACCTTTACTAATTTGATTTCACAATGTTGTGGATTGGAGATTATGGAAAAATGTATTCTTTTAATTTTTTGATAAGGCTATGTTTTTGCCAATTTTAAAAAGGATAATTTAGTCTCCCCCCTTACATTTAGTAACACTCTAGGACTTAGTGTTTCAGGTCCCATTTCCAGTTAAGTGCATGTTTGACAAACTACAAAACCGTGGTTTTAGAAGCCATTTTCCACAAGTTGAGATAAAACTTTTCTCATATACTTAACTCGTAAATTATAGTAGAAACTATTCACCAAGCATCTTTTAACTTGTCCAACAAAGATTTATCCCAGGTTCAGGAACCCGGACCGGACTGGCCGGTCCGGCCCGAAAACCGGCGAGCCTGCCGGTGAATCGGTCCGGTTCCCGTTCGGTCCGGGTTCCAATATTTAAAAAAATTTATATTTTTTTTTTAGAATTTCATTCTAAGCCTAAAATTTTCAATTTTTCACCGGTTTGGTCCCATTTAAGCTCCGGTTTAACTCCGGTCTGACCCACTGACCTTTAACCCAATACCCCAACTGATTCAATACCCAATGCAAGTTTTAATAGCTTGGATTTATCCCGGTTTTTTCCCTTGACTTTTGACCAAATGGTGGGAGATTGGACTCTGAGCAAAACAGAAAATAGGATACCGACTGACAATATTTTGTTTCCCGCGGTCGCACCATGTCGCAACCGTCTGCTTTCGATGCTCTCATGTTAGGGGCTCGTGCCGCCACCAAGAAGAAGCCCCAATCATGGTCGTCCCATAAACGAAAAACCCCGAATTCTAATTTAACCCATAACCCTAAACTCCTCAATAGAACGGGAAGTACCGGTCAGTTTTCGGAACTCAGTAACGATTCTAAATGCGCTGACATTAGAGATTCCCAGTCGAAGAGAATGCGCATTGTAGGTTCCGAGGAGAAGATTGCAGAACTGAAGAAAAAAGTTTCTCTCTTGAAGAAGAAGCCGGCAGATTTTGACCCTAGTTCAATATCTTGCTGGGACAAGGGTGAACATGTGCCCTTTCTGTTTCTCTGTTTGGCATTTGATACGATTGCAGAAGAAACAGGACGGAATGTCAGTACAGATATAGTGTGCAATATGCTGAGGACTGTCATGAACACTACACCCGAGGATCTGGTGGCTGTTGTTTATCTTTTGGCAAATAAGATTGCCCCTTCACATAAAGGGCTGAAATTGGGAATAGGGGATGCTTCAATTATTAAGGCGCTTGCAGAGACATGTGGAGCAACTAAGGTGCAGATAAAAAATCAGTACAAGGTGATACTTGTGGGGCCCATACATTTGAATAGTTCACCCTCTTCTGCATTGTTATTGTCTTGTGTAACATAAATTTTGGATTTTGCCGTTGTTTTACAAGCCATTTTTATACAAGAAAGAGAAAAAGGTATAAGTCTGCCCTCATCTTGTTTCGAATTCTTGGCTAGAGGCCAAAGGGTGTTGATCGATTTTTTATCCACTTATGATAAATAAAAGGACTTTTTCTTATGTTGGATGCTAGAGTTATTATGGAACAAGAGTTTAGAAGTTGATGGCTTATCCTCTAGTATGCGCACCCATGCAAATGCATATGGTTAGATTTGGTATCATGGGGGCACCGCATGACTGACATTAAAATAGTGCTTTTCCTAATTTAGAAAATGTAAAGCCTCTCCTGTTGTATAATAATTCCTCTTGAAATGAAATTTGATTAAATAAGTTCATATATCCTGAAGAACTTTGGTTCCTGGTTGCTAGCACTTATTTGTTGTTTATTATTGGTAGGAAAAAGGTGATTTGGGCCTTGTTGCCAAAGCATGCCGATCATCTCAACCAATGATGCGGAAGCCTGATCCATTAACTATTAAGAAGGTTTTTGACACCTTTTGTCTTATTGCCGAGGTACAAGGCATCACATTTGTATCTTATATCTTCAAACCACTTCCTCCGAGGGGTTGGGCAGTATGAGCGTTGTTATGGTCTTAGGAATAGATTGGAGTTTAGTATTGTATAGAGATGATTCATGCTTCTCAGATATGTTATATTTCAGTTTGTTGAATACTAAAAGGATATAAGAGAAGAAAAGAGGAATTTACTGGGAACCTGAACATTTTTTTATTGATCACTTATTGTTTCTTTGTTAGTCTGCTACTAATTTGCCCCATATCTCTAAATTTAAACAGGAATCTGGTGGAGACAGCCAAGGGAAGAAAGAGAATCACATCAAGGGACTTCTTCTTGCTGCAACTGACTGTGAACCTCAGTATCTAATTCGTCTGCTTCAGGTTGCAATCATGGTGTACTTATTGAAATATTGTGGTGGGTTTTCTTCTCAATATTATCAATATTATGATCATGATCATTATTATTTGTTGCAGTCAAAGTTGCGAATTGGGTGTGCTGAGCAAACTCTCTTAGCCGCATTGGGCCAGGCTGCAGTATATGCAGAAGGACATTCTGTACCTCCTACTAAAATTCTGTCCCCTTTAGAAGAGGTAACTTAACATCCTTTAGTTTGCAAAATATGATATGTGGAGTGAAAGATTATAACGTATCATTGTCCTCTTTTTGAGTATGTGGCGAAGGCAATGCTATATGTTTTAAAACCTTTGGAGTACCTGCTAGCAGTTTACATTGAGGAGGGGGTGATTTATGGGTCCAACTAAAATAGGTTTCTGTCTGAAGGCTGAGAGAGGAGGAAGGATGATTTGTGAGTCCAACTGAAATAGGTCTTGAGTGCAAATGCCAGTGCTTCCTGTTGAAGATATCTGCCACTTTTTCCTTAGCTTTTCTGCATTTTAATCAAATTTCTTTTGTATTATGTAAAAAATAAAGAGATGATTGATATTGTGGTTTGATTTTGCATCAGGCTGCAAAGATTGTTAAGCAGGTGTATTCTGTTCTTCCTGTGTATGACGAAATAATTCCTGCATTGCTTCGTGGTGGTGTATGGAAACTTCCAGAGATGTGTAACTTTACTCTTGGTGTTCCGGTTGGACCTATGTTGTCTAAAGCAGCTAAGGGAGTATCTGAAGTTCTAAATAAATTCCAGGATGTAGAATTTACTTGTGAATACAAATATGATGGAGAGCGTGCCCAGGTGATATGTTCTGGTCAAACCCACCACCAGAAATATACTGCTCGTGATATTTATTACTGTAATAATAGCTTTTTTGAAACAGATACATTATATGGATAATGGATCGGTTGAGATTTACAGTAGAAATGCTGAACTGAACACTGGAAAGTTTCCTGATGTTGTTGCTGCTATTTCAAGGTAAATTTGAATCATTGTACTTGAGGAATAAAATCTTTTTTTATCTTTGTTATCTTTAGGGACATTCACTATCTCCATAGATTTTTGCTTAATTTTGAGATATGCACACCAATTGCATCCCAATACTTTTGTCAACCTGGGTTGCTAATTGCTGCTGTTATACAGGCTAAAGAAATTGTCTGTATCATCATTTGTTCTTGATTGTGAACTTGTGGCATATGACCGAGAAAAAAAGAAAATTCGTCCTTTTCAGGTAAGATATGAAGGAAATAGTTCTTCTGATTATGATGAGTTGGTTTTGTTTAATTATGAATAACAAATCAGTCATGTTCTTATGAAATTGATAATGCTTTTTTTTTTCCACCCTATCATTTTATCTATGGTGGCCATGTAGCTCATCATCAGTTATTGATATGTTGCATACAGAGTAGTTTTAGTACATTTATTGAATGCAAAGTTTTATGACAGGTTCTCAGTTCTCGAGCTCGGAAAAATGTTTCTATGAGTGATATAAAAGTTGATGTATGCATATTTGCCTTTGATATCTTATATCTTAATGGCAAGCCCCTACTTCAAGAAGTCCTAAAAATCCGGAGAGAGGTACCAGCATTGTCTTTGTTTTGCCCTTTTCTTATTTAGATACTTGAATTATGTGGTCCTTGTTATAATTGTCTAAAGTGCTTAAGCTTAACTGAAGCTGCTCCCTTGTTCAAGACAATGTGAAGTTGGACAGGGAATTTTGAGATTGACTATTCAAATGGGAATGTGATGATTCCATGTCAAGGCCTAAAATGTCAGGTTTTATTGGCACCATGCTGGAATCCAGTTGCTCACCTATTTCCTATCGGTCAAATTTCAATATGAATCTTTGAGAATCATGTATTTGCTATTAACTATCACGTCCTCCCTGCAGCATCTCTATACCTCTTTCGAGGAAGAACCTGGATTTCTTCAGTTGGCAACAGCAATAACATCAAATGATGTTGAGGAAATACTAAAGTTTCTCGATGCGGCAGTTGATGCTAGGTATGGTTCATAGTTATTTGAAAGTCAAGTGGATAGGAATATCATTCTGTTTATCTCTAAAATATATCTTCTCTTGTTTGAATTGTTACCATTACTAAAGACTGTTGATTATGCAATTAATTTTGACTTTAATGCACATTTCATTATATTTTGGTATTTCCCTTGATTGGCAGTTGTGAGGGTTTAATTATCAAAACTTTATATGAAGATGCTACGTACGAACCTTCCAAGCGGTCACTCAACTGGCTAAAACTGAAGAAAGATTATCTTGACGAGTAAGGGGATGTGATATTCATTTCCTTTTTTATATTCACTTAATTTTTTTTCATTTGTTGTTTTGTTCACTGGTTCTAATTTTCAGTATGGGGGACTCGCTGGATTTGGTACCTATTGCTGCTTTTCATGGTCGTGGGAAACGTACAGGTGATCTTATAGGTTATTCTTATAATGAGCAGATGCTTGTTTGTGTTCTTTCTTTCTCACATTTAAGACAGTTGGCTCCAGTGTTCTGTTTCACTTTAAAACAAGGCCAGGCCTGGCTAAGTATTCTCTCTAGTGCTTCTGTCATATGATTTTGGGTCACACCTGTATTAAATGAATGGTCATGATGAGATGACTACTCTGTAGGGGTCTATGGAGCTTTTCTCCTTGCTTGCTTTGACAGCAGTAATGAAGAATTTCAAAGCATCTGTAAAATAGGTCAGTTTTATCATTTCAAGTCACTATCCTTTGTACATTAGAATTAGTTCTGCTTCTTAACTTCCATGTTATGCTGATTAGGCACGGGATTCTCGGAGGCAATGCTTGAAGAACGTTCTGCTAGTCTTCGTTCCAATGCGATTCCCAAACCAAAGGTCTCTGTTTTTCTATTGTGCATTCTCTCTGAACCTGGTTTATGTATGTTGTGATTAATAATGTGACTGTTTTAAACTCACTTCTTAATTGCAGCCTTATTATCAATATGCAGAGACAATCAATCCTGATGTATGGTTTGAAGCTTCTGAGGTGCATAATTGTTACCTTGCTTGATAATCTGCATCCGTTTTGTTAATTCCCTTTCACTTGTGTACTATTCCACGCAGTTGTCTGTGCCTATTTTTTCTTGCATTGCTGTGCAGTTGTTTTAATTTTTTATTGCTTTAAAGAAATATCTGAAGGCAGCTTCATTCTGTGGTAGATGCTACGGCAATCTGATTTCACATTATGATCAAGTTCTCAAATGTGGTGATCCTTTGTGTCCTAGTTTGAGTCCTTGGTGCTATATTTCCACTAATGATAACATATAGAATAAATGCAATTATGTGTTCATTTTTCTTTTTAATCATCTTTGGGACTTTGGATGATGCATTTCATACCATGGTGTTCTTTTTAACCATAACATGTATGTATTTTTTCTTATTAGCCACCTACTGTGGTAATTTAACTTTTAGGTAATAGGTGGAGCTATTGAAGGTGACATAAATTATCTAATTATATTCACTATTTTTTTTAAAAAAATAATACTGAGAAGAACAAGAAGCACGGACATTGATATGACATGAACACAAAGACAAAAGTGGTGATACAACTAAATTATCTTTTTTTTTTTTTTTTGATATTATCATCCAGTATCCGGTTTTGTGGTTGCCCCCCAACACAAGTGTCTCACCCGGGACTCTAACTTGAAACCTAAAGGGATCTAGCGGGGCCTTATACCGTTAGATCAACTCTATGTTGGTACAACTAAATTCTCTCGGTGCAACTTGAAGTTTTGCTTTGTGTTTGACACAAGTTATAGATACAGATACACTACATGGCTTCTTCTATGAATGCATTCATTGAATGCAATACTTTCATTAATGCTAGTCTTTTTGCTATCACTTGTGTGGTTTTGTTTCTTACAGGTGTGGGAGGTGAAAGCAGCAGACTTGACCATTAGCCCTGTTCACCGTGCTGCAGTAGGCATAGTAGATTCAGATAAGGTACAAGCAATGCATTGATACTGGAGTACCAAGAAATTTCTTTGTGCTGCTTGTTGGTTGATCTTGCAGTTGTCTTTACTTTTTTTTGATGTGTCTTTCTTGGTTAAGGGCATATCTCTTCGGTTCCCTCGTCTTGTTCGAGTTCGGGATGACAAAGTTCCTGAACAAGCCTCTTCTTCTGAGATGGTAAAGAAAAATCAATCTTCTAATCAGACTAATAAATTACACATGATAGAAGATTAAGATAAGAGCCATGAATACTTTAGCTATGTTTGTCCCTTGGCTTAGCTTATCAATCTGAAGTAGTTTGAAGTTTTTTTTCCCACTCATTTTCAGGTTGCTGAAATGTATTCTGCCCAAAAGCACAATCTCCCAAACAACCAGGATGATGAAGAAGATTGAGAGAAACAGTTAATTTTCTTGTTCTTCACATACAAGATGACGTTCATTAACATCAACATCTGACATGGAGATGCAAATTTTTTACCCTTCAGGCATTTGGTCAGATGGCAGAATTGAACATCTAACATGGAACAAGATCACACAGGCTTCAAACCTTAGCGTCTAGGCATAATGTGATTTATACACTTTTAACCTAAGTGGAGTTAAAAGTTTTTAATTAATTTTTCTTACTCTTTTATCTTATATATTCTCTTTATTAAAATTTTATAACCCCACTTTTCTAATTTTTTTAAATTCAACTCATAAAATCCCCCCAAACATACGCTAATAGTACAGCATCAAGACTTTTTTGCTTCTAACAAGACATGGTTTTCAACTTTCAAGCATTGCAGATCATCCCATGCCGTTGACTAATAGTTATAGAGTTTTTTTTTGTACCTTGTATTTATTTTCTTCTTTTAAGTTAATTTATGTTTTGGTGGGTTTATTTTTCTTTCATTCCCTCTTTTTTCTTTTCTCTGCGATTTTCCTTGCAATCCAATATTGTTATGACATTATTATTATTATTAATGGAATGATTTTGAGTGGGGACCGGTATTGGTCCATTGGAGATGCCTGGGCGGAATCGGGGAGAATATTGCATTTAATTTAAATAAAATAAAGTAAAATAAATATAAATGGTGAAAATTTAATTTTTATAAAGTGAAAAATGTTATTGATTTTTAAGAACAATAAATTTCTGTTAAAACAATTAAATTATAAAAAGAATAAAATGAATCGTCGGCCTGTTTGAGTTGGCATTGGACAAGCATGTTCATGCAAGTCGAGATAACTCCTCTCACAAATTTACTTCGTATATTATAAATCACGTTGAAAAAGCAGCTTCTATCGTTAATCCAAACATGCATGTGCATTATTGGGATGAGACTCATAATTAAAAGCACGATACATATATGATTTTCAGTTAGAATAAAATTATTATTTAAAAAAAATATAAACTTATTAAGCTTTTATTAAAGTATTTAATAATATAATCATGGATTCTAGTACTCCCCCTATTCTACCCTCTTTTTTTTACTTGACAAAAAATATTCTATCCTTTTTTATAAGTTTTAAATAACAGAATTACATAAATAAAAAAGATAGTTATGCTTTTAAGGTACGTCTACTATGTGAGTCCTCCATATTTAGTCCTTAATGTTTTTAGTTAGTTCCCTAAGTCCTAGGAATGAAAATTAGAATGTTACTAAAATAACTTAAGCTACTTGAATAGGATGTTCTTCACAAGTTTACATGCCCCTTCATTTCTTCTAAAAACCTTTCAAATGTTTGTTAGCAGTGTTTATAATATGCTACCTGTTGGTACAGGAGTGGCTCGCAGATAATTTGGATCGCGCCAAGTGGTGGCAGAGACCGACCAGATCCCCTCACAAGAGAATGGATTCTGGTAGGGTGTGAAATAGAAAATTCTATTGTGGTGCACCTCATACTCCTCCTGTCCTTAATATAAGAAATATTTGGGGAGTTGATATTATTCCTAAATATAATACATGGTTTTCATATTTGTCAATCATTTTCTAATTTATCCTTATGGATGCTCCCTCGATCATAATCAAGGAGAAGATGGCATGGAAGAATTAAGGAGAATGACTAAGGTGTTTTATAAAATAAATGTCAAATTAACTAAATTTAATCAAATTAGGTAAATATGTGTTGTATTAAGGACGGGTGGGAGTATTGTTTAAAGTGAGTAATGTTGCCAATTTTATGGGCTTTACATACTGATGTGAAACATTCAGGCACACTTTGATGCTTCTTCAGTGGATAATATGAGAAGGCTAGTTGAAAATTCGGGTGTACCCAATCATATGTATCCATTGGCGTTATTATATTATGATATAACGAGCAGGAGATACCGTGTGTTGCACGGAAAGATTTTACATAATGATAAATTGTCTTCCCCTTTTATACTTTAATAGTTACACTAATGTATTTTGTGTATAAATAATAACAATTACATCGGTTACAACAATATTGCTTATTACAATAGTTAATTTATGAATGACTCAGTTGTGTAGGCATAGACTGAGGGAGGGCTTCTAATAGTGGGGAACCTTGATCTTTAGCACTGAAACATAATGTAAACTTCAAATAAGTCAACAACATTTGCAACGCCATACCTGCATGATATGCAGTTTGCAAATGAGTAGATTTAGAAATAATACAACCTTTGAATTAGATCCTTAGCTTCTTTGATTTTAGGATTGAAGTTAACTCTAGTGGCAGTGAAGGAGCTTGACAACTAACGTTTTTCTAGAGACGGATTATAATATAAACAATTAATGGTATATAGATGAAAATGATGTAGACATAACTTAGTACATTACACATGTAAGGAGAAGTATGGAATTAATGATATAATTACTATCTTTTGTCCAACTGAGCTTGGCAAGATTTAAGAGGACCACAACTGGTATATCAGTGTTTTGAAGCTGATCCATACAGGCATCTGAAGCACATTGATCAAATAGGATGTATTCAATCTCATTTGCACTGAAAAGAAGGATATACAATCAATAAAGAATCTCGTTTTCCAAATTGTTATTGCTCATCTATGATTTTCTCAAGAACTTCCGTCCATAGTCCTCTATTTGGTAACTATGTTCTCCAAATGGTTTTTGCTAATCTCTAATAGTTTTTGTGCTTTCTTTGTCGGGGACCTATTTTATTGTGATTGTGGTATCTTCGCTGAATACTATCGGCGAAGCTGTAGATGCAGGACACCGACAGCGAGGAGGCGTCGCCGTGCTTTAGAACCATTTTTGTGATTTTGGTCTTTTTTTTCTTTTGTTTGTTTATTATGTAAGATCAAATCGAAGAGCTATATTTTAGCTTTTTTATTACTTTCTCCGCTTCTAATTAGAAGATAAAGTTGACTCTTTTGGAGAAATTAAGGAAGACAATTAAATTATTGGGAGAATTGTTAAAAAAGACCTCATGGACAACTTATTTGTTAAATGGGACCTGAGAAGATATTTTGCACATGGAGGGAAGATATCTGCACACGGAGGGGAGATATCTGCACATGTAGGGGAGATTTTTGCACACGTATAGGGAAGAATTGTGCACATAGGGAAGATCATCTGCACATCAGGGAAGATATTCTGCACACGTGGAAGATAATCTGCACGCGAAAGTCCCATTTGGCAAATAAGTTGCCAATGAGGGATTTTTTCACAATTTTTCCTAAATTATTTTAGAGTATTTATATTTTTAGTATTCTTAGATTATATATCAGTTTATTAGTCAAATTAATTAGTTTGAAGAAAAAAAATAAAAATGTAAATACTTTAAAGTAATTTAATTGGCTACCTTAATTTCTCAAAAAAATCAACTTTATCTTATAATTAGGACCGGAGGGAGGATTACATTATTTTGATTCTCTGGACTATATCTAGGTAGTCTGAAAAATGATATGTTGATCGCTGATTTATTTTTAAGGCTGATTTGACATTATTGTTGATTCTGGGTATTTTTTGTCTCTGATTCTCTGCATTAACACATTATTGCTGATTTTTTTTATGGTTTCACTTGCAACTTACAAGTTGCAATTTGGAAGATATGCTAATCGCTGATTTTTTCTCTGTGGCATGATATGCATATATTTTTTTTAAAACCTATATATCATATGGATTTGTGTTCTGATAAGCTAAAGTAATATGAATCTTTAGAATTGGGAATTAGGGTAGAAGAGAGAAGAAATCAGAAGGTTGAAGAAGAGAATTAGAGAATTTAGAGAGAAGAGAGAGATCAAGAGGTGTGCTGAATAATACTTTGATTTTCATTAACTTGTAAAATTGCCTAATTAGTAATACAATTGCCATATATATAGACAGCAGATAGAACAACAACAGAACAGTAACAGCACCTAAAGGTCATTAATCAAAGCCTATTAGTTAATTAAACACAGGTAAGGCCATGTTTGGCTAATGCCGCTCCTCAACGGCTAGTATCACTAATAATTAATCCTGCTCGTCTAATTAACTAATCTAACTACCTTTTAAAATTATCTTATTACAACATCGTATCATGTTCATACTAGTATGCACCTCTGTTTTTTTTAATAAGGGGATATGCTTGTTCTTCCTGTTTTTTTTTTCGTTCCTAAGGCGAAGACGACGACTTTGTGAATGGTGACACCTGGTTCGACCCAAAAGATTTGAGGGTTCTGCAATCTTCGTCATCGATTGCTAATTGAAGCTGTAGAAAGTAGCAGTCTAAGAGCAGAGAAGAGTAGCGCCAGTTCGAGGATGGCGAGGTCAACTAGCAAGGATGCTCAAGACCTTCTTCACACTCTTTGGTCTGCTTATGCGGCCACTCCCACTAATCTCAAGGTTCTGTCCTCTCTCCGTCCCCGCTTCTGCCTTTGATTCCGCTCTCAATAATTTATGATTTCTTACCCATTTCACTCCCTTTCTACAGATCATTGATTTGTATGTCGTGTTCGCAGTATTCACAGCTCTGATCCAGGTACTTTCTGAGTCGCAATCTCGTTGAGTGCATGCCAATTCGTGTACCTCGCATTATTTTTAGATCTGTTCTCCTTAATGTCGTTTATGGGTTTTAAATATGTGAAATGGCGAAATTGTGGTGATAACAATGACATTAGATATTGATGTTTTGGAACTGATCATTTTTTTCTTCTCTGTTTTATGTTGTTCGGGATTCCGAGAGGTTGAATATGCTAATAATGTTCGTTCTCTTTGAAAATTAAATCGAGCTGTACTATGTCTGGTGCAATTTAGGACCGGCATATCGCCAATGATATATGTTTATTGTGATTGTGTTGCCAGCCAGATCGGCAAAGCCTTTACTTCTAAAGGTGTCTACGTTTCAAAATTTTCTACCACATTTTTTGTATTGAAATAAATTATGGTCAAATATAAAGAACTTGAGAATCAAGGTACATTACCTTAGTCTGTCAACGCCTTACCATTAAATCTTCACTGGGATTGGGGAAAGCTGGCAGAGATTTCTGTTTCAGAATATGGTTAACATTAATTTGCAGCCGAGATCAGGATTATACATGAACTTGGATGTCAGGAATCTATATTAGTCACCATTTTGCATCTGGGGAACAAAAGGGCTAGGTCATGTCAGAACTATGTTTCTCATATGATCCCCACCCCTTGAATAGCTTCTCTATCTGCATGAAATGAAAATTCAAAATGTAATGCCTTTCATTTTGCTCTGGAAGCATTATAGGGAGGTGTGATTTCAGTTTCTTTGCAGAGTGCAAACATTTCATAGTTTGATTAAGTTGTGTTTATTGAATTTTATATGCCATCCACCCATCTCATTCCTTGTATCGAGACACGAGTTGGTGAAGTTATGATGTGGTTCTGTAATTCCTAACAGAACCGTGTAGAAGAAATTTGAAAGATAGGTAGAAGGAGAAGGCAAGAAGAGAGATGAGAAGAGAGAATCTAGACAGAAGGGAACCGAGAGAGAGTGGGAAAAGAGAGAAGAGAGGAGACACAAGAGTTGCTGAATTATTCTGTTATTCACATCAGATCAACAACTGAGTTACAATGGAAGAGGTTTAGGCTTTTTATAGACAGCCCATAAGTATACCGCCTTATCCATTGTATTAAGGCGTATGACTTCTGCCTTATTCATCAATGGCATTTTCGTAATTAACTACTAATTCTATTTAAATCCCTAATCAACTAATTGGGAATTAGGGATTCTAATTACAATTATATATCAATACCGCCCTCCCAAAACGTCCTTGCCCTCAAGGATGATTGACAACAAAAACACAAATCTGAAACCAAAAACTGAGCCCTGAAATTCTGAAAAACTTCTTGTGAAACAGTGTAGGAACTGTTGTCTTCAATGCTGCTACATATAAGTACAATTCACTTGTTGGATGCTGAACCAAATGGAAATAATGGGTCTAAACACAGAACCTTGCACTAAACCAGAGCCTTGCAGCATTTTCACTAATTTTCCCTTGAACAAACTGGTAACCAAGCTTCTTGCAGGAGAATATTGAAGGAGAAAAGCCCACTTGTGATACAAAATCGTAGGTCCATTTGGCAAACAATTTTGTAGAAATACCTTTGGGCGTAATTCTTGAAAGATAAAGCCCATATGCCCATAATCTTCAAAGTTTTCTGCCCTCCTAAGACTATGCAAACCAGCTGTAACCCTTTATTTTCAGCAGGTTGAACAGTGCTGAAAACAAAGTAAATGGTAGCCAGCTGTTCTGTTGACTTTTTAAAAGAAGAAACATATAGCCACCACGGACATTCCGGACTCAGTTCAACTGTTCCTAAAGCATGCATTTCATCCCTTTTCGCTGGTGAAGAGCTCATATACGAAGAAACAGTCGGTGACAGCACCAAATATGAAGCTGTCTTGTGCGTCTCACCCAAAAAACTTTGTCGCTGGGTTCGGGCTTCATCTTCATTATCGGTTTCTTGTGTAGAAACAGAGGATTCAATACTTTTGTCTTCTTCTGTCGCCAACGTCTTGGCAGGTTTCTCGTTTTTGTCTTCGAGAACATCTTGAGAACTCTTCTTGATATTACCATCACACTCCATGGGTTCTTGAGGTTCGATAGACTTTTCTTGAACTGCCAAGATGTTCCTCTCTTGCTCTGCTTTCTGGGCTCGCATCTGCACAATTATTTCATATAATCTTGCAAGGCTATGAGCTTTAAGCATGGTACGGGGTTTAAGCAGCTTGACAGGCTCGGCAATTTCCTCCTTCAAGCCATAAACATAGGCATCGACCAGGTAATCTTCTGGCACATTGAGGTTGGCTGAAAGAGAATCGAAAACATGATTAAATTCTGCCACTGACCGTTGCTGTTGAAGGTTCCACAACCGAAGGCGTTGACCATTATTTCTGTGATTATTCTGAATGGTTGCGGCATTTTCTTGAATTTCCCGGCGTAAATTTGTCATACTGGCGTTAACTCCTGCCACCAAGTCTTGAATGCTAGTTGCCATTGTCTGAAGCTGTCTTTCTATTGCCTGGAATCTTTCTTCTTCCATTCTTGTTTTTTCTTGATCTCTTGTTTCGACCATGCAGCGTCTGACGTGTTGGCAGAGGAACGATATCTCTGATACCACTGATGTGGTTCTGTAATTCCTGACAGAACCGTGTAGAAGAAATTTGAAAGATAGGTAGAAGGAGAAGGGAAGAAGAGAGATGTGAGGAGAGAATCTAGACAGAAGGGAGAGAAGGGAACCGAGAGAGAGTGGGAAAAGAGAGAAGAGAGGAGACACAAGTTGCTGAATTATTCTGTTATTCACATCAGATCAACAACTGAGTTACAATGGAAGAGGTTTAGGCTTTATATAGACAGCCCATAAGTATGCCGGCTTATCCATTGTATTAAGGCGTATGACTGCTGCCTTATTCATTAATGGCATTTTCGTAATTAACTACTAATCCTATATAAATCCCTAATCAACTAATTGGGAATTAGGGATTCTAATTACAATTATATATCAAGTTAGCCCATGAGAATACAAATTTAGGTTAAATTGTGATATAATACATGCGGAAGGATATTAAAAAAATAGTCTTGTTGAATTACTGTTAGAGGAGACATTGTATGCTTTCTGGGCACCAGGATATATAACTGTGGAGATTGATAGTAGCCTCCTCCTAAGCTTCAGACACTATTTTATATTGGTTGGTTTACTCCTCATAAACTGCTTGTATAAATAAGCAAGCAAGATTGATTGATTGATTAACATTGCCAACTTGGGAACTGAGTTTGCCCCATAGTTGACCCTGCTGAAGCCTACTTTCGTTTTTTTGCTGTAAAAAACAGGTAGTTTACATGGCTTTGGTGGGATCATTCCCATTCAACTCCTTCCTCTCAGGAGTACTTTCTTGCATTGGCACTGCAGTTCTTGCTGGTAAGTGCCAAATGTCTAGTATTGACGTTCATACCAGAAAATTACGCCTATTTGTATATACACATATCTTTGAACACTACGAGACTCCTAAGTCATTTGTAGAGGTATGGATTTGTTTGTTATTTCCTTTTCTTCTAATTGTCCTTGTGTTTTTATTTGCGTCCAGTTTGTCTCCGGATCCAAGTAAACAAGGAGAACAAGGAATTCAAGGTAAAATATCTGCTTTTTGAACGTTATGAATCATTCCCTGAGGTGTGATAAAATAAGTGATATTTTGTCTCAATCTTCCATGGATTGGCTTGTTCATATGGTGAATATGCATGGTTGCAGGATCTGGCACCAGAGCGTGCATTCGCAGATTTTGTTCTGTGCAATTTGGTACTCCATTTGGTGATCATGAACTTCCTTGGTTAAGTTGTGGCTGTGGCTCTCGATATGTGCAATGAACCACATAGATTATGGGGGAAAAAAATCAAAAGTAGCACCCCTGCATCGCATCTTGTTTATGTATTAGCTCCCCCCTCCCTCTCCTTTATTCCTCAATGGAGTTACTTCATCAAATGCCTTGTGCTGCACATTTTCGGGGGAATTTTTCAGCCATGTTGTAAACATTGCAACCAATGAAATGATTTTTGAAAAGTTTATTGGCTTTATTGTTTTATTACGTGTTAATCATGTAGGGTGTAAAAGTTTTTGTTTTGTTTTGAATAAAAAGGTCAAACAGAAGTTAAGAAGTAACGCGATCAGTTCTCATGGGAAATTGCAAGAGGTGGGGTTTTCAACAAGCCATTGCTTTCTTCTGCTTTGTTCCCAAAACTCGAACTGTACTTATCCATAGGATATTTGGGGTTGTAACTTGTGACTTCATGGCTCAGGGCTCAGGGCACGGCGCTCGCCGATATATATATATATATAATATTGGGGCAAGGTGCCATTATCACAACCTAATCCTCATCAAAATATTGAGTGTGGCACCTCGTCTTCATCCCCTCCCTCGTCATTCGTTCTTCTGTGCTTTGATTACACCCCACCCAATTCACCCTCCTTAACAAATAGTGAACCCTATCCAATATTGCACGCGCCTTGAGACAAATGTCTGCAAAATATAGTATACTCTAAGATAATATGAAGGATTAGGTGTTTTTTTATTAAAATTAAAATTATTCTCAATGAATTCCATCAAAAAGAAAAAAGAAGAAGAATGTTTCAATGAATGAATGCTGATCTTATGTTTACATGAATGTACTCCCTTAGGCCTCTCCATAAGGTGTATGAAGAATAAATTTCTATTCTTTTTACTAGTACAAGGTATCATATGATACGTGATCATGGTCAATAAAAAGTATCATAAGTGACATTTATTATAATTTTTTATGTTGCCGTTATTTAATGTTAGGTTGATTTTTCTAAAGTTATAGAATAGTATCATATGGGTTCAAATAATATGACAAAATTAAAAGTCTATGCTTTATTTTGTAGACCGAGTTAATGAATGGTAAACATCTCACTGATTTCTGCAATATTATATCTAATTTATGAATAATAATAACGTGGATGAAATGGGCATGTAAAATATACAACTTAGTTTTTCAAAACAAGAATGAAATGTAAAAGGATATGAGATATATCTAAAGTTGGGAATGCAGGCCAACCTGAAGGCCATGCGGTGCGGGTTGGCAAAATGCCAATTCTAACCAGTAGGGTGCGGGTTGCTGGCCAACCTGTAGGCAAGCATTTTTCTATTAAAATTTTTTTCTATTTTTTAAAGACAGCTGAAAATATAATACACATATATATGAATCATTAAATTTATCTTCTCAGCATCAATCATTCGTCTTATAAAAATTGTAAAGTATAATCCACAATTCAATAGATAAATTTATCAAATTTGTTAAAGTTTATAAACAAAAAACATCAAATCATCCTCAAGCAATTAAGATATAATAATTTTGTCTAAAGAAGAAGAAAAGAGGTTAAGAAATTTTCTCTTTAAATTGAAAAATACTAAAGTGGGAGTGGGCAACTTATAAGTTATGTGAAATCATTATATACAAAAAAAAGAAAAAAATTGTGCGGGCAGGCCCGCATCAACCCACGGGCCATGCACAACACGGGTTGGGAAAATCTCATCCCTAACCTTAACTCAACTCGTGGCTCTGTAGGTTGAGCCCATATTAATGGCTCCAGATATATCATTAATTAGAGGTAAAAATGGAAAAGATGCACTAAATGTTTTTTCAAATAAAATGAAGCTATACTCTCTCAGCTAAAAAATATAAGAAGTTTTCTATGAAAAAATTTTAATAAAAAATATTAGAGGTTAATAAGGTAATTAATAATTGTTTTTTACTTTTATCCATGATAAATGAGAGACATGTAATAGATAATAAATGTATATGGACAAATTATATTTTTTAATAAGGATGAAATAAATAAATTTGGGAGATTTACACTTAGGTCCCATGCAAGAAATAAAATGAAAAAATGGTCCCTATAGATTGCAAAATGAAAAAATGGTCCCATGGAGTTGTCAATACAGGCTCCTGGAGTTGTTAATGACAACTTCAGGAGCCTGTATTGACAACTCCATGAGACCATTTTTTCATTTTACAATCTATAGGGACCATTTCTTTATTTCTCCTCTTCCTTAAAACTTTACTGTCATTCTCCCAATAAATTTTTTAAGACACATTCAATGTCGTAACTAACATTTTTTAGGACGTGTGAATTAGTTCAGGCCTTATATTTTGATCCCGAAGGTGTACTAAGAATTACTAAAGTTTAGACATTGGATTAATAAGGATTGAGGAGTAATTAATTACTAATTGTCCCAAGAACTAATCAAAACGGGAATAAAGTGTTCATACGGGAGGGCGCGGCGTAGAGGTGGGCTGAGGCAAGTTCGTTACTCGGGCATCAATGATACATATCCCTGAGGGCGATCCTAATTCTTAACGACGAAACGCTTTGGCAGATTCGGTGTTTATGACTCGCCCGTTCACTCATGCTCGACTCGCCCGATTCGCGCCGTTGATTCTGCCTCGCCCGCGCAGAATCACTTGTGCCCTCCCTTTTCCCACCTCCACGCGCTTCCTTCATTTCTCCACCGCATCGAAACCCAAAGCCCCGGCTTCTTCTGCTTCCACTTCTGCTCGCCTCAGAATCGAGACTCTCCTGCCGTTGATGGAGTCCCAACCGCCGCTTTTCGATTCACCCGCCGTCGAAGGCGAAGATTTTGTTCACATTCAGGAACCTACTTTTGAGAGCTTGTCTGACAGCATGGTTCGCATCGACGCGCCGACAGACGCCACTGCGTCGCCTAGTCGTGATGGAGCGGGTTCGGAGAATCGGAACGTTCTCCCGGAGGAGCTCTTAAGAAACGTGATAGTTCTGACGTGCGAGTCGTCTGCCGAGGGTGCTGTTTGTGACGTTTATTTGGTTGGTACAGCTCACGTTTCTCAGGTATCATTTGATTAATTCATTTCGTTATATTTGATTTGGGACTAAATTTGATGGAGGCGAACAATGCCTGGGATTTTGAGTTTGGTGTTTTCATTTTGGGCATTGGCAATATGATCATTTTGAAGGAAAAATCATTTTTTTTTAAAAAAGCATTCAGTTCGGAATCGTCAAAAGCGTGGCAGCGGGTTTCTATTCATTTATCATTTGTATAATTACAATCAAGCATTCTTGATTTCCTTCTAGTTCATCAGGTAACTTTTCTCTAGTTTGTTGGTAGAATGAATGAAGTTGAGAAATTCATATCCCTATCGTCAAATTGCTACCTGTCCTGTGAGTGTTTACTACCGAATCTCTGTTCATAACAGCAAATGTTTTTCCCTAGAATCTGTTTGAGATTGAAGTTGTCACAACCGTAGAAGGAAATTCCTGGGCAATTGCTAAACCATGAATCTTTTTTGACGTGGATGACAATATGATTGTTTATGTTGCATTCCTTCAGAATATTGAACAAAACCTAGGTTTGGCTTTCAAAATTTGTTGGATGCAATGTTATACAGACAGCGTAAAACTTGGAATCTGTGTGTAAGGTAATAAAATATATAACAGTGAGAGCTTGGGATGTTTGCTGAACCATGCTGTTTCTTTTCAGGAATCATGTAGAGAAGTTCAGGCAATAATTGATTTTCTGAAACCACAGGTGCTTACCTTTTGAACTCACTTATACTTGATTAATAGATGGATCATGCTGCAGGTTAGCTACCTGCTTTCAATTTCACGAAATCCCTCTAGCTTTTCTTGGCCGCAGGTTGTCTTTTTGGAGTTGTGTTCAAGTCGTTTGTCAGTGCTTACCCCTCAAAACCTTAAGGTATGAACACTCTCCTTGGGCCTTGTAATGATTTCACCCTCTGTGGGCAAAAGATTCTTTTCTACTGTTTTGTTCCCATGTGTAAATAAGATTAGTAGTATTCCCTTTAAAATTTAAAATTATAAATAATTTGTAGAACTTTACTTGAGATGGGAAAGGATATGTTTTATAGTGCTTCTCAGTTCCTTATTGTTTATATCCAATAGCTCGGTTATAATTTGTAGAAGTTTCAGCCTATAGGGTATTCCGCTTATGAAGGAATTATTCCATACCTGTGTGCGATTATTGTGTAGTTGTCAAATCCGAATGTTTATCATAAATCATATAGCCTATTTTTTCTTAAATCATTTAGCAATCAGCATAAAAAGACAGTGGAAAAAATATTTTTATATCTATAACTTGAAAAAAAAAAAACAACACTGGAAATAGTAATGTTTACTCAAGCATAGCATTGTACTATATTTATATCTCATATGCAGTCCAATGGCTGCCAAGGACTTCAAAACTAATTGTAAGACCCCCTCAAGCCATAAATAAGCTATGGAGTAGGAAAATCTGAGATGAGGCTGGACTGAATGTAGAAGCTTGTATTGACCAAAAAACACTATAAAGGCTTGTCGAAGAAGTTCTACGAGAGAGAACCCTATTGGAAAATATCTGCTGCTGCAGATTGTATTTTTTTTAAGTGTCAGATTTTTTTAAGGAAAGAAAAAGATTAAAATTAATTGGAATGGTAAGTGGTCTCACAGAAATGTATCTTCTTACTGGTTTCTTATATATTCAGTTTGGCATAATTTAATGCCCATGTGATTGTATTGCTGAACATTAGCTGCAGCAAGCATCATATGCCATATGCTCAGGATCTATTTCATCTATCAATCTATTTAATTGTTTATTTCCTCGTTCCAGGTACCCACCATGGGAGAAATGATTGCAATGTTGAAGAAAAAACATAACATTTTTGGAGTACTTTACAGCTGGTTCCTTGCCAAGGCATGATTCTATGTTTCAGATCATTTTAAATGTTGCAAAAATTCAAATCTATTGCTGCAATCCTCATTTACCTTGCCTTTTCTGTATACAATTTCTAACAGGTTGCTAGTAAGCTTGAGGTCTTTCCTGGTTCTGAGTTTCGGGTAGCATATGAAGAAGCAATTAAATATGGTGGCAGGGTGATACTTGGTGATCGTCCTGTACAGGTTGGATGAGTTTGTTTTTTTTTTCCCCTTTTTTTTTGGCAGATTTCTGAATTATAGCAAGTAACAGGCGTCGGTGGGCATACATGTAACCGTTTGCAATTGTTGACCAAAAAAATCGTTTGCAGTTACAAACAAAATCATGTCTGTGGAGCACAACCTTGAATATTGCATAACTATCCATTCCCTAACGTCTGTTGTTTCTTTCTTGAGGATAGATTCAGCCATATAACTACCAGAAAGGCTGTTAGAAATAGTTAATTGTGGGAGTGCTTTGTGTCTAGTGGGTCTCTGCTTCCTATATATAGGGCACAGGACTTTTCTTAGGCCTTTGTTTCCTGGTTTTATGCCAGTTTTACATTTTAAGGTGTTCCCACTCTGCCTCAGATTTGAGAATTACTTGAATCCTCTGTCCCCTGTAAAGCTCTTTGGAATATGCTAAATTTTTGCAAGCTTACTGTTAATATATACAAGGAAGAATAAAACTGTTGGTTGTTGACCTTTTTCTCAATTATTGATTCAATCCCTGAACTGAATCGATAATTGAGAGAAAGTTCAGGGGCTTAAAGTTATATTTTTTCTATCTATAATTATGAGCATGAGAAAAATCACCGCAAGAATGTTACTATTTTCATCAAATGTTATTTTTCAGCCTCTAGGCTTTCTTTTGTTTTTTTAACCAGATTGCATTGTGGTTATGCTTCCTTACTTGCCTTTAAGGACTGGTTTAATTTAATTTGAATTATGGTATCAATTGAAGCAGATTACCATATGGAGAACATGGAGAAAGATGCCACTTTGGCATAAGACTAAATTGTTGTACTCTCTACTTTTTCAAGCCATTTTTTTACCCAGCCCTGATGATCTTAACAAAATGGTAAATTTCGTAATCCTCTTATGCCTGTGATGAGTATAAAATAAAAAATCTTGTCTTATACCCTAACATGGGATCTTGGGTTTGCTTTCTTCAGCTGAAGGAAATGGATGACGTTGACATGCTAACTCTTGTCATTCAAGAGATGAGCAAGGAGTTTCCAACTCTAATGGAGACCCTTGTACATGAACGGGATCAGTAAGTTGTCTTGCACACTTGCACCTTCGTTTTCTCAGGTCCAATTTGTATGAATTCTATGTTATATCAGCGTTTTATAACCTAGGTAATGAGGGCCTTCTGGTGGTTTTAATCAGATAGCTTGTTTGTAAATCCAATTGCACGTAGGTTTTCTCATACAAGGGACTGAAGGGAGTAAATTAACACTGTCATTTCAGAAGAGAGAAATGTGGGGAGTCGTTGAAAAAAGAGGAAGCCCCCCCGTACACCTTCCCAGCTTTTTGTGTCATTAGCTTTCTAATAGCACGAATTACTCCTCTGGTCTTTAATATAAAATATATTTGCCTAATTTGATTAGATTAAGGAAGTTAGTTAAATTAGTTAATATAACGTGTTTTTACTAAAATACCCTAGTCATCTTTCTTAATTCTTTCATTCTCTTTCCACCTTGACTATTGTTGGGGGAGTATCATTAGGGTTAAATTAGGAAAATATTGACAAATATGAAAATTATGTTTTACATTTAGGTCCATAATGAACTCCCCAAAGTTGTCTTATATTCCTCCAGTCCTTAATATAAGATATATTTGACTTTTTTTTGAAGAGATTAAGGAAGTTAAATAAGTTATTTAATCATAGCATATGACTTGTATCATTTGATTATAAATCAGTTCATAAGTAAGCCATATTAATTTACTAGAAAAAGATAAATATCAATACTTCAATTTATTTAGCTTTCTTAATCTCTTAAAAAAAGTTAACTATGTCTTATATTAAGGATTAGAGGAGTATTAAGGACAGGAGGGAGTGGTACACTACAGGAAATCCTTATAGAGCACGCATCTACCTGCCACGCTCCCTCCTCTCCCGCTGCCTTTTGCTGTGTACGAAAGATAGAGGCTTGCATTTTCGCTTGAAATAAGTGAACATGCTGCAGCTTAAATAAAATCCGTCTGCTTTCTAGTTACGTTTGAGATTTTTCTCAGGCAAATTTCTGAACTGTCCTAATTCGTTAAGAGTTTACCACCAACCTGTCTTGCCCATTTGTCTAGCATCTTTTTACTAATATGTCAATGTCCTATTAACCTCCATGTAGGTTTCCTTTACCGTTTGGTTTAAATAAGAATCTGCCTTTACTTCGGGACATAGGCTGTACAGTTCCATCTATACTCTCTCTAATTTATTTTACCCCTTAAATATCAGATACATGTCCGCCTCATTATTGAAGGTGGCGCAAGAGAATAGCTCAGTTGTTGCTGTTGTTGGAAAGGGGCATCTACAAGGAATAAAGAAGCACTGGAAGCAGCCTATTATGGTTCGTTAATATTCGTTGAATAGTCCTATTGTTTCTCCTCACTATAGTCCAGGCTAATTGTTATTTTATATAAGTTTGAAATGTGATATACTGAAGTTTAGGTATGTTTTGATGAATAAAAAACATCGTTCATTTCTTCCCCTGTTATCTATTCAAAGAACGGATCCCCCTGAGGGGCTGCTGCTGCAATGTCTCGAACTTTCCAAATTCAAATTTTAGTATTACTATTTTCTCAATGATTCAGCATCAAGAATTCTTACGTCAATTTCCCTTCTATTTACCAGGTGAAGGATCTAATGACAATGCCGACGTCAGAACCAAGTTTCTCGGCTGTAAAAATAATTTCTTCCGTAGGCGTTGCCGTGGCTGGGGTAGCCATAATAGCAGGCATCTATCTTACGACCAGGAAATAACTTGAATGAACTCACCATCTATCCTTCGTCCAGGCGTCCAGCCATATTGATTCAAGTGTCATTAGAAAATTTGGCGCGGAGGCGTTTCTGAGGGCCATATTTTCATTGATATTTCTGGGTCCCTTCTTAGGTTTGGTGGGGCCGGGCGATGAGGGACTGATTAAGTTTTTTTCTTTTATTTGCCAAAACTTCATCGAAGGTTTAAGTGAATATGATCAATGATTGGTTATACATAGATTATGAGTGCTTTGATGATTACATTACGCTTTTGTTGTCGGAAAAATTTTAGTAACGGGTAAATTGATATGAATTAATCGAAGTTCCGATTCAGTATTAATTACATTAATAAAATTAACAAATAAATATTAATTGTGTATAATTGAGGAAGAAATAAAATTGACAAATAAATAATAATTGTATACCGAGTAAGAAAGAATTTTTCTGAAAAAGACTTGTAGTGAGGACAATGGGTAGTTATCTTTGCTATCATGTTTATAATTTGATATTAAATTATACGGTAAAGGTGGAAAAATATTTATGAATTTCTATTGGAGCCAACATTATATGTTTTTCAGATATGCAAAATTACTTATAAACTTTAAAAGTGGGGTAAAAATACCAGAGCCGTTAATCCAGGTAACGTTGACTGTTAATAATGCTATGTTTGATCAAAAAGCCTGCTGTGGATGGTGATTTGGGTTAATAATATCCTACTTAGCAATGAAAAAAGAAATAGAAATAATCCTAATAAAAAAATAAAAATTCTTCACCGTCCCTGCTCATCTACAATAGTGAGTGGAGGTATAGATCCCTTTTTTCTCCCCTCTCACGCCGTCCTCCCTTCACCCACAGGGCCACAACCTCTCCCTCCTCCTCTTCGACCTTTTTCCCATCCACTATCCTGCCGCCACATCCCTCGCCGCGCCTCATCTTCTACCTCTCTTCCGACCAATGATGCCATTAAGTCGGCTATGAAGGCGGTTAAATTGTCCCTTTCCGAGTTTAGGATCTATTTGCTCTCTCGGCAGAAATCTCACCCAACCCTGACTCAAAGCCATCATTGCCGAAGAAAACCTTTCCACTCCCTTCAACTTCCTTCGATTCCTTGAACTCATGGGTGTCATCATTGCCCAAGGGAAAACCGATGGAGCACAAGAAAAAGAATCACGGTGGCTCAACAGACGGAGAATCACGACAACGTTCTCTGGTGCAGCCGGTAGAAGAAGCTGGGAGTGATTATTCTCCGATGCTAATGGATCTACAACCGAAACTCGAAGAAGCTGAGAGTGATTCTTCTCCTTCATCCACCTCTTCCTCTTCCTCATCCTTCTCTTCTTTTGCCTGTGTCAACGGGTTTGATGTGGGTAAGGGCATGCTTGAATTATTTGTGAAGTGATTTTTTTTTTAATATGATTTTTGTAAACTTGATATATGATAAAAATCATCTTATAAATATGATTTATAAGTGATTTTTTTTTATATGATTTTTACGAACTTAATATATGATAAAAGTTAACTTATAAATATAATTTATATTTAGGTTGATGATGGTAGAAACCTATCTGCATCACTGTATAAAGCAGGTTTTGGTGGCTTTTTCTTAAAATTAATTTTTAGCCTAAAAACCTATTTAAAAAAATTCCAACCCAAATACCTTATTATACTTCCACCGTGCTTTTTCCTTTCATACTGTGTTTTTTCAGCCCCCATCAGCATCCCAAACATACCCTAAGAAGTGTGAATTTGGTCTCAAATCGAAAGATTAGATTTAAGAGTGAGGTTTGTGCATTAGTATTTAAGATTTTTCTGCATAATCAAAAGATATTTTTTCCTATCTTCATAATCCAAGTTTGATTTTTCTTTCTTTTGTTTCATCTGGGTGGGTTTGTTGATATAGGATGATATATGCGCAAATGGCTTTTGATTTAGTTTTTGTTGATTTGAACTTGATGATGGTTGATGAATGCTGTAGAGGAAGAGTGATGAAGACTACTTTAGCATGTGTTTGGTATAACTTATTTTTGAATAATAAGTCCTTATGACGTAAGTCGAGATAAAACCCCTCTCACATACTTACCCGTATATCATGAATCACGATTTATAAACACTTATTATTAAAAAATAAACTATTTCAAACAAACATTTAGAGTTGGTTAAAGGGTTGAGGCCGAAGGATATCAGTGACAACATTATGTTGACCTGGACCCCATTGTGGGTCCCACCAAAAGAAGTGAACCGACACTGGGTTTAGATAACGAAATTGATATTTTTGCACCTATTTTTAGAGTTTTTGGCATTTTTGCACCTGAAAAAACATATGGTGTTGGACACATTTTTAATAAAAGTTCATACACCTTAACCCTAAATTATAATATTAACTTTTGCAAAACAAATAAGGAAAAATTTCAAATAAATATCATTTAAACTTGAAAAATCCCAAAAAGTCTGTTAACATGTGGAAATGACAAATAGGTCTTAATGGACTTATTTAGGATTTTGAAATGTTGCGCTTTTACCAACATACCACTCAAGTTTCTTTTTTTAAAAAAGAAAGAACCCTCACCGGCGCTAGAGCTTCATCGGCATGCACCATCCTGTAGGCGGGTCTGTGGCAGTCGATTGTCGGAGCTCTGGTGACAACTTGAGTAATGTGATTGATTATTTGAGCTCCATAAGCCTATTTGGCGTTGTTGAGAAGCTGAATAAAGATAATGACAACTTGAATATAGTGATTGATAACTTATGCTTCTAAGGTTGTAAATTGTTATAGTTAAGTGGTCATTGTCTTTATTCAAATTGTTAATGACGCCGAATAGGGTTTAGGGAGTTCACATAGTCAATCCCTATACTCAAGTAGTCAATCTCGTTATTCAAATTGTCACCAGAGCTCCGAAAGCCCGATGGAACTCCGGCGGTAGCTGGGGTTAAGCTCCAGTGCCAATGAGGGTTTTTTCTTTCTTTTTTTGTTTTGTTTTTTTTTTGAAAAAAAAGAAGCCTTGAAGGGCATTTTAGTATAAGTACAACATTTCAAAATCTCATGTTAGTCACTTAAAACCACCTATTTGTCCTTTTCATGTGTTAACAAACTTTTTAAGGTTTTCTTAATTCAAATGGCATTTATATTTCTTTTTCCCAAAGAAAAAAAACAAATTTTATAATATGTAATTAACGATTATTATAAATATATATTCATGTTGGATTCCACATCGCAATTATTCTTTTTATTTATCCCATTAATATACACACACACATATAATAAAAGTTTTAACAAACTCTGTTTACGACTTCATTTATTAGATTTTATACAAAACAAAAAATTTACATAAGTTTAATTAAATAATGAAAAAACTGGAGCAATTCAAAATCACACCACAAAACACGGAAGACCGAATGAATATCAAACAACAGGATATGTATCAAAGGAGGTGTTGGTCATTCAATACACTTGAGAAAGCAAACCCTCTTTGCGGCCATTGCTGCTATATAATCTGCAATTTTGTTTCTCAATATCATCCCTGGATCATTGGAGAGCTTGGCCCCTATGATTGGTTCTGAGCTCCCTAAACATTCGAGATGTTTGAAATCCCAATTGGCCATGGCCATTATCACTACTATAGTGCTCAGTGGAATGGGAAGTTAAAGAATAGGGCTCATAAACATCTTATCATAGCAGCCTATGGCTTTGCTAAGTTGGGTTCATGACAATATGACAAACACAAATGGATTTGCCTTTGAAAGAAAATAACTAATTGAAAACTTTAAAAGTAGGGCTTCAGTGTGGAACAATCAGATCATTGATAGAAGTCTCTGATTGAAATCCGCTAAGATAATTAAATCATCATCATAAGCCCCATTTTTTCTATACCCTGATTCTGCAGCACATTCAGGATAACAGCCTACAAATAACAGAGCATGTTCTTAAACGATTCGCTAGCTTTTCTTAAGGTGTTCTAACTCAGCCAAGGGTTTTGCCAATCATGAAATTCAGATCAGAAACTTTAGTCAATGAAATAGCCTCATCACCACGCAAATAAGCATCAATAAAACAATCGAAAAAACAGAAAACAAATCTAACCGATAGCTGATGCACAATTCTTCGAAAATTCAACTCAAGAAGTAATAATTGTCCAGGAAGATTGGATAGGGAACGAAACAAGATGAGAAGTTAAGAAATGTCGTTGCTCTCATAGGTAGATAGCTAGGAATCCAGTGTCTGTGACTGGAGGGACTCGAAGGAAGGCATTTTCCTAACTGGACCGTATTGGGCCGGACCTAACTCGTAAACTCTTTTCTCGGCCCAACAATGAGGAATTGACCCCATGTCTTTTTTGAGCCGAACAAGCTCATGGCTAACGTCTAACGATAATTTATGTTTGGATTAATACTATTGTTAATCTTTATAAGTCTGTTTTGATTTTTATAATTTCATATTGATTTGGTCTAAATTTAATGATTGGTCTCTATACTTTTAACGAGTTTTAGTTTTGGTTTATAACTTCATTTGCTTAAACTCAAACTGAATCTTTATAAAATCATAAGGATCAAAAGCAATAATTTAAAAATACAAGAATTGAAATTAAAATTAAAATTTGATCAAGTTAGAAAGAGCGACAATTGTATTAACCACTTTTTTATCTGATGAAAAAAGTGTATATAAAATTTAATTTTTGTTTTCACCAATTTTATCTTCACTCTAGAGTAATTTTTCAAATTTAAACGTGTCTACAAATTTTAATGCATTTTATTGAGCTGCAGAAATGACAACCAAAAATTATCTCTAAATTCTGCCTTTTATTATCATCAAGAACTTATCTCCCAGGAAACGAGATCCAGTGAGATAATTCATTTATGCGCACAACATAATGATACAAAATTACAAACCACCATTGGGGTCAAACAAATAAGACAAAACAGAAACAGAACTTACATTACCAAAAACCCAGAAATTAATAGAATAAAAATAAAATTATAATACAAAATGCACACTTAGTTGTTTACGAAGGCACAGTGCTTCCTGATCTGCCCTTGTGTTCCGGTCTTAACATTGATTAGGATCATCTTCTCCATAGACTTTGCAAATTCAGCCCAGAAATTCTCCACTGAACCCTGAAGAAGTTGGTTGAGCAGAGATTTTGTAACTGGGTTGTTCAACAAAGCAGCATCTGATTGGAATAGACCCCTTCTCTTAGCCACTTGACCATAATAGCCAAGATCAAATGTCTTACGGCTTCCAGGGTCCATCTCAATAAGTGTGGTACGATCAGTGATGGTCTTGCACTTGAACTTCTTGAGATTCTCTGCATATTCCCTGTCTAGAGATGGGTCTTCGTCCCCTTTACCAGTGAAGTTGAACAGACGGTTTGACAATGACGAGCAGTGGGTGACTCCAATTGTGTGTGCACCTGGGGAAAAAAAGACAAAAGTGGAAATTTTTCATGGTTTAGAAGCACTGAAATTTGTTTCTGCGTAACATAACATGCCCGGTAAGTGTTTGTCAAAATACCTGAGAGAAGGACCAAGTCTTTCAAATCAAGTCCCACAGCGGCAAAGAGTCTTTGGAGGGTGGTGATGTTGTGGAATGGAGCTGGAAGGATGACTTCTGTAGCATTAGAGACAGTACCATCTCTTCTACCTGTAGTAACTGTCCAGGAGGGACCACCCTACAAAAATGGAAGAAAGAAACAAGCAAATGGCTCGGTTCTGTTCTGGAAGGGGGGGAAAAAGTGTAATGAAAAGATGAGGATAGATGAAGCAGAGTTTAAACTTACAGTGGCGACAATGGCGTCTCTGGCAGTAAGAGCTAGAATATCAGCACAAGAGACAACACCAGGGCATTCAGCTTCAACAGCGCTCTTGACACCGTCAATGAAGTTAAATCCTCTGAGGGTAAGATTTGGTAGGGCATCCTTCTCAGCTTTGTTATTGGCTGTTGAGTTCAGAAACAATGATGCATCGCAACCCTGAAACGCCAAGTCTTAGTTCCTCATTACAACAAAATGTGCTTCATAGATTAAAGGTTGACCTAGTGCACAAGGCTCCTATCAGTGAGGTGTGGGGAGGATATGATGTATGCAGCCATGGTACATCAGTGCTTCTTAGATATATGCTAAAAATGCTGAGTTAAAAAATAAGCATGAAATGGAAAAGAGAAATGTCTGAAATGCTTACTCTGACAAGGCAGTCATGGAACTGCAATCTAATTATGGCAGCTGCTAATGAAGGAGCATTGGGGATATGCTCACGAACATACTTGTTGACGATCTCCTCGGCTTTTGGGCAGGTATTGGCATAGAAGTTTGCTTGCAATTGAGCCTGAGTTGATCCAATGATAGCTAAAAGACACAGAATCAAAGCCCTCAAGAAACTCTGGCTTGCCATTCTTGTGTTGTTTTTGCAATGCTCTTGCTTGCTTGCCAGAGTCCCTATCTAGAGGTGTGTATATATAGTGACTTACTTTCTTCAAAGAATTAAAGTAATTCCATCTCTCTGGGGATGATTCATGCTAGTGGTTATAGATTTATTCATTGGCTGCGCCAAATCATAGAGACGGTTTTAGCCGACCAACATGTGCGATAAGGTATTACTTCATGCTACTTTATTATTGTTCTTCATTCAATAATGTTATCAGTATAATCAAAAAATGGTAAGTTAGGCATGTCCTTGTACTTCTATGGAAGCAACCTCCAAAAAGAGAGCCTTTTGAATACTTCAACTAATACATATCAGTTTACCTGTTACTACAATTTCTTAAACATAAAGAGCCACATCCAAGCTAATGACAGATTTGATTATATATAGTGCTTAATGATCTCGTATCATCCATGTAATCAACAGTGGAATAAGACTTGTTGTTTTTGTTGTTGGAGAGCCATCCAGTTCTAAAATTTGATAGATCATAATGTGGATCTCTAAGATTTTGATCAGTTTTATCTAGGGACTAATACATGTAATCGCAGATAGAATTAACCTTTGAAGAAACCAATGGTAGGCTCAAATAATGTATAAAGATTTTGAAGTAGACGATATATTCAAATATATATATTTCACGAGACTCCAGCGAAAAATTCCAAAAAAAAAATCTGGGGCCTCACAAATAGCGCTAAGGGGCAATACAGCAAGCATTTGACTTACACCTGCGCTCCAACGGTTTAAAAATATTGAAATACAGTTGGGCTGGCTATTATGTTTAAAATTATGTTAGAAAACGCAACACGTTGCCAAGTAAGCTCATGTACGTTTGACAAGAGATTGTGATGAATTGTAGGGTGGACGAGTTTGCTTGAATTTTGGAGAATTATAGAATAATATTACGCGGATGTCTATTATTTGAATGTCTCTGGGACTAGAACCAAAAAAAAAAAAAAAGTTCAGTTGGGCATCTGCATCGGTTTCTGTACTTCTCTATCCACGTAGCTTCACGCAGCTTGTCACTCCGGGAATAGAGCATTATACGATAATTTAGCTGGGTGAGTTAAAGATATGATTTATACCATTAGTTAGACAAGAAAAATAAAAAATGCATTGGTTTATCTCTGTTCGTCTATTTCTCTTTCTGTCTTCAGCAAGATCTTGAGATTAGGGGATAAGGTTGTCCAATGTTCATCTTGCAAAAGTCTCGGCTAGTCCTTTTGTAGACAAGATATAAGAGAGGGAGAGAAAGCATCACAAAGTACAAGCTAATCAGGAGCTGTTGAATTTTTATTACTCCATCTTTCTTATCTTTAATATAAGAGCTAATTGACTTTTTTTAGAGAGATCAAAGAAACTAAATAAGATACTTAATCATATCATATATTGTGCATCATTACATTATAAATCATTTGACAACTCAGACAAATTAATTTGAAGAAAAACGATAAATATATATACTTTAATATAATTTATGTTGCTTTTTAATTCTCTAAACAAAAAAGTCAATTAGCCCTTATGTTAAAGTAACGAAAGTAGTATTTTACAGTAAAGATTCAGTGTTTCAAATGCAGTAGCATTACCTATACTGCGCCCCCAAAAATCTCATTTCTGGGAACCAAAACATGGGTCTAGCTAGAGGCATATTTACTTTGCCTCAAGCATGAGTTTAGAGAAAATAAACAAGTCACATAGCCTACTTTGGCTCTAATAACGCGATAAAAAAGCTTATATTACCTATCCTTTTATTTTTGCATTCGTTTTGATTGAATCAAAAGCAATTAATCCATATATCCTCATTTAAGAAAACAATGATACTATTTTATTTGTAGCTTGTACCCTCTCAATCCTAAGTGTTGAAAGATTGGAATTGCTGGGACCTAAAGATAAGGAATATATATAGTAAGGGTAAAAATGAGGATTATATGCCAAAATGCAAGGATGCATGTATTCTCGAAGATAATATTATACAGGTAGCTAGTACATGATCATTAGGGCAAGTGTAATATATTAATGATGGAGGGAATCATGGAGGCATTAGCGCTGGCCAAACATGAATAAGAGATAAAGTCGAGCCTTATGTGAGAAAAATGAATCACATTACACACAACATGACTTGGTATTCCTCAACTTTCCATGCTTGCACAGTGTCTCATCCAAATTAAAAACCAAGTGATGACTTTACAAGTGCCCAATACATTAAATGCTGCTGAGTCATATCGTGCATGTACAACAGTTTCAGCCACTTTCAGGCATACACGTTAAGGTTTTGGTCCTAATTAACTGGCTTCCATGTGCTCCATGTGAAGTTATTGTCAACCAATTATTGGTGTATGACCATAAAATCAAAGGAATACTGTAGCTCAAAATGGATTTTTGGTTTAGTCCCCTTCTCATTTAAAAAATAATTCTCTCTCTCTTTTTTTTAATAGAGGGTGAGTCTAAGAAAAAATGATAAGATTATTGTCATGTAATTTAAAAATGAAGTTTTCAAATCTTGAAAAGGCCTCTCCGGAGAACAAGGGGGTAAGACTATATGCATATTTTATCTCTAACCAATAAGAGTCTTGTGCACTGGGTTACTGCACTTGAACTTCTGTTAATATCTCTAATATGTTAGCACCTCTTCTGACAAGACTATACTAGATATGTCTCCCATTTTTATCAAAATTTTAAGAGAGAGATACCAACAAGCATAATGACATGCATGATAACGAGTAAAATTGAAATAAGGCATATGGATTAACTATGTTAATTAGAAGCTGGTCTGATTATTTTGCCAACTTTTGAGAGATACTACAGAATATATATTTTACGTCTCTAAAGGACGTCCGTTTTTAAAAAAGGGAGGTAAAAAATAAAGACGATGGCATTTTTATAATTATAAATGAGAACTGAATAGCTTTAAACGTCCTCAATTTAAATAGGGACGTCTAAAGTGTGACTTTACATACTTTAGACGTTCATATTTAAATTAGGGACATCTAAAGTAAAAAAAAAAAAAATTACTTTAGACGTCCTCATATATATTGGGGATGTCTAATAACTATTTTGGCGTCCCTGATGATACATCGAGGACACCCTTTGGCGTCCCTATATAAATGAGGGACGCCAAAGGGGGTCCCTCATTTGAAAAAAAAAAATTTTAAACTTTAGACGTCCCCAATATATATGGGACTTTAGACGTCCCCAATTATATATGGGGACGTCTAAAGTATCCCTAATTTCAATTGGGGACGTCTAAAGTAAAAAAAAATTTAAAAAAAAATAATTGAACAACTTTAAACGTTCTTAAATTAAATCGGGGACGTAAAAAAAAATTCAAATTTTTTCTGACAGTCTTTATTTGTCAGTTTTATATTACTTTTACACTCATCTTTCCCTTCCCATCACCGCAAACACAATAAGAGACACTACCTCCACACCTTGAGCTCTTACTTCTTTTTCTTTATATGCTCCTTTTACTCTTGCTTCTTCCTTTCTCTCTTTTTTTTTCAACTCCAGATCCTGTAATGTTTTCTTACCTTTTTTCATTATTTTATCCTCTTTCTCTTTTTTCTTTGGGTTTTCCTTCTATTTTATCTTCTAACTTGTGTTGTTATGGTTTGTAGATCAGGATTCTGAAATATGCTTCATGGCTACGTTCCCGCTGAGAAAACAAGGTTCATCTCTTGCTATGAGATTTCAGCTTTGGAGTTTCAATAATAGAAGGAGATAAGTTTTTTGCAACTAATTTCTTTTATTGTTTTCATCTTCTCCCTATGAGATTTCAGTTTTGGAGTTATTATTGTGTAGATTTGGATTGTAGATACTAGATCTGTAGTTTTATTGATGATGATCTGTAATATCTGAGTTTAAATACTGTTTAATTCATATCTGTAATATAAACGATTTATTTAAAAAAAACAGCACTTTAGATGTCCCCATTTTAAATTGGGGACATCTAAAGTGAAGTCCCCAATTTAAAATGAGGACGTCTAAAGTCCAGACTTTAGACATCCTTTTATTTACGGACGTTATTGTCATTTTTTACTACGTCTTTCATATAGACGTTTCTTTATTTTTAGACGTTAAAAAACTTAAAAAATGGACGTTAAAAACATTTTTTATAGTAGTAGAGAGTTTTTAATCCAAGTCAATTCTACCTATAAAATAAGCATCGTGTCAAATGGTAGCGCGCAATTTAATGAGAATAATAAAATCTCTGCTGGCCGTTTCTTCAATTGAGATTGATAGCTATTAGTTTATTATATAATTATATCATTTTTATTTAAGAATTCATAAGGCTACGGATACATGCATGAGAGCGTCGGTGGCGCAGTAATTAATTAGCTTAGCTTATCCATCATCAGTAATTAATTAAATTAACTCACAAAACGTAAAAGTGGCTCTTTAATTAATCTCTGAATTTTTTTCAAAAAATGAAACGATCAGATTTTGATCTGCACTCAAATGACGCAGTTATATATAGAGAGACAGGCAGACAGATATACACTCCTATATATTTGTGTGTGTGTGTGTGTGTGTGTTTGTGTTAACACGTTGATCTATTCGCCCGTTAATATGATGTCTTTAAATAAGAAATTACCCAGTCACGTGCATGGCTCTCTTGGTCCACCTGAGATTGACAACATCAAATTTTACCGTTGTGATTCTTTTTTCAGACTTAAAAAAAAACGTATTGTGCGCCTCGATGGTGGTTTCTGGGCAATTAAGAAGGATATTATGTATCAGGAAAAAAAAGAGAAGGATTTAATTAATTCGATTTTTCTAATCAGTCTCCTCCTATTTTCTTGCATCGTATCGTGTACTTAATCCAAGAGCTAATTCTTGGGTATTAAGAAAATGGGAAAGGCAGGGATTTAATTACCAAGAAGTAATGTGTTGTTATTTCTGGTAAAAGAAAAAAAAGAATTTGTTATTGCATGCTCATCACTGTCACTGGGACTTGATAATTAAATCCCTTCTTTAGGATCTTACAATAATTCCCTCTAAAAAAATTAGTTAAATTAGTTATCGGTAATAAATGAGTATTAGTGTTTCTAAAACATCTTTAATCTTGTGCATTGAAAATATTTCTTGCTAGGAACGCTCTTGATATATATAATCAATAGAGATACTTTAAAGTAAAAATGATAAATTTGTGAAATAAAATACATTGAGGTCTTATATTTAATAATAAAGTAAAACCCTTATCTTTTTTTTTATTATTAAAGTAAAGCCCTTGTTACTCTTATATTTGGGCACGGGTTAGTATATCAAAAGCGAAATTGTTACAACTTAACATCTGTTATAACTTGCAAGAAAGACTTTTTTATGTTCCCATCTTCCTCACTTGAAAAAAGACACTTTTACATTTTTTGAGATAAAACGCATCTCATATATTTATTTTATACAATGCAAAATTATTTAAAATAAGTTAAATTAAACAAACACAAACACATGCATGGTACATTAATTAAAGTTGGGTCGATCTCCTCTTCTCTGTACGGCTGTACCCCCTAGACTGATTCTGATACAGAGAGTTCAGAGATTAACAATTTTGATCATTTTAAAAGATACAATACAATACAATAATAAGACGTCACATGAATTCTGAAAATTTCCCGCAACTAAAATACAACCCCCTCGAACGAATCTCGCTTGTTGAACCCATTTAATTAGTTGACCAAAAAAAACCATTTAATTAATTCGGATTCGTTTAATTAATTAATACCGAAGCGCACATGTTTAATGGACAAAGTTGAGAAGGAATTGTATGCTTGAATGGCTGGAAATGATCCTTGATTCGTGCTTTTGGATGTTACCTGTTGAAGACAATTCTTAACGGAAAAATGCATGTTTGGTTGGGTGTAAAGCCGATCTTGGGTCCCAAATACGTACTCCCATCACTTGCAGGATCCAGCATCATTAATATTAATTAAGTGGATTAGAAAAAAATAAGTGGATTAGACGAACACCAAAAGAAATTAAGAAAAGTCAATCTTTATATATTCCCTTTGACTGCACTCTAATCTACTCCAATTAACAAGCATTTTGTTGTAGCGTGTGGTTGTTGCTCGGTCATGCTCTGAAAAATCAGCTTGAGCTGTTTCCATTTTGGCACTCCTTTTTTTTTTGCCCCCAAATCACATGACGAGTCAAATATTCCTTGTATTTAATCATTAACTCATTGCTGCATACTTTATTCCTTCTGTCCATATATTTCTATTTGTTTTTCAAAAAAAATATTGTTTTACTTGAAGGCTTAGTTTTGCGATGTTTGGTTTTTATAGTAGTTAGCTTCATCAGGCTCATTTTCGTTAATTGGAGTCTTCACTTCGTTACAAGTCCCATATTAGAGAATTTCACAAGTGAAGTATAATTTTTAAGTTTAAAAAGAATAAATCAATTTTTTGAGATTAGTCTCTCCTTCATGCTTATTTTCATAATAAAGGTGGATGTTGGCTCTCAAAAGTTATGAGCCCCACCTAGTGAAGATGGGAATGATACGTGCTAAAAGATTTTAATAAGTACATTTTAATTTATTAAAATATATATATAGACTATAAGCCAACTGCAGTTAATATTTATCATACTTAACAAGTTTAGCGCATATATATAAAATATTTCAAATATAATTTTAATTTTAATTATATGTGACCACCAACTTTTGGAAGTTGGAAGAATGAATTTTATGAATTTGATCAATTAGTCAATATTCATATAAATCGGTACCCACTGACTTGACTATGAGTAGGACTTGGATCACATGCCACATAGTGTGTGTGAGAGAGAGCTGGGAATATATATGTATGTATGTATACTCACGGAGGAGGCTAAATTCTTTGGGAAGACTCTTCAAAATTAATCTAGTGTACCTAAAATAGCTCGAGTTGTGTAGGTATATAACTGTTGTAATTGCAAAATAATAAGATATTTTTTTGGCCGGCAACAAAATAATAAGATTGAAGTTTCATTCCTGGCGATGCTACTTTTCATGCATAATTGTAGTTTTTAATTTTGAAGGAAGCTTAATAACAAGTGTTTGTTTGTGACTGTGTGTATGTATTCTTAACAAGTGTTTGTGAGTATCGTGGCCTAAACAAAAGGTTGCATGTTATAACCTCTGAGAGTATATGATGTGAAAAAAATTCCTACAATGAATTATTTGAACTAAAAACTTATTAGGGTGAATGGATGACACGAAATTAAAGTACCATCTTTGTTGCGTTTAATATTGTTCTTAAGATCTGTTTTACTTTTCTGTTTGTATTAATTCCCATTAATATTTCCTTCAGCGTGATTTTTTTCTTCCAATCGCACGTTTCAGCCTTCGTACTGCTTTCTCAAACAGGCTCTAGCTTATCCGTCATCTCAGTATTTTTTTTTTTAGAAAATTTCAATAAGCCCCCTACGTAACAAATTAATTTCAGTTAACCTCTAAACTTCCTGAAACCTCACTGTAACTTATGGTCAAAATGAACTTAATTTTTTTGAGTTAAAAGAAAATGATGCCCTTACTTTTTTTTATCTTGTAAATTGTCTTATTTGTATTGTAAATACCCATATTTATCTTATAAATAGCCAAAATATTTTTAATTTACTAGGTTCTTTTAAATCCCTTTATTTATCTTATAAATATCTTTATTTATCTTTTAACATTTTTAAAGTTCTTTATTAGAGATTTTCCCGTAAGTTAATTCCCAGTCACAATAATCAATTATGTTTTTATTCGGTGACATTTAAACGAATAAACTAAACAAGTCACCCAAAAAAATCTTTGGATATTCTTTTTTTTTTTTATTACATTAGAGAAACCTTCAAGGCAAGTTACCCAGTGTCAAGACAACTTGGATGATCTGCCTCCAACAGAGAAACAAGACTACCAGTAAGGCTGAGAACGTGGTGAAAATCATGCAGAGCATTTAATGCCTGTTTAGCTAGCCAGTCCGCTACGTTATTTGCATTCCGAGATTCATGAGTCAAAGTTACTTCCCAATCTCTACAAAACATTGGTTGGGCTTCCGTTGCATTGGTTGGAGAGATAGCTTCATAATCTTCAAGCCATGAGGGTTGTTTCTCCTCCCTTTCGAATTTCCTAATCACAGGATGATCTTGCTCACTCTTCCTTTCCCGACTTCAATCTCGTTCTCACATCACTCTAATTGCTCCTCCGCTGCAGTGGGAGCGGGGGGTGGTTCGTTTGATGGAACTCCCCGCAGTGGGCAGCAAGCAGGTTTTCTCGAGAGCACATATCAGACCAAGACGCTACGGAAGGCCTTAGGGCTCAAGCCTTAATGATTCGAATATTTTAACAAACATAAAATCAATTTTTTAGCTAACTTCATATGAATCATGATATTTAGTTTTGCCCCCCTTTCAATACCCACTTCTCTATTTTCAAACAAAATGTTTCACATCATTTTTATGAGTATTTTTCATATGTGAACTTTTATAAAAAAAAATATTTTGTTAGAGAAACTATTTTTCTATGTTTTAAAAAGACTCAGCTAAATTTGGCATAAACAAACTTGGTCTGCCTCTTTCTGGAAACATACCAATTCTTAGAAATTCATTTTAAGTTTGGTTAGCTATGGTATTGCAGTAAGAACAATGTGTATTAGAAAACGAGCACACAAGAAATTGTTGATTCAATAATGATGTCATTTATTTTGGTTGTGAGGATGATGACATCGTCAGACACTTCACCGTCAGACATACACAGCAACAAAATGAAGTTGCAAAACGCATGAACCAGGCTTTGCTGAAGAAGGATCGGCGTATGTTGTCCAATGCTGGCTTGGGCAAAGAATTTTTGGCTGAGGCAATAATATATGCGTGTCACCTTATTAATCATCTACCATCTACTGCTATTGGTGGTAAGACACCATTAGAACATTGGTATGAAAAACCTGCTACAGATTATGATTCTTTGCATGTTTTTGGCTCAATTGCATACTATCATGTGAAAAAGTCAAAATTGGATCTGAAAGCAAAGAAAGCTATTTTTTTGGGATCTCTTCTGGAGTCAAATGATATCGTTTGTAGTGCTCGAAGACAAAGAAGATTATATTCAGCAGGGATATTACTTTTGATGAATATGCTATGGTGAAAGGTAGTAGCTAAAGATAACAAGCAAACTGATGTTGTTTCACAACAAGTGAAGTTTGAAGGAAAGATGATTTTCCTAGTATAAGGAACAAATGGGGGAACAAATGGAGAAACAAAAGAAGACTTTCCTGTGGAAGAAGAAGAGCCAGTTGAGAGGGAGGTTCCAACTCATAAACCTTAACAGCAACAAAAATCAATAGAAACTAGCAAGCCAAAACGAACAATAAGAAAGCCTACTCATTTCATGTATATGGTGGCTTGTGCAACCTCAATTGTAGCCGATGATATTCCTTCAACTTATAAAAGGGTTGTTCAGAGCTCAGAAAAGGATAAGTGGAGGAATGCCATGAATGAAAAAATGTAGTCCCTTTATCAAAGCGGTACGTGGAAATTGGCCAACCTCCCGAAGAATAAGAAAACAATTGGTTGCAAATGGGTGTATACAAAGAAAGAAGGACTTTCTAACCAAGGAGATGTATGCTACAAAGCAAGATTGATAGTTAAAAAGCTATGCTCAAAAGAGGGAATAGATTATAATGAGGTATTTTCTCCAGTTGTGAAACATTCCTCCATTAGAATTTTTTTGGCTTTGGTAGTATAATTAGATTTGGAACTAATTCAGATGGATGATATAACTGCCTTTTTAAGTGGAAACTTGGAAGAGAAAATCTACATGACTCAACCAGAAGGATTCAAAGTTGCTGGAAAGGAGAATATGGCATGCAAACTTAAAAAATCGTTATACGAATTGAAACTGTCATCAAGACAATGGTATAAATAATTCGACAAGTTTATGTTTTGGCATAAGTACAGAAGAAGCAAATAAGATCATAGTGTCTATTTGTATAAGCTTGAAGATGGATCCTTTATATATCTCCCTTTATATGTTGATGATATATTGATAGCTTTGAAAAATCAAGCAGAAATTGAGAAGCTAAAGGTTCAACTGAAAAAGGAGTTTGAGAAGAAGGATTTAGGTGAGGCAAAGAAAATTTTTGGCATGGAGATAAAAAGAAAATGACAATAAAAGAAACTCTTTTTTTTATCTCAAAAGGAGTATTTGAAGAGGATACTATATCAATTTGGTATGAATGAGAGAACGAAATCTGTTAGCACTCCACTTGCTCCTCATTTCAAGCTTAGTGCTAATATGTTGCCAAAGGATAAAGATGAACAATAATATATCTCAAGAGTACCATACGCAAATGCTGTCGATATATACAATGATTTGTACAAAACTTGATATTTCACAAGCTGTTGGAATTATGAGTAAGTATATGTATGATCTAGGAAAGAAATATTAGCCATGAAATGGAGTCTACTGCATATTCGTAATACTATAGATGTTGGATTGGTCTTTGAGTAGGAAGATGATCAATGTTTAGTTGGATTTTGTGACTCAGATTTTGCAGGTGATTTGGACAAACGAAGATAAATTACTGGTTATGTGTTTACTCTTGGAAACACATCAATTAGTTGGAAGTCTACTTTACAATCAACAATTGCCTTATCTACCATGGAGGCAGAGTACATGGCAATTACAGAGGCTATGAAAGAGGTAATTTAGTGTCAAGGATTGCTCGGAGAGCTTGGTATTAGTCAAGAAAGCATCATAGTGTTTTGTGATGGCCAAAATGCTATTTAATTAGTAAAGAACCAAGTTTATCATGCAAGGATGAAGCATGTTGATGTTTGATATCACTTTATACAAGAAATTTTAGAAGAATGTGGAGTCATGATCCAGAAGATACGGACAAGTGAAAAGCATGCTGATATGCAGAAAAAGTGATGACTTCTACCAAATTTCAACATTGTTTGGATATGATCAATATTGTTGAACATTGATTATTGAATTGAAAGCACAACCAGAATTTGTATTAGGTTCTCTTTTTCTATAAAAAAAAAAAGAATTTGTAGTTAGGAGAAATTAATAATGTGGAAATTCTGCCCAGGTGGAGATTTGTTGGTTGTGGAAATTTTGATCCTTAATATAATCCTTATACTGATATACTTTTAACGAGTTTTAGTTTTAGTTCACAACTTCATATACTTAAATTTAAACTAAACGCTCATGAAATCATAAGGATCAAAAGCAATAATCTAAAAATACAGAAACTAAAACTAAAATTCGATCAAACTAGAAGGAGCAACAATTATATTAACTATTTTTCTATTTGATGAAAAAAAGTGTGTATAAAATTTAATTTTTGTTTTCACCAATTTTTTCTTCACTCTAGAATAATTTTTCAAATTTAAACGCGTCTACAAATTTTAATGCATTTTATTGAGCTGCAGGAATGGTAATCAAGAATTATCTCTTAATTCTGCCTTTTATTATCATCAAGAACTTATCTCCCAGGAAACCAGATACAGTGAGATAATTCATTTATGCCCACAACATAATGATACGAAATTACAAACCACCATTGGGGTCAAACAAATAAGACAAAACAGAAACAGAATAAAAATAAAATAATAACACAAAATGCACACTTAGTTGTTTGCGAAGGCACAGTGCTTCCTGATCTGCCCTTGTGTTCCAGTCTTGACATTGATTAGGATCATCTTCTCCATAGACTTTGCAAATTCAGCCCAGAAATTCTCCACTGAACCCTGAAGCAGTTGGTTGAGCAGAGATTTTGTAACTGGGTTGTTCAACAAAGCAGCATCTGATTGGAATAGGCCCCTTCTCTTAGCCACTTGACCATAATAGCCAAGATCAAAGGTCTTGCGGCTTCCAGGGTCCATCTCAATAAGTGTGGTGCGATCAGTGATGGTCTTGCACTTGAACTTCTTGAGATTCTCTGCATATTCCCTGTCTAGAGATGGGTCTTCGTCCCCTTTACCAGTGAAGTTGAACAGACGGTTTGACAATGACGAGCAGTGGGCGACCCCAATTGTGTGTGCACCTGGAAAAAAAAAAGTGAAAATTTTTCATGGTTTAGAAGCACTATTTCTGCGTAACATAACATGCCCGGTAAGTGTTTGTCAAAATACCTGAGAGAAGGACCAAGTCTTTCAAATCAAGTCCCACACCGGCAAAGAGTCTTTGGAGGGTGGTGATGTCGTGGAATGGAGCTGGAAGGATGACTTCTGTAGCCTTAGAGACGTTACCATCCCTTCTACCTGTAGTAACTGTCCAGGAGGGACCACCCTACAAAAATGGAAGAAAGAAACAAGCAAATGGGTCAGTTCTGTTCTGGAAGGGGGAAAAAAGTGTAATGAAAAGATAAGGATAGATGAAGCAGAGTTTAAACTTACAGTGGCGACAATGGCGTCTCTGGCAGTAAGAGCTAGAATATCAGCACAAGAGACAACACCAGGGCATTCAGCTTCAACAGCGCTCTTGACACCGTCAATGAAGTTAAATCCTCTGAGGGTAAGATTTGGTAGGGCATCCTTCTCAGCTTTGTTATTGGCTGTTGAGTTCAGAAACAATGATGCATCGCAACCCTGAAACGCCAAGTCTTAGTTCCTCATTACAACAAAATGTGCTTCATAGATTAAAGGTTGACCTAGTGCACAAGGCTCCTATCAGTGAGGTGTGGGGAGGATATGATGTATGCAGCCATGGTACATCAGTGCTTCTTAGATATATGCTAAAAATGCTGAGTTAAAAAATAAGCATGAAATGGAAAAGAGAAATGTCTGAAATGCTTACTCTGACAAGGCAGTCATGGAACTGCAATCTAATTATGGCAGCTGCTAATGAAGGAGCATTGGGGATATGCTCACGAACATACTTGTTGACGATCTCCTCGGCTTTTGGGCAGGTATTGGCATAGAAGTTTGCTTGCAATTGAGCCTGAGTTGATCCACTGATAGCTAAAAGACACAGAATCAAAGCCCTCAAGAAACTCTGGCTTGCCATTCTCGTGTTGTTTTTGCAATGCTCTTGGTTGGTTGCCAGAGTCTTTATCTAGAGGTGTGTATATATAGTGACTTACTTTCTTCAAACAATTAAAGTAATTCCATCTCTGAGGATGATTCATACTAGTGGTTATATATTTATTCACTGGCTGCGCCAAATCATAGAGATGTCTTAGCCAACCAACATGTGCCATAAGGTATTACTTCATGCTACTTTATTATTCTTCTTCATCCAATAATGTTATCAGTATAATAAAAAAATGGTTACTTCTATGGAAGCAACCTCCAAAAAGAGAGCCTTTTGAATACTTCAACTAATACATATCATTTTACCTGTTACTATAATTTCTTAAACATAAAGAGTCACATCAGAGCTAATGACAGATTTGGTTATTGAGAGTGCTTAACGACCTCGTATCATCCATGTAACCAACCATGCGATAAGACTTGTGTTTGTTGTTGGAGAGCCATCCAGCTCTAAAATTTGATATGTCATAATGTGGATCTCTAAGATTTTGATCAATTTTATCTAGGGACTAATACATGTATAGCAGATAGAATTAACCTTTGGAAGAAACCAATGGTAGGCTCAAATATGTGTCAATATTTTGAAGTGAACGATATATTCAAATATATATATTTCACGAGACTCCAGCGAAAAATTCCAAAAAAACATCTGGGGGCTCACAAATAGCGGTAAGGGCCAATACAGCAAGCATTTGACTTGCACCGGCTCCAACGGTTTAAAAATATTGAAATACAGTTGGGCTGGTTATTATGTTTAAAATTATATTAGAAGACGCTACACGTTGCCAAGTAAGCTCATGTTTGGCAAGAGATTGTGGTGAATTGTAGGGTGGACGTGTTTGCTTGAATTTTGAAGAATTATAGAATAATATTGCGCGGATGTCTGTTATTTAAATGTCTCTGGGGCTAGAACCTAAAAAAAAAATGTTGATTCAGCTCCGCATCTGCATCGGTTTCTCTACTTCTCTATCCACGGAGCTTGTTACTCCGGGAATAGAGCATTATACAATAATTTAGGGGGGTGAGTTAAAGATCTGATTTATACTATTAGTTAGATAAGAAAAGTCCTGGCAAACTTATTTTTTAATTTTAAAAAGCCATGTGGTAACTCTAACGGCCACCACCTAATCGTTGGCGGTGGCACGTGGCAACTCTGATGGCTTCCACCTCGTTGCCGGCATCTAGATTCGCCACGTGGTGCAACCTGCCTTCTCCACGTGTTGCAACCTCTTCTTTCCTGAAAGTGCAACTTAACTTGTCCTTCTTTAGTTTAAATCCATGACCTCATCCGTACACGTTGGATGCATTATCAGATGGACTCGACTACTTTGGGGTTTTATTATTACACAATTATATATATATATATATAATCTTATTATATATAATCAATTATTTATAAATATATATTTGTTTATTATATATAAATGTAATAATAATAGAAAATAATTTTATATATTCTTATAATTTTTAATATGAATTAACTTCAAATTAAAAAATTTTACATCTTAAATAAATGTCATATGGCTATATTTTTGTCTAATTTCTAAAATTAAATTTTTGTTAACAGTAATTACTAACTAATAATTTTTTATTAATATTAATTAATAACTAATAATTTTATTTTTTATAAATAATTTTTAAATGACCATTTTGCCTCTATAGGGACCAAAACCTATGGTCGGAAACTTGAGGAGCCAAAACCAAAATGAGAAAAAACTTGAGAGATGAAAGATTGTATCAATCCTAATTTTTAAACATTTATATAGCTAACAATATCATAATTTTAATTTTTATAAATATATATTTTTTAAATTTAATTTAATTAAATAATAATAATTTTTTAATTTTTTCGATGGAATTAGCCAGGAAATTTTTCTGTGGCAAGAAAATTCCGTCAGAAAGTTTGCTATGGAAATTAATTTGTCACGGGAAAAATTCCGTCAAAAACTTTTCCGACGGAATTTGCAACTGAAACAAATTCCGTAGCAAATTCCGTCAAAAATTTATTATTTTTTTGTAGTGATATTATATGTTATGCATCATTACATTATAAATTATTTTATAACTCAAGCAAATTAATCTGAAGAAAAAAAATAAATAAACATACTTTAATGTAACTTATCTAACTTCCTAAATTTCTACAAAAAAAAAATCAATTAGGTCTTATATTAAGGATTAGAGGTAGCATTTTGCAATAAAGATTCAGTGTTTCAAATATAGTAGCATTATTTATGCGCCCAAAAATTTCTTTTCTGGGAACCAATTAAAACACGGGTCTAGCTAGAGGCATAATTACTTTGCCTCAAACATGAGTTTAGTGAAAATTAAAAAGTCATATAGCCTACTTTGGCTCTAGTAACGTGAGAAAAAAGCTTATATTACCTGCCCCTTTATTTATGCATTCGTTTTGATTGAATCAAAAGCAATTAATCCATATATCCTCATTTAAAAACACAATATTACTAATTTATTTGTAGCTTGTAACCCTCCCAATCCCAAGCGTCGAAAGATTGGAATTTCTGGGACCTGAAGATAAGGTAACAATATTGAGGATTATATGCCAAAATGCAAGGATGCATGTATTCTTGAAGATATATAATATTATACAAGTAGCTAGTAGATGATTATTAGAGCAAGTGTAATATATTAATGGAGGAAATCACGGAGGCGTTGGCGCTGGCCAAACATGAATAAGAGATAAGGTCGAGTCTTATGTGAGAATAATGAATCACAGTACACAACATGACTTGGTATTCCTCAACATTCCATGCATGCACAGTGTCTCATCCAAATTAAAACGCAAGTGACTTTACAAGTGTCCAATACATTAATGCTACTCCGACCAGGGAAAGCGCTTTTAATATCGTGTACGTACAACAGTTTCTGGCATACACGTAAAGGTTTTGATCCTAACTGGTTTCCATGTGTTCCATGTCAACCAATTACTGTTGTAATGTTTTCCAAACGATAGAGGACCATAAAATCACGGGAATACTGTAGCTCACACTGGATTATTGGTTTAGTCCCCTTCTCATTTAAAAAATGATTCTTTGTTTTATAAGAGGGCGAGTTTAAAAAAAACGATAAGATTGTTGTCATGTGATTTAGAAATGATGGTTTCAAATCTTAAAAAGACCTCTTCTCTTTATAGGGGGTAAGACTATATGTATATTTTATCTTTGACCAAACCTCATTTAATGAGAGTTTTGTGCACTAGGTTATTCATACTTGGACTTCTGTTAATATCTCTTACATGTTAGCACTTCTTCTGGCAAGTCTAGATATGTCTCCCATTTTTATCAAAATTTTACGATATATATATATATATATATGAACAAGCATAATGACATGATCATAAAGAGTAAAATTGAAATAAGGCATATGGATTAACTATGTTAATTAGAATCTGGTCTGATTAGTTTGCAAATTTTTGAGAGAGAGAGAGAGAGAGAGATTAGCTAGCTTGCAATTATTTTTTTTTTAATTCAAGTCAATTTGTTTGTCATTTTTCTACCTATGAAATAAGTATCGTGTCATATGGTAGCGCGCAATTTAATGAGAATAATAAAATCTCTGTTGGCCGTTTCTTCTTTAGTTTAATACATTAAGAATTGAGATTGATAGTTATTAATTTAGTATTTAATTATATGTCAGTGGCACAGTAATTAATTAAATTAACTCACAAAACGATGCCAAAGATTCTTCCATGCAGTGGTAAACGTTATAAGAGTGGCTCTTTAATCTGTGACTTGTTTTCATAAAAATGAAACGATCAAATTTTGATCTGCAATTTTAATTTTAATTAAAGATTTAGATAGTCCTCGTAACGTAATTAACGCGCAGTTATATATAGAGAGAGACAGGCAGGCAGGAAGGCAGACAGACATACACTCCTATGTATTTGTGTGTGCGTGTCACGTTGATCTCTTCGCCCGTTAATATGGTGTCTTTAAATAAGAAATTACCTAATCACGTGCATGGCTCTCTTGGTCCACCTTTGAGATTGACAACGTCAAATTTTACCGTTGTGATTCTTTTTGCAGACTTAAAAAAAATGTATTGTGCGCCTCGATGGTGGTTTCTGGGCAATTAAGAAGGATATTATGTATCAGGGAAAAAGAAGAAGAAGGATTTAATTAATTCGATTCTTCTAATCAGTCTCCTCCTATTTTCTTGCATTGCTCTCTTGGTCCACCCTTGAGATTGACAGCGTCAAATTTTACCGTTGTGATTCTTTTTTCGAACTTTAAAAAAATGTACTGTGCGCCTCGATGGTGGTTTCTGGGCAATTAAGAAGGATATTATGTATCAGAAAAAAAAAAAGAAGGATTTAATTAATTCGATTCTTCTAATCATCAGTCTCCTCCTATTTTATTGCATTTCATCGTGTACTTAATACATGAGCTAATTCCTGGGTATTAAGAAAATGGAGTATGTAGGGATTTAATTACCAATAAGTCAAAATAATCAATGAGGTGTTATCATTTTTTATTGAAAAAGAAAAAGAATTTGTTGTTACGTGCTCATCATTGTCACTCGGACTTGGTAATTAAATCCCTTCTTTAGGATCTCACAGTAATTCCCTCTAAAAAAATTAGTTAAATTAGTTATCGATAATAAATGAGTATTAGTTTATCTAAAATATCTTTAATCATATGCATTGAAAATATTCCTTAACATGAACCTTCTTAATATATATAATCAATAGAGATATTTTAAAGTAAAATTATAAATTTGTGAGATAAAATACATTAAGGACTTATATTTAATAATAAAGTAAACCCCTTATCTTTTTTTCATTATTATTAAGTTAAAGCCCTTGTTACTGTTATATTTGGGCACGGGGGTAGCATATCAAAAGCGAAATTGTTACAGCTTACCACCTTCCTCACTTAAAAACAGACACTTTAATTTTGTAATTTTTTTAAGATAAAACGCATCTCATGTTTATTTTATACAACGCAAAATTACTTAAAATAAGTTAAATTAAGCAAACACTAACACATGCATCATTAAAGTTGGGTCGTTCTCCTCTTCTCTCAACCCCTTAGACTGATTCTGATACAGAGAGTTTAGAGATGAACAAGTTTGATAATTTTAAAAGATACAAAACAATAATAAGACGTCACATGAATTCTGAAAATTTCCCGCAACTAAAATACAGCCCCCCTCCAACGGATCTCGCTAGGTGAACCCATTTAATTAATTCGGATTCATTTAATTAATTAATACCGAAGCCCACACGTTTAATGGACAAAGTTGAAACGGAATTGTTTGCTTGAATGGCTGGAAATGATCCTCGATTCGTGCTTTTGGATGTTACCTGTTGAAGACGATTCTTAACGGAAAAATGCATGTTTGGTTGGGTGTAAAGCCGATCTTGGGTCCCAAATATGTCCTCTCATCACATGCAGGATCCAGCAACAAGCATCATTAATATTAATTTAGTCGATTATTGTATCAGGAAAAAAAAGTGGATTAGAAAAACAACACAAGAAATTAAGAAAAGTCAATCTTTATATATTCTCTTTGCCTGCACTCTAATGTACTTCAATTAACAAGCATTTTGTTGTAGCGCGTGGTTGTTGCTCCGTCATGCTCTGAAAAATCAGCTTGAGCTGTTTCCATTTTGATGCTCCTTTTATTTTTTTATTTTTTCCAAATCACATGACGAGTCAAACATTCCTTGCATTGAATCATTAACTCCTTGCTGCATACTTTATTCCTTCTATCTATATATTTCTATTTGTTTTTCAAAAAAAAAATATATTGTTTTACTTGAAGGCTTAACTTTTGTGATGTTTGTTTTTGCATAGCAGTTAGCTTCATCAGGCTCATTTTTGCCCTTAATTGGAGTCTTCACTTCGTTACCAGTCCCATATTGGGAGAGCTTCACAAATAAGAGTGAAGTATGATTTATAAGTTTAAAAAGAATAAATCAATTTTTTGAGATTAGTCTCTCCTTCATACTTATTTGGTAAATAAAGGTGCATGTTGGCTCTCAAAAGTTATGAGCCCCGCCTAGTGAAGATGGGGATGATACGTATCAAAAGATTTTAAGTACATTTTAATTTATTAAAATATATATAGACTATAAGCCAACTGTAGTTAATATTTATCATACTTAACAAGTTTAGCGCATATGTATAAAATATTTCAAATATAATTTTAATTTTAATTATATGTGACCACCAACTTTTGGAAGTTGGAAGAATGAATTTTATGAATTTGATCAATTAGTCAATAGCTGACTTGACTGTGCGTAGGACTTGGATCACATGCCACAGTGTTTGTGGTGAGAGAGCTGGGAATATATATGTTTGTATGTGTGTATGTATACACACGGAGGAGGCTAAATTCTTTGGGAAGACTCTTCAAAATTAAATCTTCTAGTATACCTAAAATAGCTCGAGTTGTTTAGGTATATAACTGTTGTATTTGCAAAATAATAAGATATTTTTTTGGCCGGTAACAAAATAATGAGATTGAATAGTTTCATTCCTGGCGATGCTACTTTTCATGCATAATCAATAGTGTAGTAGTTTTTAATTTGCAGGAAGCTTAATAACAAGTGTTTGTGAGTATATCTTGACTTCAACCAAAGGTTGCATGTTCTACCCTCTGAGAGTATATGGTGGGGAAAAAATTCCTATAATGAATTATTTGAACTAAAAACTTATTAGGGTGTATGGGTGACACGAAATTAAAACACCATCTTTGTTGCCTTTAATATTGTTCTTAAGATCTGTTTTACTTTTCTATTTGTATTAATTCCCATTGGCCATGAATGTGGCGTCATTCAATAAGTCATACGTTCTCACTCCAATTCATTGCAAAAATGACTTACTTCCTCTATAAGATAATTTTTTTTTTTAGAGATTAAGAAAATCAAATAAGTTGTTTAATCATATCATATGTTTTGTATCCTTAGATTATAAATCAGTTTATTAGTCAAACTAATTAGTTTGGAAAAACAAATAAAAATATAAATACTCTAAGGTAATTTAATTAGCCTTCTTAATATCTTAAAAAAATAATTTTATCTTATATTTAGGACCAGAGGAAGTATTTTATATCATCTTTAATTAAGAGCCCATATGCTGTCTCCAGAAGTAAACTCAACACAACACAGACCACAAATTTAATCATATTACATGCAATTAAGTCTCTTAATTAATGTGTTGCTTTTAATATTGTTCTTAAGATCTACTATCTTCTTTTTTAATTATGATGTGTTTGAATTTGCTTTTAAAAAATAGCTTTTACAATTTACGAGGTAAGTATGTGAGAGGAGTTTTATATCAATTTGCGAAAAAATGCTTTTAAAACCATCATTTTGGGATAGACGAACACACACTTAATCTCAACTTCACGACTGGCCGACGCCATATATGAATATAATGTGCTATCGCATTCATCTTATTATAGCAGATCACATGGTTTTGTGATTATTGTCAAACCCCATTATCACTCCCGACAATGCAAAAACGACACATTCTATACCCATTCTTTAATTAATTAAAATCCCATGTGTATGCTATGATCGATGGCCCGTAATAACTCCATACAAAAAAGAACCATATTAAAAATTATTCTCACTCCTACAACATACTCCTTTGAACCTCTCTGTGATACTCTGTTTCCTTAATTAGGCCTATATTTTCTCTATTAATCAAGGGACACTTTCTTTTTATGACTAATTAACCGAGAAGAACATGTCCGGCAAGGTGAAGCAAACATTCAGGTAATTGCCATTAGATTCATCATCTACAGGGTTGAAGAAGAGGTAAATGTGGGACCCATCATGGACCCCACAATCACTCAGTGACACCCTTCCTTCCTCATCATCATCAATGCGATTCATCAGATCAGGGCAGCGATCAGGATCATGAAGGAGAATCAGACGGTCACAAGGGATCTTCTGGTGGGCCCCAATCTCCCTCTTTAGATCAGCCACGGTGGAATCATCGCTCACCTGCACGTAGAAAAGTGTTCCAGTTAAACACTCCACCGCCACTTTCATGGCGTCTTATAATAATAATAATAATAATTTCTCTGCTGGCTCTCCGTTTTTGCACTGTAATTTGTGGACTTAATTAATAATGGATTAACAATAATGGGTTTCCAAGAAGTGAAGGGGAAAATTAGGGTGTTTAGCTGCATTGTCGGGAGTTAGTTTTGTGGTCATGAGAGCCAGATTGAAGAGTGTCCACGAAGAGATTTTGTATCCATTAATAAAAAGTCAGAGATTGAAGAGTCAACTCGGGGATTAGCACTAAGATTAGTTGTTAGTTGTTACAGTGAGATAGGAGTATAATTAATTGGAGGATTAGAGGAAGATATGAAAGTTTTATTGGTTAAAAAGTGATTGGATTATCTGTTCTCTTTTTGCTTGTTCATCTTTGGAGCATTTTGCGCGTCAATAGGGAGGATAGGGAGGAAAATGATCTGTATCGTATTTAGTGCCGAATTTTATGCTTGATGAATCATAATTAGACATAACACAATTCTGTTAAAAGCATCTAGCTAGCTAGCTATAGTTTATGTGATTCCTTTTTTATTTCATATATATCAAAAATTAATCTTTTAGTTGTTTCTAATTAAGCTTTCCTTACTAGCTAATATATTCCTCATGTTTTTAATATAAGATATATTTACCTAATTTAATTAGGTAAAGAAAGTTAGTTAAGTTGTTAATATGATATATATTTTCTAAAACATTCTAATCATCTCCTTTAGTTTCCTCCTTCCCTCTCCTCTTTTATTATGGCTGAAAGAGCATCAATAGAGGTAAATTAGAAAAATATTGATAAATATAAAAATCATGCCTTATATTTAAGATTAAGATCAATCCCTCAAATATGTCTTATATTAAAAGTCCGATGAGTTTTTTTTTTTTACAATCCACATTCTTATATTCTAATTTTTAGTTAGAAGCACCATATCCTCTTAACATAACGTGCAAGAAAGTATGAGCCTAATGTCTTTATAATTTTTCATGCTAGGCATAGGATGAAAATAATTTTATTAAATAGAAAGTGCGTTGACCATTAACTATTAAGTTAGATCTCATTATTTTATTACCGGACTTAATGGCCAATGCGTCCTTCTATTTAACTAGAGGGGTCACATTCAGACGTTTTTAAAAGTTGAGGGGCACCATTGTACCTAAAAAGAGTTTAGGGTCTCAGTCTTAGATGCTTCTAGTGCAAAGATTGCTCTTTTACCCAAATTTTATTAATTATTCACATTTTTATATTTAATTTTCAGTTAAAATGCACCATATATTAGTAACTTAATGAGTCTTAGCTCAATAGCTAGTTGTAATGATCAACTTTCAAGATATCTCAATACAATGGAATAACAAGTATATATTCAATATTCAATCCATTTTATAAAAACCATGAGCAACTGGAAATAATACTGATAATAAGAAATAGCAATAAACAGAGGACAAAAAAATGAAGAGGGAAATAGATACAAGGGAAGGGAAAAGGCACTACTATAAAATATAGATATTATTATTCTAAAGAACGTCCCTTTTTAAAAAGGAAAGTTAAAAATAGGGACGGTGTCATTTTTGCAATTAAAGAGGGGGATTGTGTATCTTTAAACGTCCCAAACATAAATTGAGCTTTCTAAAGTTTTGAATTTTGCCTTCATTGCACCAAAATATGAAATTTTAGGGGACTTTAGATGTCCCCAATCTGACTGGGGAAGCCTAAAGTCCCGCACTTCAGGCTTGCTTAGGCTAACTAGGGAAGCCTAAAGTAAACTTTAGATATCTCTAGGCTGACTGGGGATGTCTAAAGTAGATTTTAAAGGTTTGCACCAACGTTTTATCAGTCAGCTCCATCTTGTTCAATGTGCTTTCTCTTCTTTTATCCGTGCTTTCCTCTATCCCAACGACGCTCTTCTTCTTGTTTGTCCGACGGAGCTATAGGCTACTAAGGAAGGGACAAGTGCGCTGTTGTTTTTCTCTCCCCCTCAGAACCATTGTCCAGTTGGTGCCACCACGGGTCTTCTCCTTCTCCGTCATCCACAGGTTTGTCTCTCACTCTCACAACTTTGCTTTCTTTAACACAAAAATACTTGGAACCACTAAAGTTCTGTTTTTGTTACAAAAATGCTTGGAATCACCGTCTCCCTATACATCGTGATAGCGAGTTTCCTTGACACCATCGGCTTACACTGGCCGTGTTGTTTCTATTATTAAGAATTTCAAAATAAAAAAAATGCCCTTTAGTTATTAAAAAAACAAAATTGAAGATACAACCACATTGTTTGCACACTATATAGAGGTCCTGACATAGGAAATTAATAGGAGGCGTTTGTAATAATCCAATGGAGATAACCATGGTGAATTTATAATTGTTTTAATTTAATAGTAACTATGATTTATTGGAGACTTCTGATAAATAAGATTTAATTGGAGTATTATGAAACACCAACAAAATCGTTATTATGAATTCCACTGGACTTGCTTTTTAAACGTAGAAGGATATTTATAAAAGTGCTGGATGTTTCCTTGCCATGTAAGGGACATTGTGGTTTATTATGAATTATTCATCGATCCTATTTCTGCAATTTTAATTTGTTACGCAGTGAAGAATATAAATAATCATTTAAAAAAAATAAAACTTTAGACGTCCCCATTTTGTAATGGGGACGTCTAAAGTGTTGGACTAACTCTTTAGACGTCCCCAATTTGAAATGGGAGAGTTTAAAGTTCAGAATTTACGGACGTTATTGCCATTTATTTTCTACATCGTTTATATGGACATCCCCTATTTTCAGATGTTAAAAGACCTAAAAAAGGAACGCTAAAAATATTTTTTGTTATAGTGAATAAGCACCACACAGAGGGAGATAATTCTCAAGAATGGGACCAGAGAGAATATCATACAAAATCATCCACCTGTAACCATTTTCACCCTTATTATATTATCTCCACTATCAAATCTCACTTGTTTTTGGGCTTTCCATTGGGCCCCACCTTAACCCAAATCCCTTAATGATTGTTAGTTTGTTACACTTGTGCATGTCTACATCCTTTCATGCAAGATAAAAATAAGGGAAAATGACAGCTAGGTCCCAAAATACAGAAAAAATATAAAAAAAGTTCATTTGAAAAGTCAATGGTCAAAAAAGTCCCTAAGGACTTTTCTAATATGAATTCCCAATGTCCATTTACCAAAATACCCCCAAGCAATTTAACCACTATCATTAGTTTTAACATGTTATGCTATGTTTATAACATCGTAAGTCATATTAATAACATAATCAGTTACGTTTACAACATGTATATAAAATGTGTGATTGTGTCGCGTTTACAACCTCTTCAGTTACGTTTACAACTCATTAAATATATCATAACATATTGTAAACGTAACTGACTATGTTGTTAATATGACTTACGATGTTATAAATATAGCATAACATGTTGTAACCAATGACAGTTGTTAAATTGCTTGGGGTATTTTGGTAAATAAACATTGAGAATTCATGTCAAAAAAGTCTCTATAGACTTTTCTGACTATTGACTTTTTAAAGAGACTTTTTTGATATTTTTTTCGTTATCTTGGGACCTAGCTATCATTTTCCCTAAAAATAATTAGTCAGAGCATTTAACTCTTTGTCTTATTGTCTCTATATATTCGTAATTATTATAATAATGCATTGAGTTAAGAATTAAAGTATAATATATGTTTGATTTTCAAAATTGAATAATTAATTATCTTTTCTATAATTAAGATTAAGATTATATGTAATTAGTATAGAAAAAAATATTATATGTAAATAATTTCAATTGTTAAGTAAATTTACTGTTGCACTGATAAAATATAATATATAAAATATTTTTTTTACATTGAGAGGGCTTACTTATTTTTTTTAAGCTTAAACAAACGGCTCTAATTGCGTCTTGTTGGATACTTTTCGGATAAAGCTGCAGCCCTTTAACTTGGAACACATTTTTATGGATCTCTTATGTCATTATTATTGTTTTCATAAATTAAAAAACATTTTGTATATCAAACTTAAAATTGATAACCGTATAAGGAATAAAGCATTCTGGTAAAATTATTCAGGAGCAATTGTTCAAGTGAGTAAGCTGTTCTTCTTTAACAGTAATCTCACATCTCAAATTGCAAGGCAGACGATAATAAACCAAAGTAATATTGCTTTTTATTTCTAGTTTTTGAAGCATAACATGGTGTAAAATCTACAAGAAGAAGCTCCTAACAGTGAGCGCCGTGCAACATTTTTATTGTCTTCTATTTTATTAGTAGTTTTTATTTCTTATATACATTGTTTTATTTCTTTCAATTCGAATGAAGCTTTCCTTACTATAGATCCACATTTTTATATTTAAAACGCACCATATCCTTTCATTCTGGGTACAAGATGAAAATAATTAACCTTACTAAAAACTAAAGAGCATTTTTTGTCTTATTGTCTCTATGTATTCGTATTTATTAAAAATAATGCGCTGAGTTAAAAATTAAAGTATAAGTTTGATTTTCAAAATTGAATAATGATCTTGTCTAGAATTAAGATTAAGATTACATGTAAGTACGACTCCGGTCCTTTTTTTTTTATAAGTCTAGTTTTCCTAATTCTCATATTTTGATGGTGAAATTTATAGAGATGTTAATCACAGAATTCAAGCTGGATGGTATAAATAGAGAAAAGCTACTGAAGTTATTTGTGATCAGAAAGTACCTAACAAGGTAAACGAGAAGTTTTATCGCACTGCTATAAGATCAATAATGCCATATGGTAGTGAGTGTAGGGCTTTAAAGGGACAATATGAATATAAAATAGGGGTAGCCGAGATGAGGATATTGAGATGGATATGTGGTCATGTAAGAAAAAATAATATTCGTAATACTCATACGCAAATGAGTTGGAGTGGCCTCTATTGAAGGAAAAATGGTAAAAAGTCGTTTGAGGTGGTTTGAACATATTCAACGAAGGCCATTGAGTGCTCCGATGAAGAGGGTTGATCAACCAGTATGGAGTCCTATAAAACAAGATCGAGGAAGGCCGAAGTGAATGCTCAATTAGGTCATAAAGAGAGATATTTTGGTTAATAATATATCTAAAGATATGGTTTTCTATAAAACAATAGATTCATGAGGTTTATTCATAATATGGTATGATGCAATTAGTTTGCTTAAATTATGTGGTTTGTTGGCTTATGGAATCATGGAATATTTTAATCATGATTAGAAAGTAATAAGAAGTGAGGTAGATTTCCAATTTACCAAATTGATAATTATCATAAAAAATTCTATGGTCAATTAGATTGGTTGGTAATTATCATGTTGTATTCTAATTTTAATTAGAATGATTGATGCAAAATTTTTTGTGAAATAAATGCATGAATTGAACATGGTTGGAATAATTTCAAACAAATAACATGCATGTAGATGTATTTATTATTGTCTCATCAATCATAGTTAAATTTCCTCGTACATGGAAAGACTTGAAAAAAGTCTTGATTAAACATAAAAAGTAAATCTTTCTTGAGCAAATGGGGGATTATCTTCTCTTAGAAGTAGAGTATGACAAAAGATTACATGAGAAAGTATTATGAGAAGGTAGATGCAATAGAGGAAGGATAGTTTTATAAGATCTCAGACAAAAGAGGGAAGAATATAATTATAAATTCTATTTATATGTTTGGCTATGTTAATTTTAATAATAGAAATGATTCATGAATTGTTGTTGAAATGCTTATAATTTGATTGTTATGATTGTTGTCATGTTTCTACTCCATTTAATTTTAGTATGAAGTTAGTATCAAATAAAAGTTGTCCTGTGAGACAACACGAATATGCAAAAGTGAAAGGATGTTTCATGTATGCTATGATATGTATAAGACCAGACATAGCATATGTTGTGGAAAGATTAAGTAGATACATAAGCAATCCAAGTATGACACACTGGCATGCTGTGGAAAGAGTGTCGAAGTACTTGAAATGAACAAATAACTACAGTTTGACATATAGTGGCAATCCTTCAATTTTGCAAGGATATATAGCAGAATATGCTAGTTGGATAACTCGCTCAGAGAATCATGCAACCACAAGTGGATGGGTATACACCTTTGATGGGGGTGTTATTTCATTGAAGTAAGAGAAACAAACTTGTATAGCAGATTCTTGAATCTTGTTTCATAGAACACAATAGCGTCATGCAATTCATGTAACTGACCCCACTTAACAAGATAAAGGCTTTTTTGTTATTGTTGTAGTATAAGTCTAGTTTACCTAATTCTCATATTTTAATAAAAGTAAATTAACTCATTAAATATGTCCTAAATTGATGTATTTTCTCAATTTTATCCTCATTTATTATTGGTATTCTCAACCATCACTAGTGCAAAAAGTTAATTTGGTATCTGGTAAAATTGCATTTTCACCACAACATATAGGGTGTAGCGGAATTAGCCGTAGCGAAAAATATATATTACGGCGTCACTTGCTTAAGATATGACACCGTAAATGAATATATTACGAAGTCAGTTGCTCAAGATATGACGCCATAAATGAATATATTACGGCATCACACTATAACTAAATCGATGCCGTAATAGATTATTATGGCATCTTGCATATGCTCAACCGACTCCATAATAGAGACGTAATTTGGTTGTTTACGGTGTCTGTTCTTATCTAAACCGATGCAATAATTACACGGTGTCAGTTATGGTCATAATTGATGCCATAATTGTAATATAATTTTTTAAAAAAAAAGAGAGCTAAACTTATATATATTAATTCCTCTTTCAAGAACCTTTTATCATATAGAGCCAATGTACAACAAAGCAATGTTGACCAAAAAAATGTACAACAATGTAAGTCTTGCAACCAATGTATAACATAAATAAATAGTCAAAACAAAAGTGTGTATCTAATATTATCAAATTACAAAAGAGAACCATATACAACTTATCATTCTACTATAATTTTGTTAAATGTAGAAAGTATTTAGATCAAATGTTGCATATCTCTCTTATTTGCCCTTCAGAATATGACTCCAAACTTCAAAAATGCTGCAAATTCAAAAAATCTGCAAGTAAGCAATATTATGAGAAAAGCCAAAGTCTAAACTAAAATTATGATATATATATATATATATATATATATATATATATATATATATATTATATTACCTTATTAAATGAGTTAGTGATGCCCTCAGTGATGATTTTATACATATACCGCATCACATAATATCCACACTCAAAACTTTTGAGTTGTTTATGGTACTTGAATGTACATAAACAAGAACAATCAAATTTAGTAAACCAGTAATATAATTCATCAATCCATTGTTTAAATTTAAAGCATTTACTTTCAAAAGGACCCAATTGACATCACTTTGACCATTCTTTCCCACCAAGATAAAATGCATCTTCAAAGATCTATTATTAAAGAATTGCAAAAAAAATGATATATTCAAATATAATAGAAAAGAGTTTTATAGAAAACTTACGTTTCAAATACTCACTTCATATCTTCACTCACTCACTTCAAATAACCAATATATAGTATGTTCACGTGGGCAAATAACAGCAAGCCTCCAATGATTACTACAATATGAATTCATATTAATATTATGTCATTAAGAAAGTTTTTACTTTAGTGATAAATAAATTAGAAATAAATACCTTTCTATAAATGGTGCAAAGTGCAAACCAACATTTTTTATTCCTTTCTTTAATTGTCCTTCCAATATATGAAATTCTCTCAATTACATTATTGTTTCTAGACGATTGAATAGAATGTAGGCACAAGAATCCATGATTATTAATCTTACCCAATTCTTTGCAGAGATTGTGGAGATACCTATAAAAATGGGAAATAAGTTAGTGAAGAAATTAAAAAAACTTAAATGTTAAATTCAAAAATAAAAGTGCATACTTTATTAAGAAAAAGTTGAATAATTGATATATTCAACCAATCAAAAGAAATGAGGTCAAGAATATCCCGCTTGAAGATCTTTAATTCAAAAGGGTGCTCTACAATCTCCTTACTCACGTTCAATCTAATGAAGTCGTCCATATCGATAACAAAAGAAGCCAACCGTCTCAAACCATTTTGCTTTGGTTTGGCACTGAGTCCTATTGCTTGTTGAGAATTTGAATAGAAAGAATCTTTTGATTTTTGTAGTTCCTAATTAATAAATCAATAGTAATAAAAAATTGAAAATGCATACTATTTTAATTCAACTAAGATGCTTGCAAACAGAATTTAATAAACACTAAGATGCAATTATTCAACTAAAGTCATCTAGCAAACAAGGACTATTAGCAGCCTAGAGACTACAGAGTTAAAGATCAAATATTGACAAATAAAAAATTGAAGCATAACAACAAAGGGAATAGAAGAAATAATTCTCCTATTTTAATTTTTGAACCTGGCAAAAATCAAATACTATTGAGGACTAATCAGAATATAAGAAACTAATAAACCTGCAGCTTCAATAGTTTATATATGATCTGAAAAGGAAGTTATGAGCTTCCCAATAGACGAGTAATGAAAAGAAATCTTGGTCAAAAACGTGAAGATGAAGCAATCAATGTATATTTGCAATAAATTAAACCAGGGATCGCTGGTCAACATATGGTGTACACAACCATTAATCTTGCCAATATATCAAAATCACAAAGGAAATGTTACTGCATTATTTGATAAGATCACAGTATTTGCATTTATTTACACTATTTGTTAATGTTTTAAATTACATTAAAACTAATATGAGTTTTTCACATTGGCTCATCAAAACAGTTGTAGTAATAATGGGAAGAACTAATGGCGAACAACATATGTTGATGTTTTGAGGGCACGTTAGGGACCTCTTTTGGAATAGACTGAGAACAGATAACTAGTTAAGCTTGAACCTTTTGGAGTTTAACCTAAGCTTCCTGTGGACAGCTGGACTCCTTCATTTTCACTAATTATATATACATTTTGAAGTTAAGCTCTACGGCCATTTTTTTAATATAAGAGAAAATAAATAAATATGTTAATTAGTAGAGTGGACGTAGCTTGATTTGATGCGAGGCACAGATGGATTTTGGAGCATAGAAAGAGTACTTCATCTAAAATATAAGCTCTAAAAGCTATTTAAGAAAAAACTTACCCGTAGAGCTTAGGAGTTCAACGCTTCCGAGGCAAACTCTGAACCAATTTAACTTCTGCAACCCATGAACTTGATGATGGTGATAAAGTGTTTGAGGCACAATACAGATTGTGAAATTAAGAATGAAAGAGAAACAATAATTATCAGGGAAAAAAGGAAGAATGACTTGTTGAGCTTATAGGGAAGACGAGGGAAAAGAAGAAAATTTGAGAGCCAAGAGTTTAACAGTTGCACGGGAGAGGGAAAAAAAAGACGGTGTTGAGTTTAGGGGTGGATCGAGGAAGACGGGGTGGGACCAAGTAGTGGATGTGAGATTAGATTTAGTTTAATGATAAAAATATTAAAAATTTAATAATCTTTTAAAAAATATACACACTAACGTTTTAGCCAAAGATCACAATCTACAAATAAATTAATAGATAGATATTAGGTTCCATGATCTTTTAAAAATATAATATATGCAGTAACATTTAGCTATATATAGCGTTTTGGCCAAAAGATCATAATCTTTTAAAAAAAAATCTATAAATAACAAAGAAAATTAAAAAGCATGTCAGTATTATTTAGCCTATAGAACTACCATTATTAATTTTTTTTAAAAAATATATATATTCCCTCATTAAGTAAGGTTGATTTATTCAAAACACTATCACTATATATTTAAAAAAAGATAAAAATATAGGAGGTTCCGTTTTATCAGTAAAAGGTCACCTTAGTTTAATTTTTAAAATGAAATATAAATGTTGTAGCATTTATTTAAACCTAATACTATTTAATTGATTTTTTTAAAAGATTAACAATATTCGGGGAGATATCCTATAAAAGAGCTTTAAATGTTACAATTTAGCTTTTTTAAAAGATCAAAATATAATTTATAAAGAAGAGATAACATTTCTTTTATTAAAGGCTACTATAAGAAAATATAAAAACATGAGGTTGCATTTTATTAGTAAAAGGCTACCCATAAATGTTGTAGAATTTCTTTAACCTAATGCTACCTTGTTGATTTCCTTAAAAATCAACAATATTCAGGAAAATCCTATAAAAGAGCTTTAAATTTTACAATTTAATTTTTAAAATATTCAAAATATAATTTATAAATAAGAGGAGGAATTTATTTTATTAAAGACTACTATAAAAAAACTTACATATATATAAGAGGTTGTATTTTATTAGCAAAAAGGCTACCTATAAATGTTGTAGCATTTCTTTAAACCTAATGCTACCTAACGATTTTTTGAAAAAATTAACAATAGTAAAAGCGATAGCATTTAGTGTTTTAAATGCTACAACTTAGTTTTAAAAAATAAAAACATATTTTATAAATAAGAGAAAGCATTTGTTTATTTAAAGGCTACCGCATGTATGCTACTAAGAGTGTGTTTGGAACAACGATTGTCAATTGGGCTTGTTTCAATTGGGCTTGTTGTGATATTACTTTTGATAAAAGCTAAATTATGTAATGTGATTTGTGTTTGGATTGGCGATTGTCAATTGGGCTTTTACAAAAATGAAAAAAATGGTGTGTTTGAAACAGCGATTGTCAATTGGGCTTTTGTGATATGATAAAAGAGAAATGTAATTAAAAATTATAAAAAATTTATAATAGTTTAAGTTGGGAAATTAGACAATTAAAAAATGCACAATCTAATTAGAAAAATATTACATAACCAATTGTATCACATGTGCCGTACAATTTGATTTCTAATTGAGTCACGAATTTGAATCATTTCAGAGGAAGATCGCCTGCCATAATTTGTCGTGGAAGATTGTTCAGCTACACTATTATTTTCCACATCAACAAGATTCCCAGCTTCACCTTGGCGAAACACTACGTCTGCAATATCATTTCGCCTAATGAAATTATGAAGAGCCATTGTTGCACAAATAATGCGGACTTGTGTCTGATAATTATATTTAGGACGGATTTTTTGTTTTTGTTGGTGATAAAAATCATTTAAATAATTGAATCTAATGGGAGCCAGGAAGGAATAGTCCCCAGAGAGGGGCCGACTGTGTTTCTGGAGCGAAGAATGTGGTGACTCGTCTGATGTGGGAATGAAAGATGGACACGTGGTGGGAAGAGAATGATTGGGGGGATATGCTTTTGGTTTTGGTGGAGAATAAGAATAATATTGGGAATAAACTGAGATATGAAAATGATGCGGTATCGTTCTGATCCATCGAGCTTTTGATTAAAGCTCAAGTGGAGAGCTTGTTCCAATCGTGGATATTTTATCACAAGTCCAACATCACATCTGATCAACCAAACATGAAAACAAAAATCACAACTACTAATTGGGCTTTTGCATGTTCAATTGGGCTTAAGGGTGGCCAAAAGCTGCACCCAAACACACACTAAACCACATTTTGTAGTAGTGGGTGGACTGGGAACTAACGTCATATTTCTTTCTTTCTTTTTTTAAAAAAATTTAATATATTTCTAAGTCTTTCTTAGAATCATGTGGGTTATAATTAAGGCCTTAGGTTCCTATAAGACCTGACGCTACAAGTAAATTTGGTAAATAAATTATAAATTATGGGTCAAATTCCACCTATAAATTGATTATCCCATTTTTTCTCTAATTAACTCGATTTAGTTCAGTCGTTAAAAGAAATTCACTAATCTCTACCAGATGGTCTTGAGCTATAAATGACCCACTTTAAAAAAGTCATTTATAATATAAATATAATATAATAATATTTTGGGGAAAATATTTTTAAAAATATAGTATTTAATTATAATTATGACATGTTATATTTCAAATTTATTTGTTTCACAATTAAATTCTAAAACTTTATATTAATTATGGCTTCTGGTGTTTACTAAAATAATTATTATTATTATAGTATCTTAATTATGGCATTAGTTGAATATACAACCGATGTCATATAGTGCATTACGGCGTCAGTTACACTTAAAACAGAAGTAAATTTATGTCACATGAATTATCACTTCTATTCTTCAAGTAACTGATGCCATATTATACATTACGGTGTCAGTTACACGTAAAACAAAAGCAAAATTATGTCACATGAATTATCACTTCGGTTCTTCAAGTAACTGATGCGAAATCATGTAGTTAAATTAATGTTTTACACTAGTGCATCTTTCTCTCTTTCCGACATAGATCAATTCATTTTTTCCTTATATTTAATAGGGGCAAACTTTTAACTCTGTCAATGAATTTATAATAAAGACCAACATTTTTCTTAAGATGGACTTATGAAATAGACTAAAGTGGTTATTTAAATTTCTAACTAAGTTTATTATTCCACTGGTAAAAATATAATACTTCATTCCGGTTCTAATTATAAGATAAAGTTGACTTTTTTAGAGAAATTAAAGAAGTTAATTAAATTAATTTAAAGTATTTATATTTATATTTTTTTCTTTAAACTAATTAGTTTGACTAATAAATTAATATATAATCTAAGAATACATAACATATGATGTAATTAAGTAACTTATTTAACTTTTTTAATCTCTTAAAAAAAATCAATGTTATCTTATATTTAAAACCGGAGATAATACATCAAATGATTTTTGGTTACATTTTTGTTTTTGTTTTTGTTTTTTTTTTTTTTTGGGTTGTGTTTCCTGAACTTCCCATCCGATCCACTTTCCCTTCACTTCTCACCAAGGTATTAAGAATCAGAGAAGTATCTCTTAAATTTTTTTTTTTTTTTTATTTGAGTGTCTCTTGAAAGAAATTAATTTGAATGCGTCACTCCGACATACATAGAAGTAGAGAGAGACATTAGTGGGTTACTTTTCTTGTGGACAATATTTTTAAGGTTAATTGAGATTGGCCCACAAATAGAAGGTGTGGGCTTTCACGGAAAAAAAAAGGTGTGGGCTTTAGTTCTTTGCTATAAAGGCTTAAACCCATTACTCTTCTGAAAGCATGTTGGGCCAATAGTTTATCACACTGGCCTTAATACCAGATACGTCCATAATCCATTCTATTATTCCCACCGCTATGACCATGGATTCTAATAAAAAATTATTTTTCGACCGAAAAAAAAGAAATCATTTTACTAAAAGATTCTCCAAATATTTATTCTATGTTTCTAAATTTATTTTGCTTATCCTTATCTGAATTTTATCTAATACAATTTAGATTTCGTTCTTAAATTATAATTATAATATTATGATATGATTCTTAAATTATAAAGAATGAATGTAATAATTTTCAGAATTTATAGAAATTGATAACTGATTTGGTATAAATTTAATATTATTGTTGGGAGGCACTAGAAAGACGGAGAAAATAATTTTAAAAAAAATACAATTTCGAGATTTTTCTTCCAAAATACATGTATTTTTATCTTTTAAATTTAAATCTTAATCGTTGGAAAAAAATTAAATCTTAAAAAATAAAGATATGACCGCAATTTTATGTTGATTTGTATGGTTTTGATTTAAATTATTTTATTCAAAATAATAAGGAAGCTATATATTAAATCAACAGTAAAGTCAAATTTAATTTATTATAACAGATAGATTTCTTAATAGATCATTGATTTATCATCATACTTCTTAGCTGATAAATTTTTATCAAACCAACTTTTTTAAAAAAAAAAAAATACATTCATCCCCTAATTCAACTAGGACTAAAACGGATATATATATATATATATATATATATATATATATATATATATATATATATATATATATATATATATATATATATATATATATATATATATATATATATATATATATATATATATATATATATATATATATATATATATATATCTCCCGCTGCAGCCTAGCCTTTCATTCCTGAATCATAAGGCTCTTTATTATAGCCCGTTTGATTCGATTCTATAGGAGAGGATTATATGTAACCTTGATGTAACATATCAATTATAACATTTAGTTGAGCTTATATGATGTAAAGAGGATTACATTTTATAATCCTAATCACATCATTTGATATAATCAAGATTACACTGCTAAGACTGATGAATGAAGAAGCAGAAATTTTTTACTCAAGTAAAAAAGACATTATTGCCATTATAATTTTTAAATTGACCAGAGTGCCTACCCGTAAACACTGTTAATTAAATATTAAATAATTATCACAATTAAAAAAATATTCCCCATTAGAAAATTAAAAAAATTATATTCCACCATTAAAAAATATTAAACTATCCCATTAAATAATATTCCCACCATTAGATATTAAAAAAGTACCATGAACCCAACTTGTACACTGCATAATATTTCAATCATAACCCAATGTGTACACTATACAAAATGAAAAAATTACTATGAACTCAACGTATACAATATACATATATGTGTAGAAATGGGTAATTTTATTTCTTGCTATATTATTCCCATACATTCTTATGTTCGATGTAATTCAACCAAACATTTTTTATGTATATGCATCATCTTTTCTTAATGACGAACCAAACAAATTCATGTAATCATTATATCATTACATTACCTTTGATTTCATGAACCAAACGGGCCATTATAGTTCTGAAGCTTGACCTTCAATTCCAATTTCCCCCCAATTTGTTCATCATGGGGGTAGCTGGGGTTGTAGTTGCTAGTAACAATAAAGCATATCCTCAGAAGCGAACATGGTCAATTTTAAAAGCCTGTATTGTTGCATCTATGGGTGGTCTGATTTTCAAATATAATATTAGAATTTCTGGTAATAATCCCTTCTCTTTGCTTTTGTTTTTAATTTTAACAGTGTCACTCATATTATAGGATTTTATAGCTAGGGTTTAATTTTTTTTATCAGGTGGGGTGACTTCTATGGATTCATTCCTTGTGAGATTCTTCCCTTCCATATATCATCAAAAAGATCTAGACATATCTACGAATGAGTATTGTCAATATGACAGTCAAATATTGACTTTATTCACCTCTTTATATCTTACCGCACTCTTGTCCTCCTTAGTGGCAACTATTATTACCTGTAAATTTGGATGAAGAAACTCTATGCTCATTGGTGGCATTCTCTTCTTTGTTGGCGCTTTGCTAAATGCCTTCGCACAAGCCATATGGATGTTGATTGTAGGTTGTATGTTACTTGGCTTTAGCATTGGATTATGCAATTTGTTAGAATATTTTAAAATGAAGGGATGCATTTTTTTTTGTAAAGTCATGTTTTTATAAATTAAGGGATTTATATGAAGAGTTGTGTAAGGAGTTATAACGCTAAGAGTCACCAAGGTTATGTCTCTTTAGTTTCTAAAGACATGGGTGATAACTATCACTTGGTGAAAAGTTGTGTTGTATTTATGAGAAAATTCTACATAATATAAGGTGTAACTCTTCATTGAAAGGTTGAAATAAATAACCATGGGTTATTTAAGTTATGTTGGTTCATGAATGAACACATGGGGCTATGAATCTAACATGTGGTTTTGACTTTTAATTGAAGAGGCGTAGCTTTAAAAGGCACCACTTTATGCTCTATAAATACTCTGCACCATTACATCAATTGTGACAAACAATATAAATAAGATCAGAATTCATACAACAACAAGAGATCTAACTCATTGCCTTTATCTTTAAGTGCACATATAGATAAAGTTAAATTATCACATTATAAAAGCCATTGTTGTCTTACTTGAGCCTTGTAAATGTAATCCATACTCATGGGTCTTCATTGTATCCTGCAGAAAATCGGCCCATCAATCCAACTTACACGATATAAGATAGGTATAGTTGGAGGCGAATTAAGCTTAAAAAAAAGTGTTGCCTACACCTTGAAGACATTATGCACTACTTTCTTTTTTATTTTTTTCTTCTTGTACTCATAAGAGATCCAATCCCTCCAACAATTGTTAGGCTTAATTTCGTAAATCTAAGTGAAATATTTGATGGAGTTGACTACAAACATCATAAAGTTGGAAAGATTTGAAGGAGACAACTTTTTAAGATGGTATTGGTTTTGCTTGTTGGAAGAAATGGATGGTTTGATAAGGGAACTTGGCAAAGAAGTCATCTTGAACTCATTTGGTCAATGGTAAAAAAGAGATATAGGTATCTATTTGCCTTTCTTTATTGAATATGATTTTTAGATTCATGAGGTTTATTCATGATATGGTATGATGCAATTAGTTTGCTTAAATTATGTGGTTTGTTGGCTTATGGAATCATGGGATATTTTAATCATGATTAGAAAATAATAAGAAGTGAGGTAGATTTCCAATTTACCAAATTGATAATTATCATAAAAAATTCTATGGTCAATTAGATTGGTTGGTAATTATCATGTTGTATTCTAATTTTAATTAGAATGATTGATGCAAAATTTGTTGTGGAATAAATGCATGAATTGAACATGGTTGGAATAATTTCAAACAAATAACATGCATGTAGATGTATTTATTATTGTCTCATCAATCATAGTTAAATTTCCTCGTACATGGAAAGACTTGAAAAAAGTCTTGATTAAACATAAAAAGTAAATCTTTCTTGAGCAAATGGGGGATTATCTTCTCTTAGAAGTAGAGTATGACAAAAGATTACATGAGAAAGTATTATGAGAAGGTAGATGCAATAGAGGAAGGATAGTTTTATAAGATCTCAGACAAAAGAGGGAAGAATATAATTATAAATTCTATTTATATGTTTGGCTATGTTAATTTTAATAATAGAAATGATTCATGAATTGTTGTTGAAATGCTTATAATTTGATTGTTATGATTGTTGTCATGTTTCTACTCCATTTAATTTTAGTATGAAGTTAGTATCAAATAAAAGTTGTCCTGTGAGACAACACGAATATGCAAAAGTGAAAGGATGTTTCATGTATGCTATGATATGTATAAGACCAGACATAGCATATGTTGTGGGAAGATTAAGTAGATACATAAGCAATCCAAGTATGACACACTGGCATGCTGTGGAAAGAGTGTCGAAGTACTTGAAATGAACAAATAACTACAGTTTGACATATAGTGGCAATCCTTCAATTTTGCAAGGATATATAGCAGAATATGCTAGTTGGATAACTCGCTCAGAGAATCATGCAACCACAAGTGGATGGGTATACACCTTTGATGGGGGTGTTATTTCATTGAAGTAAGAGAAACAGACTTATATAGCAGATTCTGCTATAGACTTTGAGTTTATAACATTGGCTGCAAGTATTAAGGAAGCGGAATGGTTGAGAAACTTGTTGCTTGAAATTCCTATATGGTCCTAACCAATGGCAACAATATCTATTCATTATAATAGTCAATTTGCTCTTGCAAGGGCTTAAAAACAAGTTTATAATAGAAAGTCACAACATATTAGCCTAAGACATAGCTATATGAAAGATTTGATTTTAAATGGAGCAATTTCCATTAGTTATATAATATCTGAATTGAATATTGCAAATCTTTTAATGAAAGATTTGACAAGGGATTTGGTGTTAAAAACATAAAAAAGGGATGGGATTGAAGCTTTATAAACTTTGATTATCAGTAGTTAAAACCTAACTCATATTTGACCATCATATCAAGTCTTGAGTTCAATAGTGAAAGTATGCTATCAGAGTTATTACAAGTATTTGACTTTTTAATACATCCCAGGTTGGATAAGTACTTGGTAACCATGAGACTAAAAGGGAGTAGGTTGAGCCTAATTTGGCTTTTAATGGACCTGTAAGCATATATTTGTTGGTGCATTTATCATGGTGATGCTCGTGATAGAGTCTCCCTATATGAAAGTGAAGTGAGGCCACTTCTAAGAGTCCAAGGGCTTGACTCTGAAAAATTCACATGAAAAGGATACGGACACAAGGCCACGAGTAAACGTGTCATTTAAAGTGGCATACAATGGCCAAAGATCCTATGCGTAATTCATGCACACATGTTCATATGGGATAATTGGTTTAAAGCTTAGTCTACCATATTATTTAAGATGGATAAAACCATGTCTTACTTAGGTAAATGTTAAAATCCTCGAGATACCTTTACTGACAACATGAGATTTTCAAAGTGATAAGAGTTTATGATCATTTTAAAATAGTGGGGGATTGTTGGAATATTTTAAAATGAAAGGATGTGTTTTTTTGTAAAATCATGTTCTTATAAATTAAGGGATTTATATAAAGAGTTGCATAAGGAGTTATGACACTAAGAGTCACCAAGATCATGTCTCTTTAGTTCCTAAAGACATGTGTGATAACCATCTCTTGGTGAAAAGATGTGTTGTGTTTATGAGGAAACTCTACATAATATAAAGATATAACTCTTCATTGAAAGGTTGGAATAAATAACTATTGGTTACTTAAGTTATGTGGGTTCATGAATGAACACAGGGGGTTCATGAATATAAAATGTGGTTATAACTTTTAATTGAACAAGTGTAGCTTCAAAAGGCATAAATTCAAGGCACTACTTTATACTCTATAAATACCCTGTACCATTACTCCAATTATGACAGACAATACAAATCAGATAAGCAATCATACAATAACAAGAGATCAAACTTATTGCCTTTGTCTTTGAGTGCACACAAAGATAAAGTCAAATTATCACTTTGTAAAAAACATTATTGTCTTACTTGAGTCTTGGAAGTGCAATCCATACTCAAGGATCTTTGTTGTATCCTACAGGAAATTTGCCCATCTATCTAACTTGCACCCTATAAGATAGGTAAGGTGGGGGTGAATTAAGCATAAAGGAAAGTATTGTTTATGCCTTGAAGACATTGTGTACTACTTTCTTCTTTATTTTTTCTTATTGTACTCTTCAGAGATCCAACCCCTCCAACACAATTTAGTATAAATAATTCTCTCCCTACTTTTACCTTCATATTTGGCATATAGTTACCTTCATGAACTAATGAGTTGTTTGTTATTAATTACAATCCGTAACACTATATCTCTCCGAGATGGCTCCGTATAAATATAGAGGAAGTCTTAATATTATGTTTCAGATTTCTATCATGATAGAAATTTGGATTGCCAATGTGTTAAACTATTTCTTCACCCCATTGGGTGATTTGGGGTGGCGTTTGAGCTTAGGTGGGGCAATGGTGCTTACACTTATTATCATTGTTGGCAACTTTTTCTTGCCAGATACTCCTAACTCCATGATTGACCGAGGAGATCGTGAGGGAGCGAGGATGAGTTTTGAGAAGATTCGAGGAGTTAAAGAGGTTAACAAGGAGTTTAATGATTTGATCTCGACCAGTGATGAGTCCAAAAAAGTAGAACATTCATGGAAGAATCTCTTATAGAGAAAGTACAAATCCCAACTCACTACGTCTATCATGATCCCCTTCTTCCAGCTACTTACATGCATCAATGTCAACATGTTCTACGCACCAGTTCTCTTTAATTCCATCGGGCTTAAGAGTAACTCTTCTCTTATGTCTGCTGTCATCACTGACTTTATCAATATTCTTGTCACCATCGTCTCCATTTTTGGCGTTGATAGGTAGGAAAGAAGAGCCCTCTTTCTTGAGGGAGGAATTCAAATGTTCATATGTCATGTATTATATATTATTTAACTATATATAAACACTTCTTAATTTAAAATTCAAATTTTATTTTTTTTATTATTTATGGACCACATATTGTAGTTTCAATCTTCATTGGAGTGAAGTTCAGCATTAATGGAAACCTAGGAATGTTACCTATATGGTATGCGATAATAGTGGTATTGTTCATATGCATGTCCATGGCAAGATTTGCGTGGTTGTGGGGTCCGTTGGGATTGTTGGTGCCAAGTGAGATTTTTCTATTGGAGATCCAATCAGCAGCACAAAGGGTGACAATGGTCATCATTATGTTCTTCACCTTCATGGTGGCACAGATTTTCTTTACTATCTTTGCCACTTAAAGTTGGGACTCTTCATTTTCTTTGTTGCCTTCGTGTTGGCCATGACCTTGTTTGTCAATTTCTTTCTCCATGAGACAAAGGTCATTCCAATTGAGGAGATGTCTAGAGCTTGGAGGACACAGTGGTTCTGGTCCAGATTCGTCAACCAAGATTATGGTGATAATGACATTCAGATTCCGCAGATGAGTATAGTTTAGTTTTGTAGATACTTTATGGGTCTGTCTCTGTTTTCTTTTTTATTTAGTTTAGTTTAGTAGATAGTTTAGGGGTTTGACCCTATTTTTTTTCGTTTCAATTTTTTTGACAATGAGATTAATAATAATTTATTTATTTTATATATATGATCTTTCAAAAACTAGTATTACACTTGTATCACTACCTAACCATAAATTACACTTTCAAGCACATGCTTATGAATTTGTTTTGATGTTAAACGAGCAACTTTTTTTTAAGGGAAAATTTCATATAATTAAAAATGTTAAAGAACTTGAGTTGTATAACATTCACGAGCTACTAGAATGCCCATGATCATAGATTTTTGACTTCGTCATGACATGTCCGTCCTTACATATACTTATTTATAATATAAATATATGATTTCAGTAGAATTCAGAAGCCAAATTTTTAGGGTGTTAATGGGAAGAAAAGATAAATAAGGGGATTGAACTGGCAACATCTGAACATCAAAATGATGGCAAAAGTACGGCTCGAAGCAAAGTGATAATCGTATGATTCATAGAAGGAGGAGAGGGTAAGGAAGAGAAAGAGTAGAAGCACAAAAAAAATCCCTATTCCGGTGAATATTAATGAAATAATAATTAATCCTGTAATATCAAAAAAATAAGCTATTTGATTCTCAATGGTTTCCGCATCAGTGTTTGGCTCTTTATTTCAAAGCTTTAGATGCAAGGGTCCGCAAGAATGAGAGGCTCTTCTGGGCCAAATCCTTGAGAGACAAGCACTATGAAAACCACAAATGCAGGGTTGCTCACACCAACATCTTGTAGCACAAGATTGGTCAAATTCCTTAACGCACAAAAATGGTCCTCCTGACACAATCTCTTGGGTAGAGAGCCCTGAGACCAGAATAAGCATGATGGAGAGGAAAGTGATAACTCTCGTAGTAGTCTGGACAGAAATAAAGGTGAAGTCGTTGGACCCCTTGTGAAATGACAAAATCTTGATATGATCTCGAGTCTAAATTATTTTCTATGATAAATGACTCAATGTGGGCACCTGGAAGGTGGTTGATAAATGCTCACCACGCAAGACAAATTCACATATTTGATTCAATGAGCATGGGTCAACAAAGAAATTGTTGTTGTATCTTTCTCTTCCCCCCCTAGAATCTCACATCCATTCTGAGATAAAAAAAAATATATGGTTGATATTTCTAATTTATAAAATTATTTAAATAGCTAAAATTTGATTTACACAATTTGTAACTATAATACATACAAAAATAAAAATACAATAATTTATAAAATATTTTATTAATAATTTTATAAAATATTAAATCTGAACCATTTATTTTTTTATCGAAAGGTAGAGATAGAATTCTGAGAAGAAAATGAAAGAAAAAGATTATGAGGCAATCTTCTTCCAAATTGACAGGGTTAGGTCTCCAACTTCAGGATTGTTGAATGTTTTAATGATTAAAATGGACTGCACATTAATTTTGCTAGTGAAAAAAAAAACTAAATCTCGGATTGGATGGCTTAGATTATTTTGTGATTAAATAACAACTCATATCACTTATTTAACCAAACGTTGCGTTTTAGGAATGGGCCTTGGGTGTTTGAGCAGGCCAGGGAATATGGGCTCCCCATAATAAAATTATAATATAGTTGCCGACTTTAGGGGCTCCGGCAGTATAAAGTCCTAAACCGCTTCCTCTTCTTTGGTTCAGCGTTACAGTTGTTCTTGGGTTCTGTCTTTTGCGTTTTCTTCGTCGGTGCTAATTTCACCTTAATTCTTCTACGGTATGTCGTCTGCTCATCGTTCTTGTTCTTGTTTTGAATATTTTCCCCTTCCTTTTGGTTTCTTTTGACTTGTGTGCCCGTTCTCCGTATTCGCGTGTATCTGATACTTGTTTCTATACGGGATTCTCCCCCTCTACTGTATTTGTTATCATTTGGTTGTTGTGATTGGATATTTTTCATTTTTCTTAATACCTCGTTTGGGAATTTGACGTGTATGGTTGTTGATATATATTAAAGAGGCAAGATTTACGACTTACGACTTGCATAAAAGAGGATACGTATATCATATTTGCGATAACAGGATTATACTCACAAATTCAATCTTTTAATTCTGGTTTTTTTTTTCTCGTGATGCGTGTCCTTTGTGATTTTCTGTTTTTCTGTGTTCTTGGATATGCTAATTTAGTATATTGCTATCCTGTTTCCATTTTCCCCCATTAATTCTTAGAAAGAAAGTAAAGAAGGAAGGAAGGAAGAAAAGGTGGGTGGGGGAAGCCGTAATCTTTTGGTTATTTGTGCTTTTATATAAAAGGTTTCTGGTCATAATTCTTTGTATTTGTTAGCAGTGGCAAGTCTGGTGATGAGATAGCAAGGATTTTTACAAGCTTTTTTTATCAGAAAACATAACTTAGGCATATTCACGCTTTGTATACTGTCCATGTTTCATAGAATATTGTGCTTGATCAGTTGATCATTAGAAGAGATCACCAACTGTGATGAAGATTGTCTTTTGGGTGCGGGGCTTATTTATGAGCGCATATTCCTGTTTATAAGAATAAAAGTAATTCTTGATTTTTCTGATAAACATGAATAATTTGAAACATATTACATGTGTATTGTTTATGCCCGTGTTTTGTGTATCTGCGGAATACTCCTTTGTTATTTGGGACCTGGTGATGCTTTTGTATATTGAGAACTAGTGTAAATAGCAATGTGATCTGCAAATATATGTTGGTTTGCTTATTTTTTCTTTGTTTTCCCGGACCTCTTGAAGTTCTTACTTCTCAGTGGTTTGTTAATAAGAAGTTCTTTGTGGGCGAGATTCTACCAAGGGCTAAGTTCATGTCGGAATTTGCTGTACAGACTCCAACTGCTTATGGTAGGCTTTTAATCCTCTTGAATTTAAACATATCTGTGATATCTGGCAATTTAATTTAAACATCTTCAATTCAATTGCTGAACTGAATGCATTACTTGGCAGATCCCTTTGCTGATGCAAATGCTGAGAACTCAGGTGCTGGGACAAAAGAGTATGTTCATGTGCGTGTGCAACAACGCAATGGAAGGAAAAGCCTGACAACTGTTCAAGGGTTGAAGAAAGAGTACAGCTATAGCAAGATCCTGAAGGACCTGAAGAAAGAGTTCTGCTGTAATGGTACTGTTGTCCAAGATCCTGAACTGGGCCAGGTTTGTTCCTCTGATTTCCTAAGGAATGCCTTTGTGTTTAGTAGTTTGGAAATCTTTTCCTAGTTGTGCATTCTATACATCAATCCAATGGGCGGTAGACAATAACTTTATGGAAAAAGCTTGTAACTGAGTTCTTAAACAGTTCAACGATCTGCATCTGAGTTGGAAAAAATGTGCATATGTTGTGTTTTTATTGAGTTAACACGATAGCAAACACGTAAAAGAACTTTATTTAAGTCTCGGTCCACTTTATGTCCTATGAACTACTCCTTTTGGTCCTTAACATAAGATATATTTACCTAATTTGATTAGATTAAAGGAGCTAGTTGAGTTCGTTAACATGACCTGCATTTTCTAAAACTCTTTGGTCATCTTTTTCAATTCCTTCTCCTTGATTATTATTGAAGGAGCATTGATAGGGGTAAATTAAAAAAAGATTAACAAATATCAAAAATATGTTTTATACTTTGAACTAAAATCAACTCTTCAAATATGTCTTATATTAAGGACTGGAGGAGTATAATTCTCAAGTGAAGGAAATAAATGAGATATTATTCATCTTCAAGATGGTTTGTTTCATTATTAAGCCTAAGCCTCATTTGTATGGATGCAGGTCATACAACTTCAGGGAGATCAAAGGAAGAACGTTTCCACATTCCTTGTGCAGGTAACTAAATATGGTCATTCTATTGGTTTAGCCGTTAAGAATATCATAGACCGAGTTATAATTGCATAAATTCCTGTGTACTTTGACAAACAGGCTGGCATAGCAAAGAAGGAGCAGATCAAGATTCATGGTTTCTAAGGCCTGAGAAGCAGAGGATAATTCAGTTTTATGTTATATTGCCCGAGTACTACACTGCACAGTAGCAGTTGATGATAAATCTGAAAGCTTTATATAATCTTTGTTGTTCTTGATCCTTATCGGATTGTTATTTACTTGTCATGTGATAGAATTATATGGTTGCTACCAAGACGATCTATGCAATAAATTTGTCATTTGTGTCTCCGTGTGTGCCTGGTCTATTCTTTTCTGTTTCTTTTGCTCCTGAATGCTGAACGGAAGACGAATCTGGCTCGTCACTCTAAGGCCAACGGTCTTACCTTTGGGGGCGACGAGGAATGATGATCGGTAGAGGAAGATGGGAAAATTACACAGTCATGCCGACAAATGTGTTTAATTTGAAATCTGGAATTATCAGTTTTTACAATAATTTAAAAAACTTAATAATACTAACAAACTGTTGGTCGAAGTAGTAAGCTGTTTTACCTTATAGGGGGTAGAATACAAGTTTAAATTCTATGAAAAGTGCTTGTTGGGAGAGGCAAAATTCCTTTGAGGTCATATTTATGTTATTTTTAACTTATTGAATATCAAAATAATTTTAAATTTTATTACAAATAATTAAGTTTATTGATGTTGGCCTTAGATAATTAGATAACTACTTCAGATAATGATATGCCAGATATGGTAGCAGGCCCAATTCTGCGAGGGGGTTGCCGGCTAGTGGCTCTTATGGTGTTCTTGTCTCGTGCAATACTATTACAGTGGATTTAAGTAATCAGTTTCCCTATTAAGTAAAGTAAGGAAAGCTTTTTTTTTTTTTTTGTTAAATGAAATTAGTAAGAAAAGCTAATCAAGTCTAGATTATTCAAATCTGATATGATGATCTAGATTTTTTTTAAGAGTTTATAATTTTTTAAAAATTATTTTAATGGATGTAGAATCTAAAATAAAAATAACCTCTTAATTATGATTCTTTTATAAAATGATTTTTTTATTTAAAAAATTATTATTAAAAAAAATAAATATGAACTATCCAAAATTATATCTGGATAGTCTAAATTTGATTAGCTATCCCTATTAAGTTAAGTGCTTACCATGAAAACAGAGCATGTGTATTCAATGGGATCAGATAGAGGATGGGGCAGAAAATTTTTATGAGCAGGCTTCTAAAAAATTCGAGAAATGGTGTTATAAAAAATTTGATAAGGAGAATAAGTAAGATAAAAGAATAAAAAGAATTAATTAAAACTTTTAACCTCATTTTAACTATAATTTAAGTCTTATATTTAAGATTGGAGAAATATAATTTTTTAATTTAACCCCTATTTATTAAAGGTACACAGGAAAAACATGAAACAAATTTGAATAGACGTAAAGTTAGTAAATTAACCATTTTTCCTTAATTAATTACTTTTGTGGTTGAAAGTGATTTATAGTTTGGATGGAAGCAAATGTAGACAATGAATGTGACAGGGACAGAGACCGGGCACCTTAGAAGTTAACTTCAAGTTTTGTCTGGGAGGATGTGGCTGTGCGCCTGTGACGCAGATAAGAGAGAGAATGATAATAACCATGGAATTATGTGGCTTAAGGAGAATGAAAAGTTCCTTCACTTTTGTCAAAATTAAAATTCTGCTCACTTCTCAGTAAATGCACAATCCTCTACTTTACTGACTGCATGCTAACCATATATTTCATTAAATGCCGCTAAATTTCACTTGCTTCATCATTTTATTTCAACTTCTTAAGATAATCGTATTAATGGTTTGTTGGCTTTAAGTTTTTGGCATTTTCTCAATTATTGCTCCAGGTTAGATAGCATAATCCCCAGCCACTACTAAATTCAACAACAACCCCCTTCACTTTTCTTCAATTACATGCCTTTATTAGTTAGTAAAACACTAATCACATCTTGCAGAAAAATCATGTCATGCGATGTATATTTTCCCTATTCCTTCCGGTACACAATTTAATGGGATTGGGGCCTCTGTTGCCCCAATCCTGATGTGCTTTCTGCTGCTCTCATTTTTTGGGGGTCTTTTCAAATATATTTTTTATAACTTTTTGGATCATTAGATTCTACATAAAATGAGTGAAATTTTAACATATTATGGGCAAAAAATAGATTTGTTTTCAATTTTTTATGATTTTTCAAAGATTTTTCACAAAAATGGTATACTATTTTTTTTTCACTCTAAGTACTTTTTTTTTAAATCTTTGAAAAATCATAAAAAATTGAAAACAGATCGATGTTTAACTCATAATATGTCAAAATTTCACTTATTTTTATGTAGAATCTAATGGTCCAAAGAACTATAAAAAATATATTTAGAAAAGCCCCCAAAATATGAGGGCAGCAAAGAGCACATTAGAATTGGGGCAGCAGAGGCCGCAATTTCCAATATAATACACTTCAACTATATTACGAGAAACAAAAAAAATGACAGTTAAATCATTTAATATTTCATAAAATATAAATTTTTCCTACTTTATCTTTCTTAAGAAATGTGTTTAATTGCATTGTGAATGTTATTTTAGAGAGGGGGGATAATCACAAGGGCAAAACAGGAAAAAAAGTACTCTCTCCGGTCCTAATTATAAGGTAAAGTTGATTTTTTTGGAGAAATTAAGGAAGCAAATTAAATTATTTTAGAGTATTTTTATTTTTATTTTTTTCTTCAAACTAATTAGTTTAACTAATAAATTAATATATAATCTAAGGATACATAACATATAACATGATTAAATAACTTATTTCCTTAATTTCTCCAAAAAAATCAACTTTATCTTTTAATTAAGATAAAAAATAATATTAATTAAATTAAAAATGACTTATATTATGTATCATACTTTCTTTTAAGAGTGTCCTTATATTATGGATTCGAGCAGTAAAGATTCGAATTTTAAATTACCCTTTTAACTCTTTTCTTTTTTAATATTATATACCTAAAGAAAATCCCCTTGGAACGCCTTTTACTTTTGGGCAGAGGCCCAGAGCTACGTGTGATTGGGGTGTGACTGAGCAACAAACATCAAAAGATTTGGACTCTCTTAAAATGCCTACAGCCTACCCCAACCAAACATCTAAGTGCCCAACTACCTATCAAAGTCAGACCAAAACTCGCCTCAGCTACCAGTCTTCTCTCTATGGTCGTCTTTGTCCTAGGAATTTTACTTCCTCCTATTAATACTCCAACACTTGTTAATGATTGACAACAACAAACTTCAAGCACAGTTCCTTCCCCGCATCTCCTCTTTACACAAATACACTGAACCTAAAAAATTCCCATTTGAGCTTCTTTATTACAATGGCTGACATGGATCGTGCTTCTGAGGATGTTCCTGCAGATTCTTCAGGTACCTATTTTATGTAATCCACGTCTTCTTCCTTCAACTGAGTTGCTTCGTTGACCCTCTTGCTATTTGCAGCTTGCTTGTTCTGGTATTAATTGGTCGACCATAGTTTCAGAATTGATAAAAATCTCTTGTCCTTCTTTATTGTGTTCACCTTGTGTTTGATTATAAGAATACGGGACCAAGTCATGGTTTTTCACTAAAAAAAGGCATATTCCACTTTCTTTCTTTTTTCTTGGGCTGTTTCTTTGCAGAGAAAACCAATCAAGCTTCCAAGGCTGAGTTCTCTGAAGATGAAGAAACCCTTATAACCAGGATGTACAATCTGGTTGGTGAGAGGTGAGTATGCTTTACTTTTCTGATAATCTCTTTCTTATCTTACCCCAGATTTGAATAACCTTAAATATACTTCTTCCTTAGGTGGTCTTTGATTGCTGGAAGAATCCCTGGAAGAACAGCAGAGGAAATAGAGAAATACTGGGCTTCAAGATTCTCAACCAGTGAATAAGTATCTCAGAAAATGACCAATGTTTCATTCACTCCAAGAACAAAAGAACTTTTTTTTTTTGGGGGGCTTTATAAGTTGTAGAAGTTAATATATTATGGTATATGCAAAGATGACCTTATTAAAGGGTACTGGTATTTCTTGTTACCACTGTAACCAAAAGGGGCATGCCACTATATATAATGCCTCTTTAATATTCTTCTTCATCGAGAATTGCTATTTGAAGTGCTAGCCACCTTCGTGTGTATTTTCTTATAGAATATGCTTTAGTAAGCCCTGTGGATGTTTGTTTGTTGCTTCTTTGTTTTGAATTGCTGTTTGAGGTGTAAGCCACCTGCGTGTAGCCTATATAGCATTCTGGGATGGTACAGATTCTTTACTTCAAAATAAGCAAGAGTGGTGAAAGTTTTTCCCCCCCTTTTTCCTGATGAATTAAATTGTAAGGACGTCTTGTGAAGTAACTTCACAAACAAAAACTAGGAATTTTGAGGGTTATCGTGACCTTTTCTAACCAACCAAAGTGCTATAATTTCTTCTCAACAAATTGGATAAGCACTGCAACATACAGTACACAAATTGAGTTGACATGACTATTTGAGGGGTCGTTTTATAACGTAGACATAACATTTAATTATCCATTCTTAATAGTTTGCCAAACAGGGAATTAGCAAGCTTAGGCCTGTAGTCTGTTCCATGTCAAGATTGAATATGTTGTAAACAGGAAGTTCTAAATAATCCCTAAGCTTGTGATTGAGATCAGATACTTGTGAGTAAAATGGAAAAAGGACAAATAGTCATTTAAAGGGCTGGCTTTATAGTTCTGTTTCAAATTTTAGCGAGTTTTTTGGTTCCTTCAAAATTATCTGAGAATCTAGCTCCTGATATAATACTCTGAGAGAATGCTGAAAACATAATTTTCTAGAATATGAATTATGATTTGATACATTAGTGTGCAAATAGCATAGGTGAATGATTAAAAGCTTAGAGTGAAGAAGATTAAGCTTCTTGAATGATTTTGTGGAAACAATTTGACCTATGAACTCATCAGTTTTACATAAATATTGAAGTTTGTGTGATTCTCATAACAGTGTTACGCCTATAAAGTTTTTATAGCATTTCACAAAACCTGTCAAAGTGCAAACGTATGAGTGCAAGACAATAAGAAATGCAGAAAACTACGGCATGATATGGTGGTAGGCATATGATGGTAATTCAGATGGAGATGATCTTATTCAATTCCTAAGCACAATGTACATAATTCACAATCAATTATAGCTATGCCTGAACTCAACCATATGATTTTTACTACTCAATCATCAAGAAAACTTCATATGATTATGCAAAAGTAGTTTATTAGGAGAAGTCTCTAACCATCGGAATGAAGTATAAGAGAAGTATATTGTTGAAGCACAAGCTCAAAAGTACGCAGATGAGATAACTCATCTAGAGCACATATTTACTTGTTGAAATCTCTTACATGAGTGTATCAAACAATGAAACTTACCTAGCAAGTAGGTGAAAAGAGCATAACTCAGTAAATGCAGCTCTTGAATATTAAATGCAATAGTGGGAACTGTTTTCCTCAAAGTCCAATGAGAGCTATTAATGTTGGAGCTATTTTTAACTTAGCTGTAGTTTTCCTTTCCTGGAATCTGAGTCTTTCTTTGCTTGAAGCACCAGGAAGAGGGTAAGAGAAAATGTTCGTGTGAGGTGTGAACAAAGCCTTTTGCTTCCCTCTCTGTTGTGACTTGTGAGGTAATTAATTTCATTTGATGATGAACAGACCCTCTTGCATTCACTTTTCAGTTTCTTCCTTCTTTTGTGTTGTTCCTCTGTCCTGTCTTCACATATTAAGGAAAGGCAACTTTTGACATTCTTACTGTAACCCGTGTATTTATAGTTCTATCTCACAGTCACGCGTTACTCTTCGGTTAAAAAGTATAAAAGCAAGTTTGAGCAAGAGCTGGTGCTTGTTTGAGTTAGTATTTAAAAAGCAAGTTCATTTAGGATGAGACAAAACTCCTTATTTTATATGTTAGAAAAGTAGCTTCTACTACTATCAATCCAAACAGACACTTAGCTCTTAGGCTTTTTTGACCATTTCATTTTGGTCTAATTTGAGAATATTTTGGGCTTAATTTGTTTCTTCCAAACAAAGCATGGAGAATTTTGCCCATGAGTATTTTATTTTTGTGAAACATAAGCATGGACAATATTTTATTTTTCAAACAAAACTCCTTAATAGCAATATTGTTCAAGGTACTGTCAGGTATTAAATGTGATCACCTCTTTCGACGGGAATTCGAACCTTAATTCACTATATTGTAAGGGACTCGCCATTTATGCTAAACCCAATCCCCCTTATCCTTATATGAGCATTTTAGTTCAAGAAGAATAAAATACTTTTCCTACTTCTTAAAACACGTCGGTCTTTTCTTTTTTTTTTTTTGCAATAAAAGTCTCTTGTTTTTTTGGTACAAAATGAGGGCCTAAGCCCAAACTATTAAATGAAAGATAAGGGGATCACCAAACAATAAAAAATTGGGAGAATTACATTTAAGCCTCGTGAAAGAAAAAAAATAAAAAAATGGTTCCTGTAAATTACAAAATGAAAAAATGATCCAATTAACAACTCCATGAACCTATATTGATAACTCATTAACAACTCCAGGAGCATGTATTGATAACTCCATGAGACTATTTTTTCATTTTGCAATCTATAAGGGCTATTTCTTCATTTCTCCTTTTCTTCAGGACCTGAATGTAATTCTCCCTAAAAAATTCCTTTGAAGACGCTTATGATGAATAGAGGTCATGGGCCTAGCTCGGTCAACATTGTACTTTTTGTTTGGGGGGCCCAATATCTTTTGAATACCAAGGTGACAAAAGATTTTCCTAAGACTTATGAGGTTCAACAAAGAATTCATAAGGCTGAACCAAAAAAAAAAACTCACAAGGCCCAAGGTAATTTAAGATTTATTAAAGCCTTTTGAACGTCCTTGGGAACATTCACCAAGGGTGTTCAAAAAATCTCGGTCCCGGTTAATTCGGCTCAGTCTCAAACATTTTATCCTAAGAATTTCCTATTTCGGCTAGGGTTGGGACCGGGATGGGAGTCGAAATTACCCTTGAGATCTTAGTCCTAGTTTTTTTTTTGCCTTATAAATTAAGTCATCCTTTTATTTTTATATTTTTTATCTTATAAATTAAGTTATCATTTGATAAGATATGTATCACATATTTGGTTGAAGTTAAATCATATATATCATAATACTAATCCTAACTTTATAATTTATAAAGATAAGAATGAAGATGATGATGATACTAATCATAATAATAACATAATATTCTTCAATCATAGATCAATTTGTGTAATTTGTATGACTTTGTTAGTTGTTAAATGATCACTTTAAATAATAGAATATGGAGAATTTAACTAATGTAATGATATTTTTTAAATTTATTTTTTTTAAAAAAAAGCCGTTATTTTCCAATCCTAGTCCCGGGACAACTGGACTAGGATTAAACCAATTTAAGCCCGTTTGGTTTAATTGCAGACCCCTCTGGTAATGCAATGGACTGCAATGCAATGCGGTGCAATGCAATAATGATTACCATCATCATGTTTGGTTGCTTAATAATAAGATGTGGAGAAATTTTTTTTATATTTAAATTGAATTATAAAAGGTCCAAAATACCCCTTAAACATAAAAAAACCTCCATCACCAATCATCTCCTTCCTCACCCCAAATCACAGCGTCAGTGCATAACTCAAACAAGAATAAGCAAGTTAAAATTTTTTTGAGCAGATCTGAGCAGTAAGGTCGCAGAATAAGCAATCATCTTCTTCCCGCACATTTCATAAGGCTTGACCCAAGTAAAAACCAGTATTCATCACATTACATAAGATCCATTCCCAGCCTCCTGTTAACACCAAAATATATTATGCAAGCATTATCTTATTAACCGCGTGTGAATTCCTAAAATACTATATCATCCAGACATGTAAACATAATACGAGAACCTTAGATCCTAGCTTGAAACATTCACCAAACCATATATATCGTCAAGAGATACATGACTGAGGAGTTGAGTTCGATTGTTAACCCTGCAAACATTGTACTTGTATAATCACCACCAACAAAAACAAACATGGATGTGATTAAAGACGCATTTTGGAGTGCGTCGCCATGGAGTGCGTCGCATTAGGGCTTTCACGTTAGGGCTTTTGCTTTTGAAAGGCAACAAAAATGAATACAAAATTTTGATGTTTTGTCTATTGAGGGTATATATTGTCTTTTTATTATATTAGTAGGGTCAAAATTGAGATTTCATCAATGATTACAAGCCTGCAATGAGTTTTCATAGGGGTCCCCCTATGAATGGAGATTACCATAAAATATGCAATCTATTTTACAATTGTAATCTACATTACCATTAATAAGCCCAACCAAACAGGCCACCAATGGTAATGCAATCAAGATTACCATCGCATGTGTGCAATGCAATCTAACCAAACGGGCCCAAAGTATTTTAAGGATTGCGGAATAAATGTGCAGAGATGAATAATAATTGTCTAGACGATCGATTATTATATTGTTGAGTCATTTTGTTGTTGTTTTATTTTTGAATCACTCGCGGGTTAAAAACTCTCAAATTTTTATTGGAGAAAGAAGAAACTCATTTATGTCATTTCATTTAGTTTTAATCTGTGTGCTTGAAATAATACTCTTGAAGCTTATTTTATCGTGTTTTCTACCTCTTTCATTTTTCCTTTTTTTTAAATTAAGTTTGAATCCCACTTTATTGAAAAATATTCATGAGGAGAGGCACATCTTGATTGCAAAGCCTTGATTCAGATTAGTCGGTTGTTCGAATACTTGGTAATATAATATAAAAAAAGCTTTCGATACCAGATGGCCAAAAGGTTATAGGAAAAAAACTTGGTTATGTTAAATTCAAACATGCTACATAATGAATTGATGTTGATTTAAAAGTAAGGGCAGAAATAGGTCAGGTAAGGCTTTGCCTAAATAGGCATGGGCCTACAACAGATATTTAAAGCCTAAGTTTGACCCTGCATGTAGGCTTTGTTTTGGGCTTGGGCCCTCAAAAGGCTTGACAAGACTTGAAGCCTTAAAGGCTTACTTAAAATCTAAGCCTTTATATAGCATTTAAAACCTATGCTTCTAAATTCATATATAATTCTTCAAGCCTATTTACAATCTTATATTATGTCTTAAAAGCCTAACATTCATTCTCAATGTAATATAAGGGCTTGATGAGTAAAAGAAAAGAATACCTAATGATAATAGTTGTTCGAGCAAATAGAAATAAGAAAAATCAATCATCTATTGATTAATAAAATATATTTCCTAAAATCAACTAAGTATAACAAGAAATAGGTAAAACGATATTTTACCTCTTCTACTTTTCCTACGTATATTTGGACAAACTCCTCCTACTAAGATTTAGTGGACGAAATAAATTAGGGAAGAGTGAGTAAGTTAGCGTTGTCATTTGAAGCGATCAAAGAGGAGAGAGGTATGTGTGAATGATTGATGTGAATACAAGGTTTGAGTTTGTGTACATGACGATTGGATGTGAAATTTAAGATTAATACTAAGTTAGTAAATTTATAAATAATTTGTACAATTATTTAAATAATATTATATATACTTATATAATAGTATAAATTAAAAAATGTTAAATAGGCCAAGCCTATAGGCTTGTAGCTTATGCCTTATAAAAATAGGTATAGCCTGTTTATCTGAGCCTAAGCCTAACCTATAATAGGCTAGGCTAAGCTGTAAGGCCCTTAAGAGCTTGATTTATTTCCATCTCTAAATAGTGCATTAGGAATGGATGTTAACTACACCTAGTTTTTCCTGTAAAAAACTCAGGTAGATGTGAATACGTGGTTGATTTAAATTTATATTTTGTTTGGTAACAAATTAGAACTTTTAATTTTTAATTACTTTACGTCATGATTTTAGAGTAAATGTACCTTCCAATGAGAGTATGAGAGCAAGTTTTTTTTGAGTAAGAACTGAACATCATTCCTTCAAAACCAGAAATACAGAAGGAGTTTACAACATCTTATATTCTTTCATCATTATCCACCTCTTGATCGATAGGTGGAGGATGATCAAAAATAAAAAAATTGCCGAAATGCTATGAGCAAGTTTTGCCAATCTATCAGCAAGGAATAAATCCTCTTATGGAACAATCATAAAGCAAACCTGCCAATCTCTATAAACAAGAGTTCTAATCTCATCCAAAAGATCTTTGAAAGGATAGTCATAATCAAATCCTCTAGCTGCTAGATTAATGACCTTTATACAGTCAAAAAGAAGGCATACTCTTCGAATGCCCTTACTCTAACAAAAGTAAAGTCCATGGATCATACCTATTAGCTTAGCTATAGCCAGAGGAACAGTAATAAGTTTACAGGTAAATCCGCAAATCCATTGATTATTGGTATCCTTCACTACCCCTCCACACCCACTTCTACCATATCTCAATAAGGAGCCATCCATCTCTAAGGAGAAATAATCTTCGAACTCATTCGGCCGAGTCTCTTGAAATGGACGCCCCATGTTAACGAGAGCTCTCGTACACAAAAGATCTTGGTCAGCACTGGCTCTGAAGAAACTAGAGGCTACACCCTGGTCTTCACCTTGGCTTGTGTCTCCAAATAGCTTGTTACATCTTGCTACCCAAATTTCCCAACAAACATATCCAAACAAAATCAGCCATTGAACCTTCTTTGTATAGCCTTTACCAGCTTCATGCGTCAGGTTCCATTTAACCCAATATGTGCTCTCAAGTGAAACAAAAGTGATCCACTGATCCTGAGAAACCACTGCTTTCTATCTGTCTATAGTGTTTGAACAATCTCTAAGGAGATTCATGGAATCTTCCTTCTAGTTGCATGAAAATAGACAAGAGTCTGATTCCTGAATTCTTCTACTTGCTCGTAGATGTGTTGTGTAGGCCCTTCCATGTGAGAACAGCCATATAAAAGTCTTAATCTTTTCTGGAACAGACCATCTCCATAAAAGTTTCCATATATTATCAACATTTCCATATGTACCTGCAAAAAGAGAAATAGGTTGATTTTACAGGAAAAAAATGACCACCAGAGGATGGTTTTCGATAGAACTTATCCTCTCCTCTCTCATCACAGAGTGGGTGAACACAAGTAATCCGGTCAATGATCTCTGATGTGAACCATCTTTGAAGCTTCTGTCTATCCCATTCCCCTCTATTCAAGACATGATCAATAGCCCTTTCATTACGGATAATCAATCCTTTAAAACCTAGAACAAATTCGACAAGAGGAGTGTTGAGATTTGACCAATTTGCAAACCAAAATGAGGTATTTTTCTTGTCACCAATTCTCTTTCCCAAGCCTTTCCTTAAATGTTCCCATACAGCACATATTTCCCTCCAAGTTAAAGATAAGTTTCTCTTTTTCCCCACTTCCGGAATATCTTTGTCTTCACAGTTATATTTGGATCTTAGAACATTGACCTATAAAGCATTTGGATTACAAATCATCCCCCAATAAAGTTTCATAAAAAAAGCTTTATTCTGATTTCTAAGGTTTCTGATCCCCAATCCTCCTTGCTTCTTGTCCCTCGAGACTACCTCCTAAGATACCAAATGCGTGTTTCTTATTCCATCTTACTCTCCCCATAGAAAGTTCCTACTCTTATGTTCCAAATCGTTAATCAATCATATGGGAAGAAGTATGGTTTGTATATGATAAGAAGGCATAGCGGATTAGACAGCTTTAATAAGGGTAGCTCTCCCGACCATATTTAAGCATTTACTTTTCCAACCTAATAAGCGCTTCTAACATTTTTCAATAATTGGATCATAAGTCACATAGGACGTCCTTCAATGAAAAAGCAGGATCCCTAAATATTTACCTAGATCCCCTGTAAGCTCAACACCCAACCTCTGGCTCATACTTAGAGCTCTGTTAATATGAACATTTCTTGAGAAAAATACTTTTGTCTTGGCTCTATTCATCTTTTGACCAGACACTGCACAAAATTTCTCAATACAATCCAACATTACATCTACTTAGGCTTCAGAAGCTTTACCAAAGAGAACTAGATCATCAGCAAAGAAAAGACGGGATAACTTCAGACCTCTGGAGCTTAACTAGATAGTCTCCCAATCACCTTCATCTACAGCATCATGTATGATATGATTCAATCTTTCCATACACAGAGTGAAAATGTATGGAGACACAGGATCACCTTGACGGATACCCTTGGATGGGGAAAAAGTGTCAATAGGTTCACCATTCCAGAGTATTTGAAAGGAGGAATTGGTGATGCAAGCCATAATGACTTTACACATCTTGTCATTCAACCCAATAGCTCTTAGAGTGTCAAAAATGAAGGGCCATTTTAAACGATTATAGGCCTTCTCTAGATCCACCTTAACCGCAAGCTAACCATTAATTCCCTTCTTATTTCATTACAAGAGTAAGTTTTCAAGAGCCTGATGAACAATCTTATTCGGTTTTAAATAATTATTTTAATGAATTTTGAAACAAATTATTTAATTACTTAAAATCATAACACAATTGAACGAAAGCAAACAATTAGTACTCCTCGCATTAAAACTTTTTCATTTTCTTATTAAATATAAAATTAGTATTTGTATTAAATATAAAATTAGGTAAGAAAGTGTATTTTCATAGCTAATATTGGTCATTTTCTTACGCGCAAAAAACATAAAACTATTGTTTTTTGGAAAAAAGATAAATAAATACCACTTAAAATTTAAAATTTAAAATTAGTGATTTTCCAAAAACCTGAGTTGTCAATTGCTATATTATTTTTATCAATCTCATTACTCTTATTGTCAACAGAACCAACTTGAGATTTTGATGTTTAAGTGATATTTTTTTGTCTTTTTCTTCCCCCCCCCTTTTTGGGTATAGAAAAAGCAAGAATTGCTAAAAAAAATTTCATTGGCAACTTAATTGCTAATGGGACCTAGGAAGATATTTGTACATGGAAGGAAGATATTATGCACGTGAGGGAAGATTTTGTGCGCACGGGAAGATTTTTGTACACATATAAGAAAGAATATTGCACACAAGGAAGATATTTTACACACCTAAAAGATATTTTGCATACGAAGGTCCCATTTTTTTTTATACATAAATTTTAGAAAGGAGTTAGGCTCGGGCAGGCTCCAAGTTGGGATGCTTCCCTAGCGCTTCGAGTGGATCACAATTAAGTGAATTTTTCCGGGATTGAATCCTCTCCTATTGGTGAGAGTGTTCAAACCCTTCACCAACTGAACCCAAAGACGAGGGATCACGAAGGTTCCATTTGATAAATAAATTGTTAACGATGTTTTATTTCATAATTTCCCGTATAAAAAGCCAGTGCCGTGGAATATGGATGCGTTGACACAGTTTTTTGCGCATTATTTGCCACGTTAGCCAACGCACCATATCCGTCTCCTTCCGAATTAGATCCACTGTCCCTTTCTCGCACTCGCAGTGTCTTTCCTTTTCCTCCTCCACACCGAACTCCATCAATCAGATGAGAAGGTCGTACTTGATTAGCCAACAAGGATTGTAGGTCATCGGAGTCCAAGATCCGAACAAAAGCTCTTTTCCGATGAATAAAATTTCCATGGTACAAACTCTACCTTCTCTCTGCTTCAAACTATATATGCTATTCTCCAAGAGGTGTTGATTTTTCGGAGCTCTTTTTATTTTCCTTTTTGACCTGTTATGCGGTTAGTATCTGGTTTACTTTAATTCACGTCAAACTATCTTTACTTAAATTCGATAAATCTATGCAGATCTTTCCTATATGCTGTTTGCTTGTTTAGGAAATATAAAGGAAGAATGACTGTGTTAACTTATTCTGTATTTCTGTTTCCTTCTTCGTCTTGTGGGCTAGTTCGGTTTTGATGATCTCATGAAGAAGCAGAAGCTTGGATATTGAATTAACTTCGTAACAAGTTCAGTGCAGATTTAGTCTTCTATCTCGGTCGCCTGAACATGAATGCTTAGATTCCCAATTTTTTTTCTCCTTTCTTTGCTTTTATTTTATTTTCCAGATTCTGACTTCTGAGCAACATATTTTATATTGCCCGCTTTGACTTTTAAAAACAGATGTTCGGGATATATCTGCTTACTAGTTATATAATTCAGATTAATGTTAATTGAAACTTTATTGAGGCCTTCTCATATATATGATCTTGTAAAGTTATTTGCTGCTTAAAGTTTTGTCTGAAGAGTAGTCTGCTTGACAAGTCTTTTCCTGTACCGAATACTGCTATGCGATTTTTCCCTTCTTGAGGCTGTTCATGCAATTTCATATTCTGCACTGTAATTACTGCCACTGAAATTTGCCAACTGACAAATTATCATTTCAGCGAGGATAACTTCAGCTCTAAATTTTAAAACAAGTGGATCAAGTGAAATTAAATTAATCTGTATTCTGTGCAATAATTTACTGGACCTTAACGAGACAACAACAGGTCAGAATAACTGTTGACTGGTGGGATGAATCTATTTGATGCTTTCCTTGCTTTATTTTTATGCCTTTGGTTGAACTATTTCTTAGCAAAATTCCCTTTTGATTGTGGGCAAGTCACACTAACCATAAAATGCCGAGATATGTGAAAATTTTCTGGGGAAAATAACATCCATTGTACCCTATTTCCTTAACATTGCTTTATCTTTGCCGGCTAAGGATCTTTTGGTTCTCCGCTTTCAAATTGCATAATTTCCTTGTTTTCTTTGTCTTCAGTTTAATTTTGAAAGAAAAAACAATTCCGAGTGTCATGTCTCATTGACCAAAAGGATGGTGGATTAGTGTGTTTTCTGCTTGCCATATGGTATAGTGCTACCTCAAACGTTACTAATTTTTGCTAGTTATTTGTGCCATTTTTCCTTACAAATTTGCATTTTTGAACCTTTAAAAATCCAAAAATAATTCATAGCACGAAACTCCCCTGGCCGCCCGCTTCCCAGCATCTTGCGGACTCTCTGTTTCACATGCGTTCGGATATTCCACGGACCATTGCATCTCCTAGCCAATTCTATGTGCAGCGCACTGCCTGTATTTTTTATCTGTCTGATAACTCCTCTGATAGCATACAGAGAATGCCTTATGTGGGAAGAGAGAGATATTTTGCATACAAAACATGGTGTATGATAACTCTCTGTTTCACATGCATTCAGATATCCCACAGACCATTGCATCTCCTAGCTAATTCTAAGTGCAGTGCACTGCCTGTATTTTTTTCTGCCTGATAACTCCTCTGATAGCATACAGAGAATGCCTTGTGTGGGAAGAGAGAGGGATTTTGCATACAAATCGTGGTGTATGAGGATTAATTAGGTACACATGCATACAAGCTGTTACAAATGATTACAATGTAAAGTGACAAGATACAGATAAAACATGTTAGAAGGGAATACCATAAAATATTTTTTCAATCTCATGGTTTAAGAAGTTTTTGGTTAAATAGGAAGTTCACCATGACATGCTAGAATTCCACCTGAGATTTTCATACTTTTTAGGCATCTGTCTGTTAGACTTAAGGTACAGATAAGTTTTTGGGGTGTTGATAAGTTAAATACTAATTATGGATGGAGAATCAGTTAATATTATTCATGACAATGTTTATGGTTGTAGCTTGTAGGATTGAAACAGTATAGAAGATCTGTTTGTCAATGTATAGATTAGCAACAAAAAATATAGTATATAAATTTTCAGAATAGTCCATTGCCTTTCATGGCATATGGACTGTGAAGTTTGATTCTCCAGTCTTTCTCTTTCATATGCAATATTTAGGTGACCATTCATTTCAAGGATAAGCAAGTTAGTGATTGCTCCAGGCCCTGCCACCAAGTTTTCTTTCATGTTGGCTTGTTAAAACATGTAGTCTGAATGCTCGGACGTGGGGAATTTTTGGTGTTCCATTGCAATCATAAATATTAACTTGCACGATAGTGTTCAATGGAGTGTTTTCCATCAACACAAGATCTCCTGCTATTGGCCGCATCCAGCAATGCAGATAATGGATGGTAAGACTATCTAAGTTTCAACTCATTCTATAAGGTTTATGGAACTTAGATGGGATCTTACTTGATGAAAGCACAGTTGGATAAAAAAAATTTAAGGTCAACATTGAGTATAAGAAACTGCAACTAGTGAGTTAATTTCTACTTGGTCATATCTGCTATGAACTCTTGGCATCTCTCTACTCTCTTTCTGAATTTTCTAATCATCTTCTATCATTTTAATTTTATTCAATGTATATATATCTTCAACAGAATCCAAGCTTACCTCCTTGTGCTAGCTTCTATATTAGAGCCTGATATCCTGCTTAGTTATCCAGAAACCATTTTATCTACTGAAACTGAAAGTATACAGGAACAGGGCTCTCACAGAAGAAGGTGGTGAACCAGGTTTAAAATTTGAAAGTAGATTGCTACATTGCATTTTCCTCCAATTTCCAGAAAAGAAAAATTAAAAAATCGTAGTCTCATCTGCATCAGCCATGCATGTATTATTAAAAAGTGGGCAAATTTAGCAAGTTGTGCAAGCAACAAACTCTCGCCCCATAATCAATTGTCAAAGTACTCATTTAAGGGGGAAATCTGACATAAAGTAGATCTTTGAGATGGAAATTACGTTTCTCTGTGGTTACTTCTTCCATGGTTTAAGTATAGAGAGTACCACAATAGCGGCGATAACCAGGAGAAGGATAATGCAAATCATCATGCACTTCCTTGACCTCTTTTGCAAACTCTTTGCAGTGTGGAGAGCATCTGTACCCGATTTCACATGATCAGTTGCATTAGCCACCTGTTCATCACAGAATGTCATATAACATATTTTAAGTCTTAAAAGAAGGGAAAATTTTTTGTGGGGGGGGGGGGGGATCTCCCATTGAAAAATTTTATTGGTGACAAGGACTTCATACATTTTTATGAATTGAAAGTACCTGCATTCTATAAATTTTTTACATATAGAATATCGGTATTCTAATTTAGATTCTACTCAACAATAAAAATTTCAATGGGAATTTTGTTTTCCAATTCTCTCGGAAAAAAAATCATGACTTGGCCAAGGCATCATAAGTGAAGCTGTTATATTGGCCAGAAGGAAATGAACTCTCCTGTTGATTATATAATTCTCTGGTATATGGTATTTAATAGAAACACTAAAGAAACTTTTTTAAAACAACTCAATCACATGATTTTGGGTTATAAACAGTTCAACGTTTTATCCTAGAATATAACATATAACATCAAAATATTTCATTCATCCCATAAGTAATGAAATATCAGAGAAAAGGAACCTAGTTAAAGAAACGAATCAGACTGCTGAGTCTTCATTGAAGGATGTGATATGCAGATGTGATTGGAATTTGGATTTTTTTTGGGGGAAATTGCAGTTAGATCCTAAGCAAGAGAACAAATAAAAAAAATGGTCCATTGAAATCTCAGAATGAAAAAAGGGTCCTAGTGACAACTCCAGGTACGGGTTAATGACAACACCAGGGGTCTCATTGACAAGTTCTTGAGACTATTTTTTCATTTTGAGATTTTAAGGGGTCATTTTTTTGTTTTTTTTCTGGGACCTAACTGTAATTTTCCCTTTTTTCACTATAGAATACTCCCTTTTGTCTTATTTATAAGCAACTTTCTCTCTTATAAGGCTGGTCCCTTTTATAAGCAATTTTCACTTTTTGTTTGAAAATGTAAGTTTCTTTTTCCTATTTTACACTTATTAAATACTCATTATATCTCATACTTTTTTATCTATTCTCTCTCCTATACTCTTTTCATAAGTAGGGGCATCTATGGAAAAAATATGACATTTTTAACATACTTATTACTTTTAATTATCAGTTTATTTTACGTAATCAAGAAGAAAATTGCTTATAAAAAGAACAGGAGGGAGTGACCTATAGCCTCCGACATATTGTATCTCTAGATTCCTCCTTTTACCTACCAAAAAAGTGCCCTATCCTATATTCTACTAAAGTATTTGATAAAAGATGAAGATGTTACTATGTGACGTTCTAGAAACAATGTATCATTCGGTTTTAATAAACGACAGGGTAGTGACCAGTGAGAGAGACATTAGGAGATAATGTTACACTAGATGGATGTAAAAACATCATCGTTTTGAAGAGTAGGAGAGACATGAGAAAGCAAAATCATGTTGTGTGGGTAAAATAAAGACTTTTGAGACGCAGACTTCCTATATTTTTCGGAAATGACGGCTGAGTTAGAGGCCACAAATAAGGAGTGAATTTTGTCAAAAGTGCCTATTGATGCCAAACTGACATTTCCAGCATCTAGTTTGAAAGCCAAGAAAATGAGAATTTGAAATTTGTCCACATCGAGAAACTAATACTAGCAAAGAAGTATCAATACTAGGCATAAAATACCAAGAGACAGAAAAATGATGCATTTTCAGGATCGAGTTAATCTAGTGGTGTAAAACTCAACTAGATCCCTTTGGGTTTTGAGTTTAAGTTCCAAGGGAAACATTTATTTTAAAAGGAATAGCCACAAACCCTAAATCAAATATCGGATGATAATATAAAAAATGATACATTTTCAAGGGAAATTGGCAATGATTTTTCACTAATCCAACACACCGAACACAGTTTGTCCAACTTATGCCCTGTTATCCACGTTAAGTCACAGCCTTACTTATTGGGAGACTGGTACAATGTATGCCTTGCCAACAGTGACTGGTTGTGTGGACCCCTAGTGACTGAAGCCTAAATCATTATAGAATTGAATTGAAAGAAAGGAAAATAGTGTTCTTTTTAATGTCTGATGAGATAAGAAATGTTTTGAAATGGGTAGGATAAATGTAGCAGTGGAATTTTTTTTTTTTGAATAATTATTACTTTGAATATGAAAAGGACAAATAATGAAATAAATTTAATTTAATTGTACTAATCTAATTTCGCTACCAACCAAATAACCTTACAATATAATTCATAAATTCAAAATTTGAAATTGAACCAACAAACCATATTGTGGTTGTTTGATCCTAATAAATATTAGCAAAGGAATGTTTGTTTAAAAGAATTCAATTCTCCCTAAATAACATCATTCCATGACTAACTCCAGTCTAAGTCCAAAGGAATACAAGAGAGTGGATACGAGGACGGTCTTCCCATTTCATTCTCTTTATCCAAAATTTCACTCCTTCCCTTTGATATGCTACCGCATCAGTTTCTCTCTCTCTCTCTCTCTCTCTCTCTGTTTTTTTCTTTTGGAACTAAGAGGGGGTTCTTCAGAGGAATAGCAGTAGAAAAACATTCAACAAAGCAAATGAAGGCTCAATTTGAATCTTCTACAGTCTTCAGGAGAGAATGAGGGGGGAAATATAAGACTAAATAGGAACTTTATTTCTCCTTTTTACCCCCATCCTTTCTTATTACTCTCTTTTATCAACTGCATCATACGCAATCAATTTAGAAGTGTAAAATATTCGAATTTATGAAGGCTACAGCCTACAAGAAATGTGACTTTCACATCTAGGGGCAAAACACCATTTATAAATTAGTCAGAGGTCAAGCCAATCACAACAGCAGTAACAAACCAAGTGTCAAACAAAACAAACATGAAGACAAGATGTGCTGCTCACTCATTCATGAAAACCAGCAAATCTTATCTCAACTAATCAAACAACTATTTATATATGGACAAGAAGCAGGGTATTAGCACACTCAAGCGCCCTTGTTACTCTTCCAAGGTTGGATAACACCAACAACTACGATAGCTACTATCAATAATAGTATAATGATGGCAATGCACATCCATTTTCGAGAGTTCTTCTGCAGTTTCTTAGCATTTTGTAGCACAGATGTCCCTCTCTGGACATGATCGACTGCATTGTTGACCTGAATAAGGGTCTGATTAATGCAAATTCATCTACAAATATTTCGCTTTCTATGTATGTGCAAGCATATACAATCTTAAAACCAGGGGAGCGAGAACACAGGCAAACCTGACTTTCAATGTTATCTAAAATTTCTCCTTGAGCATCAACCAAGACTGCCACGTCAAGGTAAATCTGAGAAGTAACATATATAGCATTAGACAAACCGTTTATCATCATCATCATCTAGATTATTGAAATGTGAAATTAAGATCTCTGTGCAGGTAAACCTGGTGCAAATCAAGAAGCTTTTTCTCGATTTCCTTCACAGCATCATGTCGCTCCTGAATTTCTTCCACGGTATTTAACACCTATGACATCACAAATCTTACCAATTAAACAAGACTATAGGAACCAAATATATCAAAACGTTAGAGACTTAAACACGGCTGGAAGAATTTTTGCACCGCTGCTCACTATATCAAATAATGCAAGATTTTATATCAATAAGAAAGCCCCAATCAAGGCTATGAATAAAGACAGACTAGGAACCAAACACCAACAAAATAGTAGGTATAAAGTATTTGTCCAATGTGTCCAAAAGTCCAACTTCGTAGCTTTCCAGCATAACCCATAAATCTCAGTGAGGATTTATATCTTTGGATTGGTAATAAGGGGACGGTTTGATTGTCTAAAATGAAGGCATTTTCCACCAAAAAAATTCGATTAACACCAATCATAAATCACAGAGGAGCAACTTATGATTACACCCCACACAACCCATAATAATTGTCCCATTAGAACTACTACTTCTCAATAAATAATGAAGCCTCCAAAAATTTTTCACAAAACACACCATCCGAAGATACTCAATAGAAAGACAGTGAGAAAGATGGAATGATCCCTTGTTTATTTTTCAAATAAAAACAAGATATAAGAAAACAGTCTAAATTCATTCATATCTAACATCACAAACCAAGTACCTGTCCTCGTCCTGTTTCTAGCATAGCCTTCTGAAAGATTTGCTCACTGCTTCCAGTTTCTATTAGGTGGTCAATTGTCTAAAACAGTCATTAAACTTGGCAAATTACAACAAAATTTATGTTTGGTATAGTTCAAATCACAAATTATTGCTTCAGGCTTACCTCATCATCTGGTCTAGTTCCCGTAACTGTTTAATCAAATCATACAATCACAAATTCAAAAACATGAGAACAAGATAAATAAATAGATAAGTAAACAAAAGAAACGTTGTACTATCATAAGTTACAATATTAATTCTGTCATGTTTAAACCTGTAATAACTCTTCTCTCCACCACCTCACGGTATTCATCTTGTATTCTTTGTCTAAGAGTCTGAAACATATTACATCTATGAGAAGATAGAGTTGAAATTTGGATGGCCAGCTCTTAATGTGAACAGGTTAACATACCTGAAACTCTGTCATTAGATCCTTAAACCTTTTTGTCAAGGAACTGTCATTTCAAGGGGGAAAAAAGTTCAGCTTTCTACTTTGCTTTATGAAGTACAACCATAGATTTATATAGTGGCAACTAACTTTGTCATGTTCATCCTCGCTCTGTCAACACCAGTTCCCTTCTCGCAACCAGGCTTTTGTCTGTTGGCTAGATTCTGCATGCACAGAACAATACCTAATTACATACTTATTCAAAGCTCCTTAAATTTTCATAGCACTGGAATCAAATAACAAAATAATTGCCCAGCATCTCAGTACATCTTTGTTTATAGCTTCTATTTTTGCTTTGACCACACGTGCAATCTTTCCAACCTCATCAATATCTTTTTCCATCCTCTTCTTGATAGCTGAAAACAATTTCACAACTTTATTCATGTCATCATGAAAAAAAATTCAACATCCAATAATGATGCATTGTCAAACAGTAATAATTATTTCTCCTCTCACAGTTGCCAAGGAAACTGTTGTGCATCTAAAATAACTGGCTGGTTGCAACACCAAGTAGGTACATATTCAGTGTGATGTTAAGAAAAAGAAATGGCACTGTAATATACCTTTCATGGCTGAAGCTTTTGTGACAGCTTTGGACTCCTCATTGGCTTCCTGTAAAAAGCCCGCTCATAACGTTTATCATCTGAGGAAGCACTAAATAACATCTATTCTAGAAATTCCAAAATGACAACTAAATTTCAAATTAGCATAACAAAATCTTGCAGGTGTATGTAAGGAGTATATCACTCTGAAAGGAGAAACCATTTTAACAGTTAATTAACAAATATGAAAAATCTGTTCTATTGAAGTTCATGGTAGAAATTTACAATGAATTGACTGTCATACTCAATTTTGTCAATGAGTTTTATAATCTTTGTTCTTATTTACAAAATCAATGAGTTTTATAATGTTTGTTCTTAATTACAAAATCAATGGTAGAAATTTACAATGAATTGACTGTCATACCCAAATTCAATGAGTTTTATAATCTTTGTTCTTATTTACAAAATCATGGAACTTACATAAAGTATAAGTAAAGATTTGATTTACAGTCATAACCTGCGAGATATTGCTGCCAGTAAAAATAAGGAATATGACAAAGAGCAAAATACGTGCCTTAAGTTTTTTTAGTAGCCCAGAAAGCTTATCAACCTGTTTATCAGCCTCTGAAATCTACAACCAAAATAAACAAATATTAGTAAAAGTTAAAAATTCAACTGAAATATTAACAAACTCATTGATGAAAACGAAGACAAGGAAATTGAAAGTTTTGACTGATTTATCCCCCAAGACTCACATTTAGTTTTAATTATATCAAGAAAGAAATTTAAAATTTAGTTGTTGATAGAGCACAAAGATGTTGTGTGATCTATGTAGCTGAACTCACCTAATGAAATATTGTTGTTCTATGTCATAAAAGAAATTTGTACAAAGCCAAATAGGCAAATTAACATCTTGAATCCGCAAAAGCTTAAATAGCATGAGAATTGTGCACCTGCTTATTAAAAGCATCCATTCCCATATCATAGTTGTCCCTTGGATCCTGTGTTCCCATCTCAATATCACTTTGTCGAGAAGGCTGACCTCTACTGTCGCCAGCAAATGAATCCTACAAGAAAGCAATTTAAATAGGATAACCTTATCTAAAAACTGAGGTGGGAGCACAACCTAATGCTTAACTTCACACCAAATAAAAATCACAACAGAAGAAAGAGCCAAAACTACTTTCAGACTTCATCCTAGAAACCAAAGAATTACATCAACTTCCTCTGACTTCCTTCCTTTTTCAGTTCAATTCAGGCAGCAAAATTAAAATAGCAAACATAATCAAGCTTGGAAGAGCAGAGCATACAACAACTAGAATACCAATGAGTCGAGTCTCGAACTTTCACAACAGAAATTGATAGTTAAAGGAAGACGGTATCTTTAGGGAAACTTTGTCTACTTTCAAATTCCCTTGAAGATCAAGCACGATAATTTCTTATTAAATTTAAGGGACGGGAGGTGGCGGGGCGGGGGAGCACCACACTATCAGGTGATACTGAAAAGTGCAGACATAGTGTGAAATAAAACACTCAGAAACAGAACAAGAGCACAAAATTCGAAACGGAAAACGAAAATTGAAATCAAACAAACCAGTAATCAAACACGAACTGATCAAAGCATGTGGAATTTGGTTAATGGAATTTGAAATGAACTTACAGAGAGCAGATCGTTCATCTTGATCAAATCAAAACGGGCTTAGAGGGCGAAAGAGAAAGAGAAAGGATTGTGCAAACCAAGAAAGGGGGGAAATACTGAGATTAAAGTCTTGAGACGGCAAAAATGCTTTGAGGGACGGTGGCCGGCGAAACAACAGAGACACAACCAACGCTTTGGCACGAAGGGCGTTACATACGACCGATTACCGAATCTCTTCGTTGGCGTTATTAATTTAATAATTTCCCTTATATGGGCTGAAAAAATAATTTCTCTTAACTTTTTAGTTTTTTGCCAAAAGCATTTATTATTGATTTGTTTATTATAAATATGAAATTTGTCTACTCCTATCATTTTTTAAAGGAAAAAATCTAGATAAATACTATTTGAATTTACAAAACTCTAAAAAGTTTGCTAACATATAAAAATGACACATAAATTCTTTTTTTTTTTTAATTACAATGACAAGAGCAAAAGAAATGCTCTTGAGGCCACACGAGCCATAAAGAAAAAAACTGGAAAATAGCTTAGCAACGAACTATTAGCGCCCAAAAAACTCAGCTAAGATCAGCTGACATAAGTGGTGTACAGAAATCTGGTGGATACTGTAAAATAGACAATTCACTGCTCAGATCCAGTGCTCGTTTTGCCAAAAGATCCGCACATGTAAGGGCTTCTCTATGGCAGTGATGACACATAAATTCTTAAGGAAGAATATTGGATTTTGAAATGTTATACTTTTATGAAAATACTCCTCACTTTTTATTTTTAAAAAAGGCAAGGACCCATCGCCAGCTGGAGCTTCATCGGTCGCGCGTAGCCATGCCAATGGGCTGGCTGCCAAAGCTCTAGTGCCAGCAGCAGAAGCTTCAGTGACAACTTAAATAATGCAATTAATTACTTGAGTATAAATATTAATAATTTTTGATCCCTGAACTCTATCAAAGCTTCGTTAATAAGTTGAATGATTGCAATGACAATTTATGTATAGCGAATCGTAGCTACAATATAGAGAGTGACAACTTAGGAGCTCAGGTTATCAATATTTATACTCAAATTGTCATTTTCTTTATTCAACTTGTAATGAAAACAATGCTTGATAGGGTTTAAAGAGTTAAAGTTGTCAATCTCTATACTCAATTAGTTAATCACATTACTCAAGTTATTATCAAAACTCTGGCTGCCAACGCCGAAGCTCCAGATGCCTTCCCGCTGGCAGGGGTGGAGCCGACGAAGGTTCGGCGTCGACAAACTGCGAAGGTCTGGTCGGGGAGGGGGACTTGCATTTTAAGGGAAAAAAAAGTGAAGGGCATTTTGGTAAAAGGATAACATTTCAAAATTTCAGATTTATCCCTAAGAATTTATGTATCTTTTTCATGTGTTAACAAATTTTTTAGGATTTTTCAAGTTAAACTAGTATTTTAATGGAATTTTATTTTTTAAGATATTTCTTGAACAAATTCATTCTTTAACAACAGGAAACAAAGTCTGGTAGAGTAATATATTTAATTCTTTGCAAAATATAATCATCTATTAAAAAAGCCGTATTTAAACAGAAAAATTTGTGCAGAACTTAGTTATAACATTTATTTTTGGGTTAATGTGCAAAAATGTCCATTAACTTTTATTAAAAATGTGTTCAACACCATATACATTTTGAAGGTGTAAAAACACCCATAGATATTTAAAATTAGAACAAAAATGTCAGCATCGTTATATTTACCTAACATCGTTATATATGCATGTGCAAATGTGGGTCCTAGCATAAAAAGTAACAGCATTAGGTCAAATTTAATGGTGTTAGTATTTTTACTCCAATTTTAAATGTTCATAGGTATTTTTACACCTCCAAAATATATATAGTGCTGGACACGCTTTTAGTAAAAATTCATGGATATTTTTACACATTTTACCCTTTATTTTTTAACATTATGTACAATCATTTTTTTTAAAATCTATGAGAAGAATTAATATATGTACTAATTTTACTTTAACTTCCTACAGATGGCATAAGTAATTGTATTTGAGTTTTCATAGGCAAAAAAAAAAATTATATTTGAGTTTAATACGGCAAAAACGTATAAACTTAATTAAGATACATCTATGTGTATGTTTGAAAAGTCATGAAACTATAGTTTTAAAAGTTTTTTTTTACAAGTTGAGATAAAATTCTTTTCATATACTGATATGGTACATCGTAAAAACTATTCTCTAAAAATTAACCCAAATATTCATTATATCTGTAGTTAATAACTAAAAATGACGCCCATACAAAATGAGTGGAGTTGTTATTTTAGTACAGCTATTTTAGATTTAATTTTAAATAAAAATATGTTACCATACCGAATCATAACTAGAGCCGGGAATATGGGTCGGTTCGTTTAGGCCTGCTTCCTAAAAAACCTCAAAATTTTAAAGTTTGCGGCCCTACAAGGCTGATTCTTCATGGGCTCAAGCCTAAACAAGCTTGAACTCATTTTAATAAAAAATTTTTTTTTTTGAAATTTTACAATTTATTTATTATTTTACCTTAAATTGAGATACATTATTTTTAAAACTCATAAATTTTTAATTAAAATAATCATCTAAAGTCCAAATTAGCCTCTTTTTTAAACTTTAAATGAATAAACCATTTAATAAGTGTTTACCTGTTATTAATACTTTATTAGGTACTTAAGTGTCTTTCATATTGATAATTTGATATAATGATATTATATATATTAATTTATTTTTAAAAAATATTAAACGGGCCTAAAAGGGCCAGCTCTTAACCTACAGGATTGCAGGGCTAGCCCTCCAAGGCCTGCGGCCCTACAGGGCCAGCCCTTTTAGGTCCGCTTCCTGTTTTAGCGTCTAAATCATAAACCCAGTCCTTAAAAGGTTTAGGTCTAAACGGGCTCGGCCCGAATTCCTGGCTTTAATCATAACAACTCAGAATCAGGGAGGTGGACACTGGAGCGGAGATGCATGCAATTTTATCAACTAACGTCTGAAATCATAATCATTTTAATATGATTTTACATTATAAAATAAATTAACGTTGATAACTTTATATTCATATACATGATATGGTTTGTTAATTCAACCTTTTACTAAAAGTTGCAATTCAAACAGCACATAACCATGTAAATATTAAATAACATGAAAAAAAAATTAAATGAGTCACAATTTTTATAATTTATGAACACTGACACTTTATTTATCGTTTAGTATGGATGAATAATGCTATTTTATATAGATTTTGTATAAATAGATATATATATATATATATATATATATATTGATACATAAAAGTTTAGGTAGGTTCGGTACCAGTTCCTTACCAAGGCTAAAGTATGGCCTCAGGGCTCTTCGAGTGCTTACAAGAGACTTACGAGATCGTTTATCAATGAGGCCTCCCCATCAGTTAGATGATTTGAATAGACTCCCTTATAATCGAGATAGTAAGAACTTAACCAATTGTGTCAAATAGATATAAAGGGAGTGAAGTATGGACTAATAGTTATATGAATGGACTTCTATATTAGTTGGCCCATCTTATACCTTCAGGGTGAGGAGCCCTTCGGATACTTTATTACCTCAGGCCTTGCTGTCGTTTCGAAAATATCGTTGGCGAATAAAATTTATATATGAACAGAATAATCAAGGAAAAATTACATAAAAGAGTACCAAAAACAGTAAGTGTTATGAAAATAAGAAAAATATAAGATATTGAGATAAGAGAGATGAAGAGAGAATTGGAGAGAAAGAGGAGCAATTTCGTTTTCATATGGATGCTTACAATCACTTGATACAAGGCCACTGTTTATAGGTCATAAGTCTTTAAATTACATTTCAAGAGTTACATAAGAGAATAAATATACTTAATTGTGAAAAATGTTATATTGAGAGGTTATATCTATTAATCATAAGACACTTCCAAGAGGCTTTTCATTTGTGAGTTATATTGATTTAATTGGAAAATATCAAAAGACACTCTTGAAAGGCTATGGACATCCACCTAAATATGATAATATTTATACCACTCCCCCTTAGATATCTATAAACAAATATTTCACCTCATTAAAATCTTACTAGAAAAAATCCAATGAGACAAAAGCCTAGTGAAGAAAAAATAGTACACAATACATATTAAAGTTGTCTCGTTAAAAATCTTACCAGGAAAACCCAGTGGGACAAAACCTTGGTTAAGAAAAAAAAATGTAAAGAATGGTCTCTACTCCCCCTAATGATAATATCGTATTTACTCCCCCTAACAATATTAGTTTTACTCCTCTGATGACAACATCAACACACGGTATTGACCTACTAAATGCTTATCACCATTTTTGTAATACAGGAATAAGGGAAGTATGTTTTTATGACTCACACTTAAGGGGGATATTTACTTCCCTACAAAGCCTAATTGATCTCCCAAAAATGGATCAAATTAAAATTTTGAATCAATGTTATAGAAATTGAAAAGCTTATTGTTAGTTAAGTAAACCAAAAGCTTACTGATCCAAACAAATTTATTGTTGGTATAACTTGTTTGATCATTCGAGTCACCAATATGATGTAACAAACTATTGAAGATTACGTATTGACATGCATTAAAGAATTAGAAAATTCTTCATGAATAGCCAACATTTTATATAATTCAATAATTATTATGTGTTGCTTGTTCTTAAACAAAATTGACTATAAGAATATCACTAGTTATGATTTGGAATGGATCTCTACATTTGTGGAAATACATCAAACTTGTATATATGAATCCATTCAAATAGCATGTAAACCATATAAGTATTTAATAAATTTTGATAAATGCATCTATAAAATGGTTACATGTGAAATTATTATTAGTTTGCAACCTAAAGTTTACAAGATTATTTGAATAAATCATGTTGAGCACACAATTTCCAGATTATATGATCCAAAAATCATTCATTGAAGCCTCCATTAATAGTGATCAATACTTTTGAGGCAAAAAAATTATTTCAGTGTTGCCATATTTGATCTTATATATTGCAACACTTTTACTAACCAACAAAATTCTCCCGATAAAATTGACTTTTGATCAAGAGCAATATATTTTCCATATCAAATGTTTGAATGTGCAGTGTTTATTTCTATTAATCCACCACAACGCACATAGATGGATATTTAAAGAAAGTTGGGATAAATGTTGGGTAATGACCTCCTTCTTCTTGTTTGTTTCTAAATGAAACAAAATGATGTTTTGAATGGAAACAATTGGATTTAGGAGACTAATATTGCATGATTAGTCTATTACCAATTAACAAAGTTTTCCTAACATAAGGGGGGGAAATTGAATAGCTGGAAAAGAAAACAAAATAAATGCATTATTACTATCAAGTATAGATTCTCAAATATAAGAGTATGAACCAGGAGTTCATCAGGTTTTACATTCATGAAATATTGCATAATATATGTCAAAAACAATTTCTAACCTAAATGAGAATTACTAAATCTCATATTCTAGCAAAAAATGCTATAATCAGCATAAAAGAGCAAATAGTCAAGATGGTCATATTGAGGAGACATGTATTCCAAAAGAGGCCAAGACATAACTAATTGCAAAACCTCAAAAGAAGTTCAAGTATCTGAAAAGTAATAAAGAAATCTCAATGAATTATGTCATAGGAAAAATGGAACCGAAAAGATTAAGTTGTCAACAACAATTTTGATGATAATTTCACGTGATTAAGTGAGGATCTGATGCATAAATTTCTCTTGCGAGGTAGATAGAATGGTGATTGGCCAAAAGAAAAAGTAAAAGGGAAAAGACGCAATGAAAATAGGATTATATTATTTCAATATGTGAAAAGTATGAACTTACAATCCCAACTGAAATATGAAATATATATAATGAAAATAAAGATTTGTATAAATGCTAATGAAGACTATGATGAGGCATATTATTTTGTGATGGATACAATAATTTTGCATATATTACTATTTTGCCAACATATGAAAATAAAAATTATGCTTATGTTAAATGTTGTTATATTTATAGCCTATATATATATATATACATATGTCTCATTAAATAATGAAATTTATATGAGAATCCTTGAAATATATAAAATGCTAGAAGCATATATAAGAAAATTATTCTATATATAAGATGTTGTGGAAGTTTGAAAATAATTTGAGCCTGTATAATTGATTGAAAAAAAATATTAAAAAATAAGTAATTTTATATTTCACTTGACCTATAAATCGGGTCATTGAATGCCTTAATAATCTCAAAATCACATATTCTTGCCATGATTATTTTATTTGCAAAATACATTGAATTTAATAGATTAGAAGTACCATATATTTTATGAATACTCACATCATGCTAATATAGAAGTTCTTAACAGTTGTTGCTTTCTGTCGCTGTTTCGCCGTGGATTGACGTTAATCTGATGCAACATCCATCATTTCGACGCTGCTACTGCATTCCGACGCCGATCTGAGCCTGCTTCTCCCGTTTTCGGTGATGATCAGTGCTGAACCGAAGGTGAATCGATCTGAGATTGCTGAACTAAAGATGCATCAATTTGAGCTTGCGTTTCGTTGATCCGAACAACTGCCTGGTAGTCTGAACTGTAATCTGATCGAATTGCCATTTCCAGGTTCTTGTGTTGCTTAGCTTGTTTGTTTCGAATTGATCTGCTGTTGCTGGTTTTTTTTTTTTTTTGGTGTTTTTTTTTTTGGTCTGAAGAAAAAAAATAGAGTGAGTGTGAGTGGAGATAAAAGTTAAAAAAGTTAAATTATTTGTTGTATGCTCAAGAGATGAACAAGCGGGAGAGAGAACGTAGTCCTGTGAGAATGGTTTTGGCGCCAATGCTGGAGGAGAGGGAGGCTTTAGAGCATAGTAGGAAGAAAATTCGTGATGATGATGAAGAGTTCACAAATAGGCAATCCTTAGCCCCACGGGTTGAGGAATGGATGAGTGACGATAATATTGTACCAGATAACACCATACCTGAAGAACCTAAACGGTCATACAAGGATGCATGTGCGGAGGATCAGAAGCAAAATGATTGTTCAGATGATGAAGAAGAATGGTGGAGAGGGGACGGATGGAAGTCTAGGCTTGAAGTGGAGATGACGAAGAATGGACCAAACATAATTGTGTCTCCGGAGTTTAGAAAGAAGCTTGCGCGGAAATGGTCAACATCGTTGTTTGTTAGACTCCTTGGCAGGATGGTGCGTGAGGATCAATTGGGTCGCAAACTGCAACAGCTGTGGGGACGTAGAGGCCAGGTTGAAACTATTGAGATAGGATCCGGGTATTTTCTGGTTCGTATGAGCAATAAGGAAGACTATGATTTTGCATTAACAGGAGGCCCTTGGGTATATATGGATCACTACCTAGCAGTGCAACCATGGAAGTCAGAGTTTGATCCTGATTCTAGTGAGGTTTCCAAAATAGCAGCGTGGGTGAGAATTCCAAAATTCCCAGTTGATTTCTATGATAAGGGTATTTTATATGTCGTGGGTAACCAAATTGGAAGGGTTCTAAAAGTGGATACAAACACCCTTCAGAAAACCAAAGGTCGGTTTGCCCGTATATGTGTTGAGGTCGATCTGAGTGCGCCTTTACTTCCGTCATTGATGATTAATGGGAAAGAGAAGAAGATTGTTTATGAGGGTTTGCATTTGATTTGCTTCTCATGTGGACGGTACGGCCACGACACGGCGCATTGCCCTAATAATCAAGCGATAAGCACGTTAAAGTCGCCATGCATGTCGAACCCGTCGGCTTCCACAGATACTACACAAGAGGCTACATGCTCTGAGACCGATTCCAGGATGTATGGGGAGTGGATGGTCGCACCGAGTCGTAGAAGGGGACAATGGATCTCGAACACAGGGAATGGTAATCATGGTCGTGAGTCTAGGAGTGATTTACGTTCTCGAAATACGGGAGGAGGATCACGTTTTGAGGCTCTTAATATTGAAGATATGGGAATTAATGATGGGGGTTATAATGATAGTGCAAATCAAGGCAAGATTCGTGTCAGTTTAAAGTCAGGAGAAAGATCGCGTGAATCAAAAGGGAACTCTGGTCATCTATTTGAAATAAGTAAAGGGAGTAAGGGGAATAAGGGATCGGATAATCTGAATGTAGGGAAAAAAGAGAGAATTTGTGAGAATCCAAATAGTGTTGGCCAATTGAAGACGTTGAATAAAACACGTGCGACACAGACAGCAAAGAAGAAAGGGATTGAGGAAGGAGCTCTCCACGGATCTTTGAGTATGGGCTCGAAAATGCAGCAAACAAGAACTCAAGTGGACTCTCATTTGTTCAACTCTCACAAGTTAACTCAAAAAGCTGAATCGTCGTATAATTCAAGTGGGGAGGCTGGGTTAAGAATTAAAAAAAATATTATTCAAATAGACCCTAATTCCACTACTATCCGCCTAGAAGCCACTGATCCTCTTGACCCAGGTGCAGAACAAGGGGTGAATTTTGCAAATCCAATTAATCCACTTGGGACTGTTGAGGATGTGGTGATGAATGGTGTAGTCGAGGTGTTCAACAATCGATTGCTGGAGGCTGGGTGGTGATTGGAGATTTCAATGCTGTTTCATGTCCTGAAGAACGTTGGAGTAAGAAACACAGGGAGAATACAGGTATTGATAGGTCCTTTCGTAATTGGTTATTGGGTAGTGAGTTACTTGATATTGGTTTTAATGGTCCTCGATTTACATGGGGCAATTCGATTACCCAAAGCAGAATTGATAGGGCCTTGGTGAATAACTGTTGGTTTACTGATAATCCTAATGCAACTGTGACACACCTGCCAAAATATAAGTCCGATCATTGTCCGGTGCTTCTAGATACTGAATCTCATGTTCTCACTGCAAAGAATCGAAGGCCTTTTAGATTCTTTGCCCCCTGGGTTATGCATGAAGATTTCAAGAAGTTTGTGCAGCGTCATTGGGGTTTGGGAGACGACTGGTGCAGATCCATAGATCAGTTCACGGAGGATTTGAGGGTATGGAATAAGGAGGTTTTCGGTAACATCTTCTACATAAAAGAAAGTTTATATCGACGATTAGATGGGATTAATGCAAAGATAGCTTCGGTTGGTATCTCCGAGTCTCTTGAAAAGTTACGAGGGGAGCTATGGGGCGAGCTGGAGAAACTCTTGACACGGGAAGAAGTCATGTGGCTACAATACTCTCGTGTTAACTGGTATGTGGATGGGGATCGGAACACAAAATATTTTCATTCAGTGGCTAACAGCAGGCGAAGAAGGAATAAAATTGAGGCTTTAAAGCTTGATACTGGGGAGTGGACATATGATGCGGCTGAAATTATGAAAATGGGAAGTCAATTCTTTGAAAATTTATATACGGAGACCCAGATATATAGTGGATCTTTGGTTTTTGGATGCACTTATCCTGTTATTGATGAAGTTAATATGCGCACTCTGGGGAGATCGATTGAAGATCACAAGATTAGACGAGCTTTGTTTGATATGGGGCCTCTGAAAGCACCAGGTCCAGACGGTTTCAACCCGTTATTTTATCAGAGCCAATGGGAAACGGTAGGACCGTCAGTGATTGATTTAGTTAAAAAAGTCTTTAATGATCCTATGCGGATACGACAAATCAATGCCACTCAAATTGTACTCATACCAAAGGTGGAACATCCTGAGACGATTAAAGATTTCCGTCCCATAAGTCTTTGCAATGTTGTGTACAAAATAGTTACGAAAGCTATATCAAATAGACTCAAGGCAGTCATGCCTTTAGTGATAGCCCCGAACCAGTGTAGTTTTGTGAAAGGACGTCAGAGCTCGGACAATATTATCCTAGTTCAGGAGATCATTCACTCTATGAAGTCCTTAAAGAGGAAAAAGGGTTTTATGGCCATTAAGATCGATTTGGAGAAGGCTTATGACCGGGTCCGATGGAGTTTTATTTCTGAATGCTTAAAAGAGCTCAAGATCCCTGACTATCTTCTTAGGGTTATTCAAGCTTGTATCTCAACGTCTCAAATGCAACTGATTTGGAATGGAAAAGCTACTAATATGTTTTGCCCTTCCCGTGGAGTTCGACAGGGTGACCCAATATCGCCGTATCTTTTTGTTATCATGATGGAAAGGTTGGGGCATCTCATCCAAACAGCAGTAGATGAGGGTGACTGGAAACCTTTTAGGCTTTCCAAAAGAGGTACTCCTGTTTCTCATATTTTTTTTGCTGATGATCTTATTTTGTTTGCAGAAGCAGATCTTGATCATGCAGGGGTTGTGAAGGCCATCTTGGATGACTTCTACGACATTTCGGGTCAGAAAGTGAATGCTGGAAAGTCAAGAATTTATTTCTCAAGAAATGTGAATCACATCAGGTGTAAAGAAGTCAGTGAATTTTTGAATTTTACTCCGACGTCAAATTTGGGGAAATACCTGGGAATGCCTATATTACATGAACGGAGCTCAAAGGCAACGTATAATTTCCTCCTGAATAAGATGGATGATCGTCTGGCGAATTGGAAGTCCAACATGCTATCGATGGCTGCCAGGCATACTTTAGTGTCCTCTGTAATGTCGGCTATGCCATCGTATGCTATGCAAACAGTGCCTCTACCTTTGGGAACGTGTGATGAAATTGACAAACGATGCCGTAACTTCCTCTGGGGTAGTAGCTCAGATAGTAGGAAACCGCATCTAGTCTCCTGGGATTTGGTGTGTGCACGTAAAGAGAATGGAGGCCTTGGTCTCAGGAAGGCTCGTTTTCAGAACCAGGCTTTCATGATGAAACTTGGATGGAATATGATTAATAGACAAGACTCGCTCTGGGTCAAGTTTTTACGTGAAAAGTATAAAGCAGGCAATGATATTATTCCTAAAATTGAAAAGCGTCGGTCGGAGTCAAGTACATGGAGGGGTATTCGTAACAATTGGGAGAAGGTCAATGATAGTATAACATGGAGAGTAGCAAATGGAGAGAATATTTCTTTCTGGAACGATGTGTGGGTGCCACATTTGGATAGGCTTCAGACTTTAGTGACCCAAGTGTTGCCTAGAGATGTTACTGAATGGAGAGTAGCTGACTGCATCACTCCCTCCGGACAATGGGATATGAGCAAGTTTGATCACTTACTCCCAGGCCATGTATGTACCGCTATCAGACGGGTTAACAACCGTCAGCTAAATATGGAGGATTTTCCAGCATGGAGATGGTCTTCTGATGGAAATTTCTCCATTAGCTCTGCTTACAAATATATTGTGGGTAACCTACAGGCTCACACTAAATACCGATGGAAACGAGTTTGGAAAATGAAGGTCCCTCAAAGGTACCGTACTTTCTTGTGGTTGTGTTTTCATGGTCGTTTAATGACGAACGTGGAACGGTTCCATCGTGGTTGTCATCCTACGGGTAATTGTGAAGTATGTCTTAATGCACGTGAGTCAATACTCCACGTTCTACGAGATTGCCCGACCATTTCTGAATTTTGGAATATTTTCTTACCGCCGGGTTTAAGGGATCTATTTTTTGGCATCTTGGATAGAAATGACTGGCTTGCATGGTGTATGGAGAGAAAGGATGTTGTACAGGGTTTTGAGTTTCGTCTTTGGTTTACCGTCTTATGCCGATATATCTGGTTGGCTCGAAATGACCGATGTTTTAACAACAACTCTTGGAGTAGAAATGCCATTTTAGCCCGTGCTCGTGCATGCCTAGCATGGGGTAATACAAGCCTGTGTAGTAACCATAATGAGAAAGAGAGTTGTACACATTGGAAACCACCTCCGCTTGGGTGGGTGAAGATTAATACTGATGGATCCAGAAGTGACAACTTAGGGATGTGCACTTGTGGTGGTGTTCTGCGAGATCACAATGGTGAGTTTTTGATGGGGTACATGTATCGAATTGGCCAAGGGACGGTGGTCTCTGCTGAAGCTTGGGGTGTTTTGTGGGGTCTTAAAATTGCCTGGGATAGAGGATATAGACAAATCCTAATTGAGAGTGATTGTAGTGAAGTCATGGAACTTATTCAAGTAACGGTGTCTCATGAACACCCAGATTTTCAACTTATCTTAGAGATTCGCACATTGATGGCTCGTGACTGGGAACTCGAAATGTTACATTGTAAACGATATGTTAACACAGTTGCAGACGCCATGGCAAAGGAAGCTTGGAAGATGGCATTGGATCTCCATATCACTGAATCGCCTCCAGCAATTATTACGAGCTTATTACTTATTGATCAAAATAGGTCGAGATCGCAGGTTGACTCAGGAGGATAGCTTCTGAGGTGTTTGTAGTTTTCTTTGTCTATCAAAAAAAAATATAGAAGTTCTTACAAGTACGCTATAGATACTATGAAACTTATATTTGGTGTCATAGTTTTATGAGACTATTACATGAGAACATGTTGTTCAAAATAAGCTGAACATGTTCGTGATTTTCAGAATAAGTTTTCTTTGTTATTTCCACAATGCATAAGGCAGTGAAAAATATATTGATTTTTTAATATATCCAGGAGATATGTTAGAGGAATACATTTCAGTAGAACATTTGGTGGCAATGTGTTATTTATAGTTCAATGGATAAAAGATAGATTTGCTAAAAAATACATTTGAAATGATGTTGTCATCAAGGGGAGTAAATACGATATTATCATTAGGGGGAGTAGAGACCATGCTGTACTTTTTTTTTCTTTAACCAAGGTTTTATCTAACTAGGTTTTCTTGATAAGATTTTTAACGGGGAAACTTTAATATGTATTGTGTACTCTTTTTCTTTCATTAGGTTTTTGTCCCATTGGGGATTTTCTAATAAAGTTTTAATGAGGCACAATATTTATTTATATACATCTAAGGGGAAGTGTTATAAATATTGCCATATTCAGGTAGATGTCCATAGCTTTCCAAGAGTGTCTTTTGAGGTTTTCTAATTAAATCAATATAACCTACAAATAAATAGCCTCTTGGAAGTTTCTTTTGATTAATAGATATAACCTCCCAATGTAACATATTTCATAATTATGTAGATTTATTCTCTTGTGTGACTCTTGAAATGTAATTTTAAGACTTGTTGTCTATATATAATTGTCTAGTATCAAGTGATTGTATAAGCATCCACATGAATAAGAAATTACTCTCTCTTTCTCTTCAATTCTCTCTTCATCTCTCTCTCATTTCAATATCTTATATTTTTCTTATTTTCATAACAATAAGGGATTTATTCTCAAATTTTTTTGCAAGATTTATTTAGAAATTAAGTCTTTTGAAATCAGTGAAAATACTTTCAAGTCCCAAGTCCCATGGGGATTAATGGTTGGAATTAAATTTCTTATGAAATGACACAAATTAAATGTTGTTAGATTCATGCCCTTCGCTGGGCATCAACCAGTCACCGGTCATCATTTACTGGTCAAGAGTAATTTTTTAAAAATATTTTTTATTAAAATATTTATACTTTAATATTTACAAGTTAAAAGTCACGTATTTACAGCAACCTTTTGCAATATTAATATATTTACAAGTCAAACATCTCAAATTTACAAGTTAATTTCTAACAACATTGATAGTTTGAAGTCTTGAAGAAAATGCAAGTCGCATGCCAAAGAAAAACTACCACTCTCTTCTTTAATTTACAAGTTAATTATTTACAAGTGAAGCATCTTAAATTTACAAGTTAATTTCTAACAAAGTTAGTGCTTGTTTAGATTAGTTTATCTTAGATGATTCTATATTGTAAGAGATGAAACGCTTTTATAAACTGCTCCAAACAGCTTATTAGGAGGACAAGATCAGTTCTAGATTTTCTCTAACTAAAAGCCCAGTTCATACTCTTGATACCTGTGCAAATCTGCATGCGTTTAGGATAGCCCCATACATTTCTTTTAGTCCCATCTCAACTCTTCGAGGGTTAATTATCAAATTTGTTATTATTTTTTCTCTATAGCTCTCTTCAAACGTAGAGCTTCCCTTAATAGCAATGGTCTTTAAGTGAATCTGCTAGAAGACAAGTGTGTCCTTAAACTAGATCGGCCTTTATTTAGAATTAAACTAATATTTCCTGGGGTTAATATAATTTTTGGTCTCTGAAGTTTGATCCAATTTTGGTTTTAGTCCCTCAAGTTTGAAATCGATGGTTTTGGTCCCTGAAGTTTCACCCAATTTTGGTTTTGGTCCCTCAAATTTGAAATCGGTGGTTTTGGTTCCTGAAGTTTCACCCGATTTTGGTTTTGGCCCCTAAAGCTTGAAAAGGACTTGGTTTTTTCCCGGGTCGGGTCGGGTTTCAAAAACGGTTCGCCAAGCCAAAACCACCGATTTCAAACTTGAGGGACCAAAACCAAAATTGGATCAAACTTCAAGGATCAAAAGTTATATTAACCCTATTTCCTGTGATATAGGTTGTTTATGGGAAAATTGCTCATAAATCCCTTTATTAAAATTTATTTGTGAAATCAGATCTAAGACCATATAGAGGTATGAGGTCCTTAAGTGTGAATAATTGTGATAGAAGAAAGATAAAATTGCTCTTAAAAAAGATATTCCTTTTGTGTAATCTCTCCCTAGGAACCAAGGATTCATCATAAAATAATTCTCCTTCACAAGCGCTGAATTCATCACAAAACCCTCAACGAGGTTTAACTTGAAGAAACATGGAAGGAAATCATCATCTTCAAACATAACATAATTCAATATAGAAATAGTCAATCTCAATATTAAACTCATATAACTAATGAAACTAAAAACAAAAAATTATGTCTTTAATCTATCAAAGGCCCACAAAAACAGAAGCCACCATTGAGCTAAAGGCCTTATTCTTTATATATGTAAAGAGATCTACAGAATAAGCTACCATTCAACAAAGCCATCAACTTGCTTCTACCATAAAAACGGTGATGAGGAGTGAGGAGAAAACGAAGAAGATTGAAGAGGACCCAGATCAATGAAGTAGATGGAAGTAGTCGTTGATGGTGGTGGCATTGGGGAGGTTAATGGTGGCAATGACATGGATGGGTGGGGTGGTTGATGGTGGTCTTGCATCTATTGTGAGGCATGAAGGTAGAAGGATCATGAGCTTGAAGAAGGGGAGGGGCAAAAATGAATTATGAGTCAAGGAATTGAAAATTTTGGATTTTTTATGAAAGATGAATTGAATATAAGGAAAGATGAATTGCACAAATGAAAGATAGATTGCACATAAGAAAAGATATATTGCACATAGAAACATAGATTGCATGTAAAGAAGATCGTTTGCACAAAATGCAATTGCAGATCAGACAATTATTTCACACATATGGAAGATGGATTGTATATAAGAAAAGATAATTTGTGCTCAGGAAGATGGTTTACATAAAAGGAATATCGTTTGCATATAAGAGAAGATTGTTTGCATATAATGTAATTTGCAAATCAAACTAATTTTGCAACACGTGGGAAGATGGATTGCACAAAAGATAGATGAAATAGCACACAAAGGAAGATAGATTTTGTACACAAAGGAAAGATATATTCACATAGGGAATGTTTTTCCATTATGGTAATTTTGTCTTTCTCCTATACAATTATTTAAACTGAAGGACCCCACACCCATACAAGATTATAGGCCCCAATTAACAAACAAAGTTTTAAATAGGGATTTATGGACAATTTTTCATGTTAATTTAGTAATTTATTGTTTAAGAATTTTTAAATTTTAGTTTTTCTCATTTTTATAACCTCCATTGTTTGAAGGTGCATCCCATTTGCTTAAGCTTATTTTTTTTTAATGAAAAATCACATATTTTTTTTAAAAAATATGTTAGAAGAATTTTTTTGAGATTTTATAAGTTTTTAAAGATAATCTAAACTTAGAAAGGGTTAGATTTTTAATGACCATATTTACATCAAGTTCCTTATATTCATTTCATCAAGTTCTTCAATCACATGCGAGTCCTATTTTTTTCATATGGGTTTATAATTAAATTATAATAATTCAAAAATAAGACGCATGATCACATGTGATTGGAGAATTTGATTAAATGGATATAAGGAATTTGACCTATGTATTTTTTTATTTTTAATTATTTTTTATATTTTAGAGGCTATTTTAATTTAGGTAAATTTTAAAGATAATCTAATGTGCATGAGAAATAATATAATAAAAATATTGAGTTGTCTATAGATATTTTTTTAATCAAGATATACATAGAGATAAGATGTGATCAAATTTGATAACTAACTATCGAATAGCTTAGACAGAGTTAGAAAAAATGTAGAGAGTTTAGTCTGGGTTAATTTCATAGAAAATTTATATTTTAATTTTTAGTCATTAAAAATAATTACAATCTATAAAATCCCCAAGTACTAAATATCTTTTTCCATATTTCTTCTCCCTAATTCTCCCTCTTAATTTTTTCCATTTTTCTATATGAGTTACTTTGTAATTTCTGTTTTAATATTATGTACATCATATATTCATATTCATTGTCATCAATTTGTTAATATTAACTTATTTTTCATCTCTTTTTCTTGTCGTTCTCCATTTTTTCGTATTTAAGCACTTGCATCGGAGAAGATTGCGGTAAATTAAGGACTTTAAGACTTACCAGTTTGATTGAGAAGCTCGTGGCAAAGTACTCTTAGGGCTTGTTTGGTAGAGGGGAGGGGAGGGAAAAATTTTTTTGAGTTGGATTAAAAAAAATTAGAGAAGTGGGGTTAAAATATTTTAATTCATTTTTTTTACTCTTTTATCTTACATCTTCTTTTCATTAAAATTTTATAACTTCACTTCTATAATTTTTTTTTAAAAAAATATCCAACTCATAAAAATTTGTCTTCTCCTTACTTCCCCTTCAAATCCCAATAAGGAATGCTCCATTGATTTCTCTTTCCATTTCCTATCCATTGAATGTATCCTCCATTAGATCAAGTTTCAATAGTTGAAATTTAATAATATTTATATAGTATTAAATCTCAACCATTAAAACTTGATATTATGATGGATACTATTATTGGGGAGAAAATTAGGAGAAATTAATGGAGACATTTATTTCCCTCAAATCCCTCATACCAAACAAGCATCTAGATTCCCCGTTTGATTGAGAAGTGAGCAACATTCATTATAAGCAAAGATATATGGGTATGTTTGGTTGAGCGATTCGATTGCTTATAAGTTGCTTTTTAATAGTGATTTACGGTATACGAAGTAAGTATGTGAGAGGAGTTGTGTCTCGATTTACGAAAAAAGCAACTTATAAGTTTTTATAAGCTCAAACAAACATGCTTATTGAGGGTTAACTCCTCTAACACGGATCCAAACAACACCCAAAAACTGTACTATTGAGATGTTTCTCTAGTTCTTTAATACGCGTAAGTCTTTATTGGTACGCTTTAATGCGTGTAAGTTGTCTTCAGCGACGAGCGATGTGAAGAAATCCACAAATCGATCGATGGAGCATTAAAGAAAAAAAGGAAGTTGATTAAATTGATCCCCTCTACCACTTACGTGTTTACCACTCTAATATGTCTTAAACGGATACAATTTTCCATATTTACCCTTATGAAGAATTTCTCTCTATATATATTTAGAGATGCATTCTCATTGGAAAAAAGAAAAATGTTGGCATATATCCATTTTTCTTTTTTCCAATGAGAATTAAGTGAGAATAAAATTGAAAAGAGTCATTAATAACCTTGTAAGTGAACTTATATTTAGGATAAAAAGCTTAACTCTTCCCCAATGTAATTATAATAAAGCAATTGAATATACTTAGTGGAAAGAATATGAAATAAAAAAAAAAACTGTGTCTGTATTTCTTATCCATTATTTTCTATCTTATATTTTTTATCAAGTGCACCCTGAATATTTGAGGTAGATTTTAGATCAGGGACCAGATCGAAGACGAGAATGGAAAAAAAAAAATGCAATAATTTTCTTAAAAATATCTATTGACACTAATTTTGTCTTTGCCTTAGTACTTCATTATCATAGGTCATCATAAATACTATAACCGTGAATGTGATATGATTAATTTAATTTAAATTTTGCATCAGCGCTAATGAGGATCACTTTCAAAGAAATACAACTCCATTATAGTCTTCAATTTCAGTGCCCGCAATAAAGACATTAATAGGTTCTATTAATGTTAACTTTAACTTCCGTGTTTTATGATGAGTGATGACTATGCTAATTCGAAAAGGGAAATTTCATTTTTGCACCCTAAATCAGTTGCATATTTATAGCAACAAAATCGCGATCTCATAATATCCCTAATTACAAGGACACATAATTCAGAGAATCAATTCAGTTTTGATTTTTCTCACACTCCTATATATCATATTGTTATATTATATCTCAGATTCCTCAATACTTGATCGATCGTCCTAATTCTTCATTTTTCTTATTACATTCCCATAATCAAAAACCATGAAGCCCATGAAGAGAGGTCTCAAAATCTGCCTTGCTGTATTATTGGTCTTCTTAGTCCTTCTTGCCGCCGTGATTATAACCCTAGCCTTCACCATCTTCAAACCTAAGGATCCTGAAATTAGCGTGAAAACCATGGGTTTTCCGTTGCCCCGTGATTTAACGGGCAATGTGACGGTGAACATGACGATTACGATAGTGAATCGTAACTATGCCAGTTTTACATACGAGAATTCCACTGGTCACGTGAACTTTGAGGACGTCCTTGTGGGTGAAGTTCCAATGGAAACTAGAAGTATTCCGGCGAGAACGACGGTGAATTTCAAAACTTCAGCAGATTTCATGATCGGAAAGTTGATAAAAGATCCTAATTTTTGGGAAAAAGTTGCAGAAGCAAACGGAACGGTGGTTTTGAGGTCGACGGCGATACTTCCCGGGAAAGCGACGGCGCTTAAGATTTTCAAGAAGAAAGCGACGGTTTATAACACTTGTGACATTCCTATTCACATGGCTTCATTGACAAAAGGTGTTGAATCTAAATGTGTGTCCAAAATCAAGATGTGATATTGTTGGGAATTGAAACCTCAGGATTTGCTGTTTCTGGCTCCAAGAACTCCCCTACATGTGTGGTTAATTAGTAAGATGGATTTGGTCAAGGAAGCATGAAATAGAGACGGGTAGAAACTTTTTATGGCTTTCTTCCATTTTCTCGTTCTTTTAATTTTTAATTTTAGAGTTTGCAATTATAGAACATTATAATTTCAAAAAAAGAAAAGAAATTTAATGTTAAATGTAGAGCTTCTATCAATATTTTTGGATTTGATCAAATCCATCAATATTGGTAGATTGAGACAAGCACAAGCCCACTTTTAAAAAAGTAATCAAAGCATATTATATATTACTCTTTCTACCCTAAATGTAGTAGGACATACATGAGGTAGTAATAGTACAATATATGCACCACTATAAAAAAAACAGCATATTATCTACAGAAATTATCCACGGGAATTTCGTCTTTGAAATCAAATTACCCACGGATTAGGGACGGAAACGGAATCACCGACGGAATTTTTTCCGTCTCTAAAAAATCTGTGGCAAATTGATTTACCGACGGATTACCCACGGAAAAAATTCCATCGGTGATTACCCACGGAAAATTTTCACGTTGCGACCTTAAAAGAGGCCACGTGGATATTACCGAAAACCCCCCACCGCCCGCCCCTGCATCTGGGCCCGGCAGCCCCCAAGCAAGGGCCACGTGTCCCTCTAACCTTGCGCCACATGTCTCTGTGAGATAATTGTTGCATTTTGTGACTAAGGTGGGATTTGAACCTTTGACCTTTAGTATGTGTTCTGATGCCTTTGCCAGTTGAACTGCTTTAATCTTGCGTTATTTATTCACGTAATAATATATATAATGTAATAATTAAAAAACAAATATAATATTAAGATAAATATATATAATTAAATATATATTTATATATAATTATATTTTTCATTTTTTATAATATAAAATTTTTTAATTTCTAAATTCTTTTAAATATTTAATATTAATATAAATATATACAATATTACATATATATACTTATAAATAATTATATATTTCGTTTTTTATAATATAAATTTAAAATTTTTTAATTTCTTATTTCATTTAAATATTTAATATTAATATAAATATATATAATATTAAAAAAATATATATATATATATTTATATATAATTATATATTTTGTTTTTATGATATAAAGTTTAAAATTTTTAATTTTTTTATTTCATTTAAAATATTTATTATTGATATTATATATATGTAATATATTATATTAAATATTAATTTTATGATATTTAAATTTTTATTTGTTATAGATTATTTTTATTTTTATTATTTTATATAAATTATTAAAAGATGATAAAAAAATTATTAGTTTTACCGACGGATTACCCACGGAATTCCATCGGTAATTTCTCATTCAAATTACCCTTGGAATTCCGTGAGTAAAGTGTGAGTAATTACCGATAGAAAAAATTCCGTGGGTAAAAGTCAGATTTACCGACGGAATTTTGAGTCCGTCGGAAATTACCGACGGAAAAATTAAAATTCCGTCGGAAATTACCGACGGATTACCCACAGAAAAATTCCGTGGGTAATTACCGATGGAAATTACCCACAGAAAATTTTTCCGTCGGTCATTAGAGACGGATTACCCACGGAATTCCGTCAGTATTTCTCATTCAAATTACCCACGGAATTCTGTGGTTAATTCGCGACGGAAAAAATTCCGTGGGTAATCCGTCAGTATTTACCGACGGAATTTTTTCCGTCAGTAATTACTCACTGAATTTTTTTCCGTCGGTAAGTCCGTCGGCAATTTTTCCGACGGAAAATTCGTCAGTAAATCGTAGAAAATTACCGACGAAAATAATTCCGTAGGTAATTCCGTCAGTAATAACATGTTTTTTTGTAGTGCACCATATAAAGTACTCCCTTATTTTCTTAATGTAAGACATATTTATCTAAATTGATTATATTAATAAAATTAGTTAATTTAGTTGATATGCTCTTTTTTTAAACACCACGATTATCTTTCTTAATTCATACATTTCTTTTTTATTTGATTATTATTGATAGAGCATCAATACGGGTAAATTAGAAAAAGATTAACAAATATGATAAATATATCTTATAAGATCAAGATCAACCCCTAATTAGGTCTAACATCAAGGGAGGAGTAATATACTCTTTTTGTTGAAACCTAACCTGAAAACCATTGGGAACGTTATTTTTATTTTTATATTGCGGAGGATGAGAGACATGTTTGATGTTCCTCCTCTCTCTCTCTCTCTATAACATAAACAGAATCCAGATGGAAAAATGTTTTTTGTGCATGGATAGCCCAAATTAAATGACACTAGCCACCATAGCTGGGTCTCTGCAAGTCTCGAGAGATTAGTCTCCCACTGCTCGGGTGGGGATATCTGGTATTACCAGAAAAAATGACACTAAGCCGTAAGCTCCTTTTTTTAAAATCTTTTTTAGGTGTGATGGTGTGGGTTCGAGTCATCTAATGTGCATGATTTATGACCAAAAAAAAAACAAAATTGGATAGACTAGCCTAAAACAACTTGTGAATTTAAAAAAAAAAAAACCATCCTAGACATTCATCCTCATCCTCAATACCATTCTTATAAAGATACCGTGCTTCCCAATCTACAAACTATATATAGTTCATAGTTAATAAGTGCATATTATATTGATGAAAGTTTATAAATTTATATTTTAATTAAGAGAGAGTCGTTGCACATGGGTAGGCCGAGACAGGATCCAACGAATATAATTAGCTGAAAGAACATAGCCTTATTTGAGTTGGACACTTTATATTAAATTATGCAGATATTTTAGTTAGTTTGGGTGAGGGCATTGCATTTATAGGTCCGGAGGTATATGAAATCAAAGGGCCACAGCCCCAAACATGAGCTCAAAGTTAAGATTACTCACAATTGGAATAGCTTTCACTTTGTTGGCAAAAAAAAAGGAATAGCTTTCACTTTCAAGGAGGGACGTGTCGTGTTTCTGTGGGTGCGTGCGTGTGTGTGTGAGAGAGAGAGATGATAGAAAACAAGTATTAAAGAGGACACGAGTAGTGCACGGGTTGGTAGTGACTGGGAATTTAGACAGGCAAGAGAAATATCATTCCTAAGGCAGAACAAAACTTTGGCCACTGATCTATATGTGTGTATGTGTGTGCCCCTTTCCACGGTTTCTGAGTTACGTGGTAATGTCTAATTTTTATTTTTATCTGAAGTCTCATTTTGATAATTGATTATACTAGAGCCGTAAATTTAAATATCTGAGGCACCTCATCATTCGAGGATGCATCAAAGTAATAGTACTTTAGAAATTTTTTATTCTTTTACTTTTGATTCATTTTTAATTAATTTGATGCATCTTATGTGAGTAGTGTAGATATGTAATTAAGTAGAACATCCTACCAATTAACTATTGCTCATTTTTGGTTTTCCACTTTGGTTGTTGTTCCAAAAAAGGGGGGGGGGACCCCACCATCTCTCTATCATTAAACTTTGTTAATCAATAAGCGCTCTCTCTCCTCCCCGGTTCTAAATATAAAATTATAGATACTCTATTTATAGACATAAAAAAAGTTAGTTACTTGTTCAGTTATTTATAACAAACATATATCCATTTCTCTAAAATGCTTCATTTGATCGTCATTTGCATTGGAAATTTTTCTAATTGATGAAAACCCCTATCGTATATATGCAATCAATAGAATTATTTAAGAAAAAAATTATAAATTTATAAGATAAAGCGGATTGACAATTTATATATTAAGAATAGATAAATTGACAATTTATATAACTAATTTCTATATTAAGAATAGGAAGACGTAATATTTATCATCATTATTTTTTACTGCTAGGTCTCATTTCTTATATACCTACGTGCGCTCTAGTATTAGGTATATAGCTAATCATATTATCTTCATAGTCTAAGGTTACATAATTTATACTATTACGAAAAAAAACTCATAATATTTGATATGCCTTGCATTAAGTAATAAATAGATAAATTGACTTTAAAATCTGGGACAGGTGGGACGGGAAATTGAAATTAAGGCAGTAACTTTGTCAAACTCAGACAAGATTCAGAACAAAGTAGAATTTCGTAATCAATTTTTTTTTTACTACAATTACATTGTAAGTTCGATCAAAAGAAGTACACAAAATTAAAAATCACTTTTAAAAAAACAGAACAACAACCGTAATGCTATAATTTTCTCAAAGACTATGGGTATGGAAGTGTGAAAGTGAATGGGATTGTAGGCTTGTGGGGGATAGGGAGAAATGAAAGGGTCGTGTCAAGACATAAGAGAAGGTGTGGATTTTCAAAAACTTTGCTTGCATTCACAATCAATCACGGGTAATATACAATAATGACACTGGGGGCTTATAATTCCTTGTCACGGGATCAATTAATATAAATACAAGCAATAAGTCAGGTTTAGTGAGAAAGAATATAGTCTATCACAATATAATGAATTAATGTTTAGATCTCAATTGAGAGATGTGCAAATATTTATTGCCTAACAATGTTTCAATATATATTATCCTCAATAAAAAGATACACATTATTGTAAAAAAAAAAATACAAATACACACATCATTAATAATATAAGCAAATCCAATACAACAAAGTAAGGTAGCTAATTGACTCTTGACCAAGAAATGGGGTAGCTACCTAGCTTTGAGTGTCAAAGCCTCAAAGGACGGCACATGCTGCTTGATTCATTGTCTATTCCTCAGCTGCATGTGGGGGCCACATTATTTGACTACTTAATTCACCTCTTCCTTTTCTTTCTTCTTCCTACACTCGCCTTCACAAACCACGTACACACACTTACGTGTGTGTGCAGACACGTCACATATAAAATATAGTTTGCCCTTTGTTGGGGGCAAGGTATTAAAACCCGGACCGGGTATTGAACCGGTCGGGGTACTGGGTTAAGGGTTAGTGAGTCAGACCGGGATCAAACCGGAGCTAAACCGATGAGAAATTGGAAATTTTAGGTTTATTGGTATAAATTTCTAAAGAAAATAGTAAAAAAAAAAAACAAAATTTTAAAAAAAATGGAAATCGGACCGGGAACCGGATCGGCCAACCGGCCGGTTCGCCGGTTACCGGGCCGGACCGGCCGGTCCGGTCCGGTTTCCAGAACCATGGTTCGGGGGGGAAAAAATAGTTTGCCCAATATAGTAGCCCCTCCTGTCCCAAATCTTAAATATAGAGCATCTTCTAAATTTTTTTACTCTATAAGTTACTTGGTGCCATTTATGAACTTTTTCATGATATTATCCCTATTATAATTGAAGGAAATAGGGTACCTGAATGTCTAATGAAGAATAATCTCCGTGGCCTGCAAGCAATGAAATTATAATGTGTACTTATCTTTATTTTTATTAGAGCCTCACTTATATTAGGCTTGGTTCTAATCTACTAAGAGTTGATTAGGTATATTCTAACAATAATTTACAAAAAGACTTATAGTTTAATGTAGTGTTTCTTTATACTCTTTAATTAATACAGGTAAAGTTGGGTGTGATTTTCTCAAAAAACAACTAGAGAGAGCGACGTGTGGCAAAGATAAGAGGAAGATTATAATGACTACTAACCATTAATTACTTTATTTTCATTCTCTCTTTTAGAGGAGGAGGAGGCACACGTCAACTTAATTAATTTCTCTGTTTCCTTCTGATTAAATTATGTACAATGATGATTCTTGTAATTATATATAATAGAGAAATATTATTGTTGGAGAACAATAATAGATCACTGATTTATCTAAACAGGGTACTATCCATACACGAGATGTTGATTCGACAGTAAATATGACCTTTCATTTAGCAATCTACATAGTCCAGCCTCCAGCCAGTCATCAGTTGATTAGTAATTAACTTAAAATATAGCTACTGACAAATTACAATTGGACACTATATTATATTAAATTACATATGCTCCAAATTTTAATTTGCTTCAGCTATTATGACAGTTAATTGCATCACGTATGTGTTATCCTTCCAAAGGTTATTGAGTTGCTGGGCACTAAATTTAATTAATAAATTGATGATTGATTTTACCAATCTAGTACTACCCCTTGTCCAAATTGTAATATCTCATTCGCAGTACTTACTTAATTTGAATTTATGGGTTTACACACTAGAAAGTGTACTAACATTTTCCAAAGAATTATGTGATTTATTATTTGATGATTAAGTAGTTTGTCAGAGCTAGAAATATAAATAAATAATATATGAAAAAATCATTGAAAAGGTCTTACTTATAATTAAAATAAGGGTTAAAGTGTTTGAATAATTTTTAAATTTTTTTAAAAATATTAAAATAACCGTAAACTATTTTTTAGAATAAAAATAATCATAAACAACATAAAAAAGAACAAAACGCTTAAGTGATCGTTTGGAATAGCTTATTTTTGAGTAATAAGTGCTTATAAATCGTAATTCACAGTATACGAGATAAGTATGTGAGAGGAGTTTTATCTCGACTTGCGTAATAAAGATTTATTATCCAACAATAAGTGATCCCAAACACACCTTTAAGGATGAAAAGCACGTTATCCTTTTGGTTGTTTGTTCTAGGATAGAGTCTAAATGGAATTTATTGTTGAGTAGACAATGAGTGACGTGGCAGGTGAGGGACGGCGAACCTTCTCTCATATGATCATCTCCTTCTCCCTTTACAGATCTGCGATCTAAGTCCAGGCTGGAGAACACGATGCTCCAAAGAGGACAGTGAACCTTTTCTCTTCTCCTTCTCCCTCTACAAATCTGTGACGGGGGATGACCCTTCGTCTTCTCCATATGGCCGTCGACGGTGGACTTAGATCTTCGATCGATTTCAGATTTGATAAACCCAACGATGTACTTCAGAGAAGCCACGGATTTTGCCTTTCGTTCGATGGTGCTTCATGCCTTGTTTTTTCCATATTATTTTGGTCTGTAATTGGTGGCTTCTTGAGTGTAGCTTCTCCGACAATGGTTATGCAAGTGTCATTTTGGTTACTCGCGATTGAATGCGATAATCATCTTCCTGTTAAAATCACTGGTTTTTGGTTTTCAACGATAGTTCTTGTTTTTTGGTTCTCCAACACTGATTCGTTTCTATGGTTTGAATTTTTATTTGTAAAATCTGTTTAATGCTCAATGATAATTCCAGTTTGAACTTTTCTTGTTATGTTGGTATTGATTGTGATTTTTGTTTTAGATTTGGGAGAGGTTCTGACTATGGGAAAGATGGAGAAGAGTTTTTTCCCCTTGAAAACAAGGGCATATATTCGATTTTTGTTCATGGTCTTTTGAAAATATGGGTTCAGTTTTTGTAACTATATCAGACCTTATTGATTTCCCTCTAATAAAATCAATTCCTTTTTCTCCCTTTTTTGATTTCCTGTCGGTCAAAATTGAAGGTTGCACTAACACAGGTCAGCCCCCATGTCACCCATTTATGTCAAACATTGCCCATAAACAGTCAACGTTTTATGGTTTAACAGTGTTAAGTATTTTGTTCTCTTTCTTTTATAGTGCTTATGATTATTTTTACTCTAAAAAATAGTTTATAGTTATTTTTATATTTTTTAAAAAAGTTAAAGGTTATTTATGCACCTTAACTTAGGAAGAATGAAAATTTGATATTTACAAGACGTTGCACCTAATCCTGTCAAATAGCTAGGACGGTTGTGCTTTATGATCTCTTAAATACCTAATTTGCAGAATATGATGATTGCTTCATAAAAAAAAAAAATCATATTTTATGTGTGTAGATAAGAATTATATACACTAGAAAGAAACATTACACGACAAAACTAAACAAAAATTTATTTTGTTCCATGGTTAAAATTATTCTGTTGTTATCACTATTGTTAATTATTAAGAGCAAAATGAGATAGATTCAACAAAATTGAGTTAAAATTGTGATCAACTTGTTAATTAGACCGTTGATCTACCAATCCAAAACACAAATAGCATCATTATTTTTAAGGGTTGTTAACCATTTGATTGATTACCAAACCTGTGATGTTAACCAATATATAGCCAGGTGCATGGGTTCAATTCACATTAATTATATTATTGATGACGAGGTTAGATTTATATGATCACAGGAGACAACTGTATTTTATCAATTTCTTTTTTGTTTCTGGATATATTGATTTAATATATAATTATCAGTCTAATCCAACTTTATGGATGAGCAAAAAATTGGATCATGCCGTGGAATACAAAGTCTTTGTCATGATGGTGACTAGAGATAAGTTACAACGTGTATGAACGAGTCTAATTTTATATTCTGGCAATTTAAATATTGTAATGACCTTTCAGCACACACTGATTCTTTTTACATTGTAAGCTTTGAACATTAATGGCTTACTGGAATATTTAGATCTTTCTTTTATTTAATGTTGGATAATTAAGCATAATATTCCACCATATCTTAGATACAAATATAAAAATAGCATAATCGATATGTATGTAGTACCAACTGTGGTATTTATTACTTACGCGAAACAATTTTATTCACTAAATTACTGAGTTATTAATATTATGCACTTTCATTAATATCATAAACAGTAATTTAATAGACAAAATGTTACAGGTATTAATATGTATATAGTACATTGTGTGTGTGTGAATTTCGATCCCTTTGACATATGAAATAAAGTGGGTATCTTATAAGGGAATTATTGACACTTTCATCCCTTCTTTTATGAACATATGACTGTTCAATATTACATTAATCATGATATACTATATTAACAACTTTCTTTTTTAAGTATTGTTTTGGACCTGTAAATTAACTTTCTTTTTAAGTATGAACAAAAGTGTTAGTAACTTCTTTATAAATTATAATTAAGGTATCTAAATATCATTCTTCCAAACTTCGACTTAATTATATGCCGGAAAATTACTGAAAGTGAAAAATTTTTTATAAAAAAGAATATTCTGGAATCAAATTTCACCTTCAATTAAGGAGGAAATGAATACTAACCTTCATATTCATAAGAAAACAGATCCTCTAAGTTAATAATATTGAATAAGAATAAATACTAAGTAGTTGTTTTTAAAGATGTAGCCTAGGTATCGGAGATATCAAAAAATAGAGGGTAGTCAAAGACAACATTTGGTGGTGGAATTTTGAAGAGAGAATGTCCTTAAGGCGTCTGTGGTCTCTCTGTTTTAAATTAATGCTTGAGCACATGGAGGGGTCTTCTGTTGCAGCCGTTTCTTAAAATTCTTAATTAAAAATGAATGGCCTGCAGAGGAGGTAGGAGAAGAATTAATAATATTTAAACCTATCAATCTACTTTTCCTCTTAGTTAAATAAATGTCCCTTTTTATTTCCATTCAATTCAATTCAATTCTCTCTTCACACGGTACAACCAAACTTTCATCTTCCCCCTCCAGGCTTCTTTGTTTCAGCAAGGTGATTATCGGCTTCAACAAATTAAATCTTAGCCCTATGTATTAGATTACTTAAAGATTATAGCATGCTATTACACAAAACAATCTATTTAATTTGCCTCTTTAAGTCAGCCAATATTTAGCTATTTATTTAATTTCTTGTTTATTAATACTCCCTCGGCTCCCATATACACATGGCAGCTTTTAGAAGGTTTTCTTAAACCCTTTTATAAGGTATTTGATAGTTTTAAGGAATATTAAATGGTTTTATTTTTCATATATGTACTTATATTTAATAAGAGTAGAGTCAACGAATATAAATTACTATAATGTTTGAGTTCAGTATAGTTAATAATGATAAATTAACATATGAAAATTACTTGAATTTTATGACAAATATAATAATTTTAACTAGTTTTATTAATACATATAAATTAGTAAAAGGTGACTTATATTAACCATCAAAAGGAATATTCATAGAAATAATTTCCCATCGCAAGCCACGTTTGGACCTTACTAGCTCATCAAGACTTTGTTATCAAATTTTATTGCAGAAAAATTTATAAAGTGATAGCCTTAAATTAATGAAGGTTGATTTAATAACCTAAAATTAAATTTGTCTGTTTAATTTAATTTATTATTCTTGCATTCATGTGTCTTCAATATCTTGTTTTCTATTTTTTTTTTTAGTTCCTGCATACTCATAATTTCAAAGTTTAGACATCATTTGAAAACTAGCTCTCTGGTATCAGTATCTGGCCTCAGAGGTTTTTTTGTTTTTTGCTCGAACTGGCCTCAGAGGTTCAGATCACTATACAAATAATATAAAATTAATTAAATGCTATTAACATTCGAACCAGAAATAGGTGCCATGTTACTAAATAAGGTCATCAAACTCTGACACTTCTTCCAAACATAAAATAATAGAGACCACGCTATCATATTGTACGAATAATAATACATTCTTTTAAGCTTAATTTTAACTACCTACGCGAAAAATAAACGGCTGAGCTCTTGTCGCCATTAACAATTATCAAAATACCACAGCCATTGTGTTCTGTATAAAGCTCCTAGATTTTAAGTGCAAGATTACCAAGAGAGATATACGAAGAAGGAGGGGAAGGATTGAGAGAGAGAGAGAGAGAAACAGGCCATGGACAAAATTTATGATGAGTCACCCAAAGTAATTAACCAACATGGACAAAGGAAACAAACTGAGGCCTCTTTTCTTCATGTCTTTGTAGTTCTTCATGTTGTTCTTTCCCTTGGTATTATTCTTGTCATCTTCATCATCATCATCATCTCTCTTCGAATCTGAAACATGCTCTGATGTAAATCCTTTACCCTACAGAATCATCACCGACATGTCGTTTTAAATATCATACTTGTTAACTAGCTTCTACCCATTAATTAATTTCAGGAAAAACTTTACATACGCAGTTAATGATCTGAGCTTACCGTAGAATCAGCATATAGATCATGATCATCAGCTATCTTTCTGGAAATCATCTCAGTTGGATTCAAATCTCCATCCTAAAAATAAACAGGTAATATATATATATATATATAACATCACAAATTAAAAAAAAAAGGTGAATAAAACGTAATCTATATATGTAGTGTGTGTACCTTGGGACTGTTGAGAGGAGAAGTGGCAGTGTCCTCCAAAGGGTCATCTTCTAAAATCTGGTGGTTGGCTGGTTGTGATTTCATGAATCTGATCTTCATATCGGGAAGATTTGGGGAAAGGCCATAATTATTATTTGAAGAGAGAAGATGATGGTTGTGGTGGTGTGAGAATTTGCATGCAGCAAAAGAAGCAGCATCTGAGACCGAAGGAGGAGGAGAAAAGCCATCACCACCGCGGAAACTGAAACAGGAAGAATTTGCATTTGATGAGAAATCTTCAAAGTAAGAAGTCCACCCACTTTCCTCTTGCTCAAGATCAGCACAGACTATTAGGTCTTGCTTGGACGCAGATGGTGGTTTGGCCATGGAAGATGGTTTCACAGAGAGAGGGAGAAAGGTTTATTAGGAGAGAAGGAAGAGGGAGGGATTTATAAAGAGACGAGAGGAAATATATATAAAAGAAGGAGGATGATGTAAAATCTTGAGGGGTGGGCCAGGGGATGTTGAGAGGAAGTTAAATCAACAGTTGAAGCTCCAACAGAAAACCAAGGCTATGCTAGAAAGAGAGAAAAGCTGAAAACAAAACATAGACATCGAAGGGGTTGACCTTCGTGGATTGAGAAAGGAAAAAATTAAAGTTTGGAATTGAAAGCTATTTTTCCCCATTGCATAGAGTGTTTGTTTGGATTAGTTTTTAAGAATAGTTTTTATGATTTACGAGATAAGCATGTGAGAGGAGTTTTATCTCGACTTAAAAAAAATAGCTTATGAAATCACGATTTGGGTGTTTCACAAACACTCCAAAACTCACCTTTCAGCTAAATATAGTTAGATTAATTCAGTGTGTCTGCATTTGTGAAATCAACTATCAACTCAAAAATCATGCTTATATTATATGTTACCAAATACTACTCCCACGTATATGTCAAAATCAATTATGAACGTAATAAAATTATAGTTATTTCACAAGCAATTATTATCTGATTTTCAGTTAATTAGCTGTGATTTCAATTATAATTTCTTAAACATTTACCAAAACACTCAATTATTTCCAAAATCGTGCTTATAAATCAACTTTATAAACTCTATTTTACTCTGAGCTAATTCAAACTTATTCAAAACACGTGGGAGCTGTTTATTAAAAAAAAACGTAATTGAGGGTCCCATGACTGATTTAATCAAATTATGGGTGTTTGATTGATGATCTCATAATTCATTTATTTTATTTATGCATGAAAGTATAAGTGTGTTGAATTCTGAGATTCATTTAAGTTGGAATGTACATACCTCAAAACTCAAAAGACGCTTGATTACTTTTTTATTAGCAGATAGTTTTTTTAAAGCAAAACATGGTTTAGTTAAGATATTACCTTTATTGTAATCATTATAGATCTATTATTACTAGTGAATACTAAAATTTCACATTTTGTGTTTTGATAAAAATTATGGCAGTTATCCATGTGTATATGAAAATGAAAGCATGGTACCATCATTCAAGAAAATTCATTCGATTATATTTTCCCCCTCAACTGATGTACAATGGGCTACACGATCCGAACCAGAATTAGGTCAGCCCAATCTCATTGTTTTGGGTTTAAACTTTGAGTAAGGCCTTTAATTGATCAATGAGTTCTCAACTTGGACAATGCAGCCCAAGAAAAAAGACCGACCAAAAACTCTTTTACCAAAAAAAAAAAAGGAGCCCCTAGATTATACTGAAAGGATGAAAGTATAGATTATACTCCCTTCTCTTATCCTAAATATAAGATAAATTTGATTTTTTTGGAGAGATTAAGGAAGCAAATTAAATTACTTTAGAGTGTTTATATTTTTATTTTTGTCTCCAAACTAATTAGTTTGACCAATAAATTAATATATAATCTAAGAATATACAACATATAATATGATTAAGTAACTTATTTTGCTTCCTTACTCTCTCCAAAAAAAAGTCAACTCTGTCTCATATTTAAGACCGGAGGTAGTAGTCGTTAACACATATGGATCAGGGCATCTTGATAGTGAATGTTTGGAAAACCACGAAACCGTGGTTTCAGTTTGAGAAGCCATTTTTCGCAAGCTGAAATAAAATCATTCTCACATACTTACTCGTAAATCGTAAAAATTATTCCCCAAACGCACAGATGGTGTAAAACCTTTAGGGTGTGTTTGGTTTGAGGGGAGTGGAGGTGGAGGAGGGAAGGAGAACGGTGGTAAATTACAATTTTAGATAAGAGAAATCCAAAATTTACCTTGTCATTCTTTTAAGTTTTGGATTCCCGGCTAAAATTGAAATACATTCAACCTAAAAAAGTAATTTAACCTCCCATTCCCCCCCCCCAAACCAAACACACCTTAATTTATAAATGGTTCTTTTTATTCACATTTTATTATTTTATTTTTTATCCGAAAATGTCACAGTTTATTATTTATCTTATAATTTTTTTAGTCATAATTTATGCACCTATTATACTCCTACAAAGAGCAGAACTCATAACCTTAGGTTTAAAAAGACCTTAACCAATGTGCTAAGTGTTAGTTAAGCCAAAAAGCCCTAACTATTTAATTAGTTTATAAGTTGACAACTATAATTAAGATTAGTATTGTTGTTGTTGTTATTATATATTTTGCATAATTTAAAATGAAAATGTGATTAAAATGTAAATTAAAATAAGGATTGATCGGCAAAAAAAAATAAAATAAAATAAAGATAGAATTTTTGAAATTTCATATAAACGATCTAGATTCAATTTCATCAATCGTGAAATCCACATTTCCTCCTCATCTAAAAGATGAGCAGGAAATACTCCTCCCCAAATTTGGGGGGGGGGGGGTTTAAAATGTTTTCCATTTATTTTTTTATTTGTTTTGAGTTAAGTTGCATTTAAGAGCTTAAAGTATTTTTTAACACCACCCCGTATTTTAAATTAATTAACTTTTAGTGCATCCGGTACTGTAGAGTATTTTTTTTCAGTTAGTGAGTCCTATTGAAAAAAACCCTATGGCGACGGATGTACTAAAAATTAATTAATCTGAAATACTGAGTATTACCAAAAAAATATTTCAGGATATGAGATGTTACTTGAAAAATATTTCAGGATATTGACTGGTATTGAAAAAATATTTTTAGATATTAGATATATTAAAAATTAATTAATTTGAGATGTTAGGTACTAAAAATATTACAGGGTGTGGTATAAAATTTAATCCAAATAAATAAGAAGTTATAACAAAAATTTAAAAAAAGAGTCCCATAACCCAAAACGCTGCAGTGTTGGGGGATCATGCGGACCCAGCAATCGTGACCATCTCTCAGCCGTACTTTAGAAAAGTGTCACCTCCACAGATTTTGTTCTGTTTTGGGGTATTCTCAAGGCATCGTAATAACCAGGCTACTAAGTACTAACTACTCATGCAGCATGCTCTTATTAAGTTATGCCAAATTTCTCAAAATAAATAACTCCATTCACAAGATGGCAAAAAAATTAAACTCCATTCACAAGCCAAATTAATTAGTCAGATAAACTTCTAAAAAAAACCATCTAATAGTAAATTGAATGATATAAAGAATAAAAATAAAAATTGCCAATAACTTCAATTACAGAGTCCAGGGGGGCAAGCTACATGCTGATCCCATTTCGTGAAAATCTGATATATATGGTCAAAGTTTGGAAAATATTTTTATATGCTATCAAGTACTACCTTTTATGGTGTTAGTTGGAGTAAGGAAAGCTAATAAAAATTCCTATAACGGCCCAAACTGCCTTTGCTTAGACAATAGAAATATATCTATCAATATATCATCCTTGTGAACTAAATGCGCGAGATCCCATCAGAATCAATAAGTTAGGGGGAAAACAATCGAGAATTTAATATAGATGAATGTTGCGAAGTTATAGTACGACATGAAGTATACATAATGATTTATTATTATTCCCTTTCGTTATCTTTCTTTTTCTTGATGATAAAAGAAAAATTGAATTCCAAATATCGTATAGTTCTCATCAAGGATATGTTAGGATGCCTACCAACTTCGATACTGAAGTAAGAAGGGATTTTAATTTCATAATAAATAATCTACCAAGAAGACCTATATTCAATAAACAAAGCATTTAAAGAACTGTGTCAATAACATTAATGGAAGATCATGCAATTAATTTTTTTATGCCACATTTGCAAGAATCTTCTCCCATTGATCGAGCTTTCAATATCAATCTCACATGTATAAATGCAGTAAAGCAAATAATATATAGCACGTATGTTTTGTTGGTTAAAGCAAACAAATAAACAGCCTTAAGCACTGCTTAATTTATTGCTTTTGAGTATTGAATATATTGACTCATTATTTTCATATAGAGTTTACATATATAAACTTAGTCCCATGCATGGTAATTAGATTTTATAAATTTTATAACGACTATAATATAATGAAGCATTAATGATAAGGCGTACTATATACATATATATATATATATATTAATGTTTTCAAAGTTTAATGGTGAGGATAAAGCCAAATACATAAAGTTTTAAGCTACTTGAAGCATACACTGGCTAATACACGCATTAATTAACTACACCTACAAAAAAGTACAAGCACCTAACAATTATTTGAGTCTCTGCTCATAACCATCTCGTTAATTCATGCATATGGGTGGTGATCAATTGCCCATTGGAAGGTCTTAGGCCTAAATAGACGCATAAAATTGAAGAGACTTCAAATGTTAGTACGAGCAATTAACTCAAAAAAATGTCCTTAAAACTTATTTAGTCATATTATTAGAAGATTCAATTGTAGCGACTTTCCTGATTGTATCAAGTAGTAGAGCTGCCAGATACATTAAAAAAAATTGCGACCTAAATAAAAATCTAGTGGTCAACCATGAAGAAATTGGGGGAGAAATTGGCCTAATGAAGAGTCAATTCAATGCATATTAATTTAACTCCCACGCTGACGAAAATTGGTAAATTTACATTGCACTTGCTGTAACTTGGCTCGATATTTTGTGAGATTGAACTCATCTCTCCTTCCATATCTCTTCTGTCAGCACCCAGCAAGACACCTTAAAACACACGCGCACGTAAAAATTAAGTTTTCTGATCCCGAACAATATAACGTGGGACTCTAACTTTTTTGTTTTGAATATATTTTCAAACATTCAACCCTTTTGACAATGTGAATCACACTACCAACTACGTCCTCTAGTTCTTAATAAGTTAATATAAGATAAATTTAGGGAATTGATCTTGATCCTAAATATAAAACATATTTTTTATACTTGTCAATTTTTTCCTAATCTACCCCTGTAGATGTTTCCTCAACAATGATCAAGGAGAAGAGGGAAAGGATAATTAAGGAAGATGATTAGGATGTTTTAGAAAATATATGATATACTAACTAACCTAACTAACTTTCTTAATCTAATTAAATTAGGTAAATATATCTTATGTTAAGAATTGGAGAGAGTGTTTTTTTATCTCCATGACTAATTAATTTGATACCGTTAGATCTAGAATGTCCAATTATGAGTAAACTTGAATTGATATGGGAAGTTCCATATGGAACAGTATACTTTATATATATATATATATATATATATATATATATATATATATAAATGCAAATAGAAAGACCCATAAAATTGAGCATTAAATTAAAATAGCAAATTATATATGTAGGCAAAATTTGTAAAAGGAAAAAGAAAATACCTGGTTCGAGTTGCGTCTAATGGCACTGTCCTTAAAAGATATTCTGCAGCCCCCTCAATAAATAGAAAGTGATATCTCTCTAGGATTACATGAACCCTTCCTGTAAGGATTTAGGCGATAGAATTGGTGAAAGATAAAGTAATTCAGTAAGAGGTTACCGATGCTTCTATTTTTCTTCACTAAATGGTGTCACAATTAGGGTATTTATAAACACTGAATTGATACCTTGAAATGGTGCATCTTAAAGACTGCACCTCTTCAATTAAAATGTCATAATAACTATCTGCTAATTTTATGAACCATGTTGATTCATGAACCAACACAGATCCTTTAATTCAAAAGACCATGACTTCTCAAAACACATCTCTTCATTTAAACATATTCCATAATATTGGGGAGACTCTTTCTTTGACACACTTATATACAATATTTACAACAATATATACTCCCTCCGTCCCTAAATATAAACTTTGAATTTGAGAATAGCCCTGTCTCAAAATATAAACTTCATTTTAGGTTTATCAAAGTATTTATTGCGCTTTATTCCGTCCAAATATAAGCTGTATTTATTGTCTTTCTCACTTATTCTCTTTACAAATAAGTGAATAATTGAAGAAAAAAATACATATTTAGTATTCTTAACTAATTTAAATTGTTTTCTTGATAACAGTAAATCTGTTATTTGAAGCTCATAGGTAGGCAAGAAGGGAGTATTTATATATGATTAATTAGATTAACAAGAACACTCGTCAACAAGTTGACATTTGTTTTTGTCGGACCCAGAATTAATCTGTATGACGAGTAGGCGTGAGCTAGCGTGAATTTGTTTTTACCTAGTCCTGAACAAATTGACGCAAGTGCACGTGCCATGCCTTCAATTCCAATAAAAAAAAGAAATTAAAACAGAGAGACTAGTAGGAGTAGCAGTATTGAAAAAGGAAGAAGTAATTAAATAGGGGTGACTTTGAAATTGGATAGATTTCCACAACAAGAAAGTTGAGTTAAGTTTGACCTTTTCGTGAGAGTAATGTATTTAATGGTACCAAGAAGCATTATTGCTTCTTCGTGGACCGGCCAAGTCCTTCAATTGCGCCGGTGCTCGACCTATGCCTCTCTATTTTTGTTTTGGGAATATTAATGTTTTAGAATTGTTAAGGTTTGCGTAAGCATGACAGGGAATCTTCAATAACTCTACCATGCATTGAAATAAAATTATGAGCACATACTATAAATAATTCAATCTCATTTTCTCATACACTCTACAATATAATTTTACATGTAACGAAATTATGAATTTTTTTTTTGTTGGACAGTGATCATTAATATGATCCTAATACATACTCTAATGCAAAAATTTTCGTATAAGGAGAAAAAAATATGTAGTAAGTTCCTTTTTACCAATCGACACATAAGTGATAGATTTGAATGTGATTTATTTTCATTAACAATAATATTGGAACCTTTTATTTTATTTTTAAAATCCGCTTCTACATGACTTAATCTAGGTTAATTAATTAAAAGGAAAATTTGGGAAATTTCCTCATCAAAAATTTTATTAATGAAAAGGACTTGATAAATTTTTATACATAAATAGTACTACTTTGGTTCTATTTATAAGTCCTTTTTAACTAATTCTCACATATCAAGGAGAGTTAGTTAACTCATTAACTATGGGTTAAATTTTCAATTTAGCCCTTATCTATGATTGATTCCAAAAGTCAATATGAATATATTCTTTTTGTTTAATGTAATTAATAGAGGTAAAAAAATAAAAGATGCATTTACTACTCTGAAACTGGACTTATAAATAGGACCAAATTTTTTTATTAAAAATGAATTATAAATAGAATCAGAGTAGTACTATACAAGTAATATACAAATTTTGTTCACAGTGTACCAATACTCTGATTTATGTTATTCTCACCCATAAATTTTTTTAATGGAAAACTTTTCACTAATTTTTTCCTTCATTAAGTCCCTATTATGCAAATTTTGTTCGCAATGTACTAAAACGCTATTGTTGAATCAATATACCTTCACAACACCATCACTTATAGAAAAACATAAAAACATTTAGAGAGTGTTTGGAAAGGCGTTTTTGGCCTTATAAGCCCATTTTTACAGAATATAAGCGCGAATGAGAATGGAATTTTTTTCCAGATGTTTGGATGAGCGTTTTTAAAATTGAATCACGGTTGAATAAGTTACTTATTTAAAAAGCTCCCACCTGCATCTTTTCACTTATTCTAAATGGAATTATTGTAGAGGATGAGGGTGGTGAGGTTGGTGAGGTTGCAGAGAATTGAAGCAGGGCATGGGCCGGCGATGTTGGAGCTGGAGAGGTCGAGCTTGATGACGGAGGCATTGGTGGGGTTGCAGGTGACGCCGGACCATGAGTAGGGGTGGGCGTCGCCGTCATTCCAAGAGGAGAGAGAGGACTCAGGTTTGTTCTTGGAGAGCTTGAATTTGTAGAGGGAGAAACCATCCTGGTTGAGAGAGATGACAATGGAAGGTGGAAAGAGAAAACAGAGCATCAAGAACAAGGGAAGCATTGTGGCAAAAACAAAAAGGAATGAAGGAATAGAGTGTCATTCAAGGATGAATTTATGTGCAAAAATAGAAAGAGAGGATTTGAGTGCTCTTTTTATAGAGCAAGAAGACGAGAGAAAAGGGAAGAACTAGGTCAGTACTTTTAGTAAGAGCAAGTGCCGAGTGCTGGATTCAAAATTCTCAGTTGAGACTTGGGAAGAAGTGTTTTCTCAAAAAAAAAAAAAAGAGATTTAATTTTATTTGGCTGTATATGATTGGAATATATGCTTTAAGTTCATGTTGGTGGGTAGAGAAGGTACTACACAAGACGCTTGTGTGTTTGCACAACAATAACCATATATAACTTTATTACGAGAAATTCTCAAAGTGTTGTTAATGTCGGTGCAGTAGAAATTGGCAGTGTAGCTCATGAAGATAATAATACTGTAGAGGATACGACTTTCTCGACCAATTATGCTGGGACATATGATCCAACTAGTTATGTAATATTTTTTTGTGAAATTATGTATTTTCGCATCACATTTTCTAACTTCAATTTTTCCAGTTGTTTATAATATTAAATATATTGTTTTCTTATAATTAATACAAAAGCATTTATGTAATCGTCAATCCAAACAAAATTTGACTTTTAAAAAAGTATACTTATATAATAGCTAATCCAAACAATTTTTAACTTATGAAAAATCACTTATTTAATTGCTCTCACCTAAAAATAAATCATATTACACAAACTGACTTTTTTATAAAATCATTTTTTTATAAGTCAAATTTAAAATAAATCATTTTTTTCACCACTATCTCAAACACACACTTACCCATTCTTTTAAATATTGAGAGGTTTGCGTTGAAAAGTATTATTGGCGGAACACGCTTGCATTAATGGGAAAAAAGAAACTTGAATAACCCTCAACGCAGATGGGATGCTAAGTTATGTAGAAGTAGTAGGACTAAGAACACACTTGTATGGCTCTGACTCAGCCTATCCACAGAGAGAGAAGATAAGAGCCAATCAGGTGACATTCCAAATTACAACAACTGGGTAAGAGAGACCTTTTCCAGGGGTTTGACCTAGTCACTTAAATAGGGAAGAGAGAGAAGAAAGAAGAAGAAGACTGATTCATATGGAAGGCAGGGTAGCTATTAGGGTTTTTTTTTGCTTAAAGTATCCGGTATCCGGCGCATTTTTTGGGTCCTGACCTTCTTTAGGTCAGGTAAACCCGAGCAACCAACTACTCCAGATTCGAGCCGGGTCGGACCCTTTGGGTGTAAAACTCTCCCTTCAACAGAGACTCCATCCACCGATCTCGAACCCGAGACCTTATGAAAGGGACTCAAGTGTCAAACCACTTGAGCCAGCTGCCATCGGTAGCTATTAGGGTTTACTCATCCATATTTTCCTTTTCAAGTCAATGATGACAATTATGGTTATGGGATCCACTTGCCCTTTGCCTTCAACCTCATGACAGCTACGACTACCTCCATACCCCAACATGGATTACCTCTTCCTTCTTCCCCTGTGCCCCCTCTTTCTTTTTTGCCACCACTTTAATTTCATCTATCTCACAAATTATCATAATATTTTTTTAAAAAAATATGTCATTTATGAAGCCTCCAACTACCCTCTAATAAAAGGGTTTGAAAATTGAAACCAAAAGCTGTGGATATATAATTAATCCAGTTATTGGTTGGCAAGGACAACAATTATTGTACAAATTTTAATTTAATTTAGGTAGATATACTCTCTACAGTTCACAACATAAATCAGCTCTAAAAGAATTCTGTAGTTAACAATACAAATCATTTGGAGAGTAACTAATGATTATTTTTCAGTTTTACCCCTACACTTAATGTTTCAATATGTCTATTTTTCTAGGTAATAGAACCCGGACCAGACCAGAAACCGGCCGGTAGACTGGTCTGGAATTTTTTATTTTTAAAAAATCTATTTTTTAAAATTTTTTCTTTAGAATTTCATATTATTAAGACTAAAATCTTCAATTTTTGTTTTCCCTTTAAAACTTGATTTTTTTTAAATTTAAGACGTATTAATGAATTAAATGTTATTTCTTTAATCCAATGAATTAGTTAAAATAACTTACAGCCTGTTTGAGATGGAGTTCAAAAAGCATGTTCACACAAATCGAGGCCAAACTTCTCTCACATATTTACCTCATACACCATAAATCAAGTTGGAAAAACAGCTTCTACACTAATCCAAACAGACATTTATATTGTGGATCAGATAAAGTAGTGCTCTTTCATGATTGTTTATAGGAACTTTCAAACATTTTTAAGCTGATCTTTTTTTTTTGTTTCATTATTTTTCTAATACATGGATTTTAACATGTGTTCGTCGCCGCAAGTGCACGGGTCGAATTAAATAATAAAGTGATAAGTAAAGTATCGTTCTCACAAGGATTTGGTTCTAAAACCCGGTCAAGTATCAATTATCGCACTTTCACTCAATTTGAGTTACACAATTATCAATGGTGGATAGAAACAAATTCTGAAGTTAAAAATAAAATAAAAATAAGTGATTCATTGACTTCAAGGATAAAATAGGAGTTAGGATTATTTATCCCCCTTGCATTTCAAAAGTACTCAATTGAATCCCCCCAATATATGCTTCTTAATGAAAGATTATGCTAGCCAATGACACTACATTAACTATAAGTGCTCTCTCGAGTCTCCAAATAGGTGTTTAGTTCAATAAATTTAATAATCTCTTAATTAATCAATTAAACCCATATTTCATTACAAATCCTCTATGGTTATGTGAGGTCAATAAGTGTATCTCTACCTCATCAACAAAACTATCTATTCAATCATAAATCTCAAGTTCTCACAAGATTAATTTCAAGTTTTACACTCAATCTAGCCTTCTCAAGTATAAATCAAGTGAACCCAACAGTCTCATTGGTGACCAATCAACAAGAAACATTAAATAAAGAGTAAAATCAGCATAATATAATCATTAATCACAAATATAAAGAGGAAATGAGTACTTAATCCATACAAGGGCTCAAAATAATCCCAACATCAAAGATCTAGCTACATATGTTCATACAACCCATAAGAAAATGGGGATAAACCAGAAACATAGCAGAAAATAAGGAAAGAATAGTAGATGGAGAGGAAGAATCAAAGGGAGAAGCTTAGATCCCTTCAAATCTTTAATTTCTAGCTCAATTTCCACCTCCAAGCTCTAAACCCTAGCAGAGCCAGCCTCCAAGATTGCTTCCTCAGTCCAAAATGCCGCTTTGGTTCATGGATTAAGTATTTAAAAGCCCTAAAATTCATTTTGATGTCAAAACACGCAACTGCATTTTCGGGTGCTGGCCGTGGCCAGTGAGTTTCTGACCATATGTTGGATGCAGCCAGTGGATTGCTGGCCACGGCCAGTGAGCTTCTGAATTCCAGCTTTGCTCTTGCCAAGGTTTGTTTTCATCCCTTCTTGCATTTTTATGGTATGGTTAATTACTCAAACTCCATTTCACCTTCTTTTCATTGAATTGAGCTTTCTCTGGCTCTAACTGTAATTGAAATGTGGTCCTATCAACACAAAGAACTCCATAAAATCCAACAGTTGATAAACATAATAAGATATTCATGCAAAATCACCACATTTATTCTCTTTTTATGCCAGATATGCATCAAGCACATTTTCATCGCTTTTATACTCCCAAATATCCATTATTTCACCAAAATGTGTGAGAAATTAAGGAGAAATGTGCATATTTAATTAGAATTTTATGATGTTAACAACGTGATAAAGTTATTTTTAAATCTTTAAAAGAATTAATAGTTTTAAAATTTCTTTCTAGTTTAGTGTGTGTTCTTTTACCCCCAAAACCGTGGTTTCAGAAGCATTTTTTCGTAAATCGAGACAAAACTCCTCTCACATCCTTACCTCGTAAACTGTAAAAGCTATTCTCTAAAAGCTAATCAGAACACACACTTAGTATGACGTGCTTGGAAATGCTTTATAAAAAGAACCGTACAGAATTTTTAATAAGATATAGTGACATATTGGAATACTAGTTTACTACAGATTCATTTTAATCTCAGCTGTTATGGGAGAAAAGGAAATAGGAAGTAGGGGACATTAAAGGGAGATATATTAATTATGGTGAAGGCTCAAAACGATGGCTCACGAGAGTCTTAATTGAAAGGGGGCAAAAGAATATTAGTAGTATAGTAAATATGGTGACAGATATTATTGGGGGGATCGAATAAATTAAATAAAAGGCGGAATGAGGAATTATTGGTCACAGGAAGTGAATAATGTGAAGATCCATCAGAAGACGTAAATAAATTAAAAAGAAGAAAAGTGAATTGAAGAAGGGAAATTGTGAATGGCATGACAGAGACAGGTGGTTTAAATATTTCCTCAACGACCTTCTTCATCTCAACATGTGGACCTACAAGTCCTCATGCATCCTCTCTTTCTTTCTGCCTTGCTGTCCATTGTAAATGACACACACTAAAATTTTACCAACTCCTTTTATCTAGTTTACGTGTTTAATTTAATGCATGAGCTAATTGAGGAATTTATGTTGGTTTTAAATATAAAACTTATTTTATAAGTTTATCAATTTTTTCTAAATTAATTTTAGGGATAATTAATATGCAAGTCTTTATAGTTTCAACTAATTTTTAATTAGGTCTCTATAGTTTTTTTTTCTTTGCATCAGGTCATTATACTTTCATCTGTTTTTAATCAGGTCCTTGTATTTTTTTTTTGCTTTTTATCAGATCCTTATACTTTCATATGTTTTTAATCAGGTCCTTGTATTTTTTTTTGCTTTTTATCAGGTCCTTGTTGTTTCACCGGATTTTTAATTGAGTCCTTGCAGGTTTTTTTAGATTCTAATAATTTACTAATTTAATTGCAAGTTAAATCAATGAATAATTTAAGAATAATAAATTTAAATTAATAATTAAATAATTTAAAAAATAATTAATATAATTAATTAGTAATTCTTAATTAACTAATTATAATTCAATTCATTTTTTAGAAAAAAATTATTATTATTATTATTATTATTCAGATAATTTTAAAAATAAATAAAATAAATATATGTTTAATTAAAAAATTATAAGGAATAATAAAATTTGAATTATAATAATAAATTTCTCTAAAAATAAAATAGAACTATAATTAATTAATTAATTAATAATTACTAATTAACTCTATTAATTATTTTTTGAATTATATAATTATTAATTTAAATTTATTGTTTATAAATTATATTTTAATATTATTCATTTATTTGAATTTCAATTAAAGTAATAAATTAAAATTTTAAAAAATCTTCAAGGACCCAATTAAAAATCTAGTGAAATAATAAGGACCTGATAAAAAACAAAATAACTACAAATACTTGATTAAAAATAGGTGAAAGTATAAGGACTTGATAAAAAGAAAAAAACTATAGGGACCTAATTAAAAATTGGTTGAAACTATAAGGACATGCAGATTAATTATCCCTTAATTTTATTGATATTCTTTCAATAATAATCAAGTATGAGAGGGAGAGGGAGAATTAAGAAAGATGATTATGATAAAGGGCGGCCTAGTGCACAAGACTCCTATCAAGTGGGGTTAAGGAAGATGATGATGGTGTTTTAGGAAAAAATATATTATATTAATTAACTTAACCAACATCCCTAATCTAATCAAATTAGTTAATTATAATCTTATATTAAGGACCATAGGAATATATATATTCCCTTCATTCAAAATATAACTCACTTTGGACTTGAAAATCAAGAAAAGAGATAACCTCTATACTTGAATTATGGAAAAGAAACTTGAATTTTAAAGGTTTTCGCCGGAGTACGTAGGAGTGTAAGATATAAGGTATGTATTGCAATTATGGTAGAGGGCAAGTTAATAGAGGTTAAAATGAGAGATCAAAGCATTCCATAGGTTACAAATCTCAGATATAAAATCAATGTATGCACAAGGATATACGGTGACAATGATGGAGATAGAACACAAGCTAGGGTGGTTCGAAAAAAAGACCATTAACGTTTCTGGCAAAAAAAATATAAGACCATTAATATATAAGGCGGTGAATGTTAACTCTAAAGTTAAAATAAGAGCAAAACGTACAATTGGGGTAGCAAATAGAATGATGATGAAATGTATGTGTGGTCATATAAAAAAAATTAATATTTTAAACGATCATATCATGAGAAGAGGTAGGAGTACTGCAGTGGCGTTTATTGAATAGAAAATGACAAAAAAATAGTTTTGAGGTGATTTTTTTGGAAATTTACATGAAGTAGTTAGAGATAGCGTTGAAAATGGTAGTAGATAGGGGAATATGGATTAAATGAAGTGGAAAAGAGAATACGGACTAAATGAAGTTCCGATTAACTTGACGTTTGGCACAAGAATGATTGATGATGTAATTGATTTTTGAATATTAAAAAAGGGGGATTTCGCATGGGGTATATATATTGCAATGGAGCGATTTAGGAAATAAATCGTGACTTCTTAGTGATCTACTGAGAAACGTACTAATATGTTTAGGAAATAAATCGTGACTTCTCATTTTGCCCTTAGTTAAGTATAATAAATTAAATTCTTGTTTCCAAACTATAATTAAAGCTTTCAACAATTTTAAAGAGTAAGGGATAAAATGGTCTGACTATAAAAATAATTTGATGCCACTTATATTTCGGGACAAAAGAAGGCTACGTTTTATAAAGAGAAACGAAAGGAATATATTATATGAATAAGTGATAGTTTATTTTAGATTTTTAGAAGTGCTTTTCTGATTTATAAAGGAAATATAAGAAAAGAATTTTGTCTCAGTTAAAGAAAAAAGCCTTCATAAATCATGAGTTAGTTGTTTAACAAAAAAGCCCTCACTTAAAAATGAAATATTTTTAAGATTTGAATAATATAGTATTATTAAAAGTAAGGTCATAATAAATACCAGTGCCTTTTACATGGATTGGAGGCTATGAAATTGTGATTGAATGGCGTTCATTGTAAGGCGTGAAAGGAAGAAGGGACTGCAACAGCAAGGCCATTAACTGGGGCCGGTAATTGATACGCATCAGGTCATTTCTCTCCAGCCTGAGCTGGCTCTCTCCAAAGTCAAACGCTGCGTTTGGTCGCTACGTAATTAGATTAGGTGATAGACCTGTGGTCCAAATAAATTTTATTTGTGTTAATTTCTTGGCAAAATGTCAACGTCGTACAAGAGCAGAAACCGCGATGATAACATAATATGACCATCTATGGAAAAACAACTAATATTATCTCGTAGTAATATATAATTTATGTCTCTGTGCGAAGCTAGGGTTTATTATTTTCATACAAGAAGATATTATCTTGATTGGATTAATAATTGTATTGTTAATATCTAGATTTATAGCTCTTAGCACATACTCTATAATTTTAATTTTAATGGGGGAAAATTGTCTAACACACAAGCACTTATCTATGGAACATTGAGATTGAAAATCAAGCACATTACAGTCCAAATGGACCTTTATGAAATTATTATGTGATTATGACATATTAACACCTCTAAGTGAGGCGGAAGGCATTCGTCAACAGTGGGCCTTATGATTGAAACGCGACCGAATAGTTGTCGTTTTGTGATATTTTATTATTTTTGTTATTAGGGGTGGACTGGGGGTGGGAAAATGTCAAATGTCAAATGCCAAATGCAGCATATATAGACATATTTTCTCATTATATTTTTTTGCATCTCCGTTTTATTAATAAAATAATTTTACGAACAAAGAAATGCATTTGAAAAAAAAGAAAAATACACCAGATCAACTTCCAAACTGTAAGTGGAGTGATTAAAACTTCCAAGAGTGGGGTTAGCATAATTTCCATGAGCCACAAGAAGTTTTTTTAAAAGGAAAAAAAAAACTTCTTAATACAAGACTAAACATGCATGTAATGCTATGAAAGAGGAGAAGAAAAGGAAAATTAAGACGCCTAAAGACATGCATGAAAAGTTGGAGTGGCTGGATTTCCAATGAGTATAAGAAAAAAAGATAAAGAAGAAAGTAGCGCATAATATCTTCAAGGCGTGGATAGCACTTTTCTTTAGGCTTGATTCACCTAACCTATTCATATCCAATAGAGTGCAATTTGAATCGACGGGTCAATTTTTTGTAGGATATAATGAAGACCTTTAAGTATGGATTGCATTCCCAGCACTCAAGCGGAGACAATAATGGCTTTTAATTAGATAGTTATGGTTTGACTTTATCTTTGTATGCATTCAAGGATAAAGATAATGAGTTTGATTTGTTGTTGTTGTGTGATTTTTTATACTACAAATTATGTGCTCAAATGATTGATGGTGCTGGCCGCTAGGTATTTATAGGCCATGAAGTGATGCCTTGAAGTGGTGCATCTTGAAGTAACACATCTTCAATTAATAGTCATAACAAGTTGTTATATTCATAAATCTCATATAGTGACTAATGACCAAACATATAAAGAGTTATACCTTTATATTATATAGAGTTTTCACATAAATACAATACAACTTTTTATTAAGTGGTGATTGCCGCAACTCTAACTTAACTTTTCATATATGTCTTTAGAAACTGAAAAGACATAATCTTAATGACTTTTAGTGTAATAATTTTTTACACAACTCTTCATATAAATTGGGCAAAACAGAAAAAGAAAAAGAAAATTAATTAAATTATAGGTGACTTATACTCTAGATTATGTCTTCGTTCTAGAAGTGCCCTATATTATGGACCAGAGGGAGCACACCTTTTTTCAAAATTATGCCATTGTTTAGAAAGAATGTACATGAGAGATAATAAGTAACATATATTTAATAAAAGTAAAATGAAAAAGTCAGGTTAAAATTTTATATAAGTAAGATTTGTTTTTTATATAAGGATCATACCTATAAAAGAAAAGGTTCCTTATAAAAAGGTCACGATTGAGTATATGGTAAAAACATATTTGATACTGCAACAAGCCTATAAAATAACTAAAAGGGGTTGGCCGAAAAAACAGACTAAATGAAGGAAGTATGAAAAATATATTTACTTCTCTGTTTTCGTTTTAATATAAAGGGTTATGGTGTAATTGTGTCCTATAAGCAACCACTCAGGAACCCTATGAATCCGATACATTTTTTGGGGTGTAATTTTGCTTTAAAAATAACCAAAACGTAACAATTTTGTCTATTACTATTAAGAATATAAATAATTAATATCAATTTTTTAATTATCACCATTAATTTTTCAAATAGTTATGTTGAATTTGCTCCTTTTTTTAATATTTTTGCCGTGAGACTATTCTTCAGAAAACTTTCAGTTATGCAACACCTCTAAATGGTTACTACACAAATAAAATTGCACCTTTAACTCTAACACAAAAGACAAGCAAAAAGCCAACTAAACAAACACAAGCTATGACGAGAAAAGACAGCCATAAGGATCCCCAGAATAGCTCTTGCATCATATTCTCCAAATCCTGTTGGATAACACTTGTCGGAGTCGCAAAGCTCGACATACCCGCGTTCTCGCTGTCCAACTGAGATCCTCTGCAAATCCACTTCACTAATTGCTCAAAATCACCAACTCTCAACTTCCACCCACCTAAAGCACTTATAGTTAATTAATGGGTGTTAATTTGTGTGTGTACCAGCATATTCATCGATTAATAAATTAATAGAATTCGTATGAAAATAAACAAACGAAAAAAATAGACTATCTTATTTTAGAAAAATGTATATACAACAGGCAAACATATATTCTTTTGCCTGTTTTTTTTTAAATTTATTCAGAGAGAAGGAGCTAAATTAATTTAAGTTTCTTATTAAGTCTCAGACAATGAGACAGATACTTGTACATATACGCAAGTCACCTATATCCCATTATCTGAAGCCTGTGAAAACATTAAATTGATAAAATTTTCTATATTTACCCTTATTAAATTTTTTAACTCTTTACTTTACAAATGATTTTCATATATCTCTATGCTCTTTTTCTCTTTTCAATAGAAATTAAATAAGGGTAAAATTAAGAAAATGTCATTAATTACCTATAAGTTATTTATATTTTAGATAAAACTTTTTCCTACAAATGACTTACATCTAGTTACAAAGTGGTAGGGATTAAAAATTGAAGAGAAGAGAGGGTGCAATGGAAGATAAACATGAGCGGAGTAATTATGGGGTTTTGACACGCACAGATGTTGCGTACGTGGTTCACACATGTCCATTTAATTTAATAGACACATAGAAAGGGACCGTGTGTGATTTTAGTTATGTTTGTTTTAGCGATCAGATTACTTATAAATTATTTTTTATGTAAATTGAGACAAAATTCTTTTCACATACTTACCTCGTATATCCTAAATCACGATTAAAAAGTTATTTTTAAGCATTTTAACAACTAATTCAAAGGAAGACAATTTCAATATAAAATTCATGCATAAATAAATATTGTGATTCCTTTTGCAACTCATATTTTTAATCTCTATCCATGATTTTTTAACCTAACTTAAGTTTAAGCGGATAGCAAAGAGTAGAGATTTGATGATGTGTCTTGTCACGAAACATCCTTTCTTTCTAGGATTGTACCGGCCAATTAGATTTGGGAACTCTTCCCCGCGCACATATGTTGCGTACGTGGCTCACACATGTCCATTTAATTTAATATACACACTTAAAAGAGGGACATAAAATTCATGCAATTCATATTTTTAATTTCTCTCCATGTTTTTAACATAAATTTAAATATTAAACAAATGGGCACAACTTAAACAAATAATCTTAAATACAGGTGTGTGTGTGTTTTTTTTTGGCCAAGTCTACGAGTGTGTTGGGTAATATGATTTTGAATGCATATTCAAATGACGTTGTTGAACCAAGTAGTAAATCGTTTCACACTCCCAGGCTCCCAGCTAGGGACGCGTGTATCTCCATCACGAATTTAAATGTTACAAATGAAATGCATGAATGAAATTAAACCAAGCCGGTTAAAAAAATAATAATAAAACAGTGCACGTATGCACGATTCCTTTTTTTTTTTTTTTCCAGTGTAGATTCCTATTGATAGAGAACTGCATTTTGGTCTCATTGTTTTGTATATCAATCGGGACGTCCACTTTCTGAAAACCACGAACATTGTCTTCGCAAAACAGATCGATAGGAATTGGAAAGCACAATTGACGTACTAAAAATTTGGCATTAGATGTGATGTTGCTGTGTATAAAAAGAAAGATGGGATTTTGCTTGGAAACTAGGAAAAGGTACTGAGAAAATATATCCTTTCATTTTGTACTGAGAAAGAATATAGCAAATAACACTCAACCATGATCAACGACCGCCTCTGAAAAGGGAGGTAGTGGGTGATCAATGATAACAAAATTCACGGTAATACTATGAACTAATATTGCCAATGAATAAGGTTATTATCCTCTCTAGATACAAAACGCAGAAGAACTTATCAATCTTTAGATAGCCAAAGTCTCGCATCCTCTATCATCATGTCCCGGAACGGGTGATTTTTATCAAATCTTTTCGTGAGAAGGTTTATGGCCTCTAGACATTCTGTGAAAACAATGACATTCTTTAAATCCCGGTTCCAACGGATTTGGAGACCCTGTATAATTGCAATAATCTCCGCCACCACAGGAGGTATGTGAATAATCCCACTAATGTATCCACACAAATATCTGCTGTCTTCGTTCTTGATCGCTCCAGCGTAGCCTGACATGCTTGAACAAAGAAATGCATTTGAAAAAAAAAAAAAATACACCAGATCAACTTCCAAACTGTAAGTGGAGTGATTAAAACTTCCAAGAGTGGGGTTAGCATAATTTCCATGAGCCACAAGAAGTTTTTTTAAAAGGAAAAAAAATTCCAAGAGTGGGATGTTGAGCATGATATTAAATCCCCACTGATAACAATACGCTGCGATGGCGTCCTCTAGCTAGCTTCATCAACGATACATCCATCCGCTTACTATGATATGTATGTATATATATATATTTTTTAAAAAAATACAGTGGCTACGAAAATAATCCATACAAGATAAAGGAACTAACTCGGAGTACGATGCCTATTGTACGTACAGAACATCAATCAAAAGATTGTCCATGAACATAAAAATCGATGTCTATTATGGTCTGCTTGACGTGACTGGACCCTGTGAGCACATGTATTTTGGCTTCTCTAGACATGTAGTCAGTTGTACGTACAGATTCTTCATGAGCAATTCTTTAATCTTTCTTGTGGAATTGGCCATTAAGTGATCATTATAAGGAGAATTGTACATGTGTCTTAAAACTTTAACTGCGTTTATACAAATCCATTTAAATCTCAACTTTTTTCTTGTGATGTTGGAACTAACAAAACTTTAATCCATTTAAAATTCCCACAAGCTTCACTGATGTGAAGAACCCATTATTCAAGTCCTTGTTATTATATATCGGATTAAACCTCACAAGTGGCTTCATGCTTGTCTCTTATTAAATAACAGATATACCCACACAAAGCTTTTTATAAGATTCTGAAATGAGGATATTTGAGATTCATTCCATGTTGAAATATTTAAAAATGAAGACATGCGTTTTCTGTAAAGTCATAGTCATTAAATTAAGAGATTTATATGAAGAGTTATGTAAAAAATTATCACACTAAAAGTCATTAAGGTTATGCCTTTTCAGTTTCTAAAAACATATATGAAAAGTTAAGTTAGAGTTGCGGCAATCACCACTTAGTAAAAAGTTGTATTGTATTTATGTGAAAACTCTACATAATATAAAGGTATAACTCTTTATATGTTTGGTCATTAGTCACTATATGAGATTTATGAATATAACAAATTGTTATGACTATTAATTGAAGAGGTGTTACTTCAAGATGCACCACTTCAAAGCATCACTTCATGGCCTATAAATACCTAACGCCCAGCACCATCAATCATTTGAGCACATAATTTGTAGTATAAAAAATCACACAACAACAACAAATCAAACTCATTATCTTTGTCCTTGAATACATACAAAGATAAAGTCAAACCATAACTATCTAATTAAAAGCCATTATTGTCTCCGCTTGAGTGTTGGGAATGCAATCCATACTTAAAGGTCTTCATTATATCCTACAAAAAATTGACCCGTCGATTCAAATTGCACTCTATTTGATAGGAATAGGTTAGGTGAATCAAGCCTAAAGAAAAGTGTTATCCACGCCTTGAAGATATTATGCGCTACTTTCTTCTTTATCTTTTTTTCTTATACTCATTGGAAATCCAGCCCCTCCAACTTTTCATGCATGTCTTTAGGCGTCTTAATTTTCCTTTTCTTCTCCTCTTTCATAGCATTACATGCATGTTTAGTCTTGTATTAAGAAGTTTTTTTTTTCCTTTTAAAAAAACTTCTTGTGGCTCATGGAAATTATGCTAACCCCACTCTTGGAAGTTTTAATCACTCCACTTACAGTTTGGAAGTTGATCTGGTGTATTTTTCTTTTTTTTCAAATGCATTTCTTTGTTCGTAAAATTATTTTATTAATAAAACGGAGATGCAAAAAAATATAATGAGAAAATATGTCTATATATGCTGCATTTGGCATTTGACATTTGACATTTTCCCACCCCCAGTCCACCCCTAATAACAAAAATAATAAAATATCACAAAACGACAACTATTCGGTCGCGTTTCAATCATAAGGCCCACTGTTGACGAATGCCTTCCGCCTCACTTAGAGGTGTTAATATGTCATAATCACATAATAATTTCATAAAGGTCCATTTGGACTGTAATGTGCTTGATTTTCAATCTCAATGTTCCATAGATAAGTGCTTGTGTGTTAGACAATTTTCCCCCATAAAAATAAAACTTAAAATTATAGAGTATGTGCTAAGAGCTATAAATCTAGATATTAACAATACAATTATTAATCCAATCAAGATAATATCTTCTTGTATGAAAATAATAAACTCTAGCTTCGCACAGAGACATAAATTATATTCCCTTCGGTCCTAAATATAGGACATAGTTTATAGTGTAAATTATATTACAAACTATATCCTATATTTAGGATCAGAGGTAGTATATTACTACGAGATAGGATTAGTTGATTTTCCATAGACGGTCATATTATGTTATCATCGCGGTTTCTGCTCTTGTACGACGTTGACATTTTGCCAAGAAATTAACACAAGTAAAATTTACTTGGACCACAGGTCTATCACCTAATCTAATTACGTAGCGACCAAACGCAGCGTTTGACTTTGGAGAGAGCCAGCTCAGGCTGGAGAGAAATGACCTGATGCGTATCAATTACCGGCCCCAGTTAATGGCCTTGCTGTTGCAGTCCCTTCTTCCTTTCACGCCTTACAATGAACGCCATTCAATCACAATTTCATAGCCTCCAATCCATGTAAAAGGCACTGGTATTTATTATGACCTTACTTTTAATAATACTATATTATTCAAATCTTAAAAATATTTCATTTTTAAGTGAGGGCTTTTTTTGTTAAACAACTAAATCATGATTTATGAAGGCTTTTTTCTTTAACTGAGACAAAATTCTTTTCTTATATTTCCTTTATAAATCAGAAAAGCACTTCTAAAAATCTAAAATAAACTATCACTTATTCATATAATATATTCCTTTCGTTTCTCTTTATAAAACGTAGCCTTCTTTTGTCCCGAAATATAAGTGGCATCAAATTATTTTTATAGTCAGACCTTTTTATCCCTTACTCTTTAAAATTGTTGAAAGCTTGAATTATAATTTGGAAACAAGAATTTAATTTATTATACTTAACTAAGGGCAAAATGAGAAGTTAGCCTACTTTTATACCTTACTAAATGAATACTATAGAGTTATTGTCTATTTGGTATGTGTAAAATGGTTGAAAGCGCCATCTTAGTACTATAATAAGGGATAGAGAGGGTCCTATAAAACATTAAATATGAGCCGTTTAAATTTCAGTCAAACAGTGGAGGGAGATGATAGTGGAGAAGAAATTAATGAGAATGGTAGAAGAGAGAAGTCAAGTCTGAAAATTAATAAAAATAGGTTAAAGTATTAAACTTGTTATAAAATTAAATCCTATAATCATCATATTGATTTTTATTGTCTCTTGTAGTGCTCCTATGTCACAATTTCTAATACTCCCTCTTATCTTTTTTTATAAAGAACAACTATTAAACTCACATGGTTTAAAATGTTAGTTAGATACAATAAATATGTAACTTGTACTTCATCAGATCTACAATATATGGCACTTCAGCTATATCATGAAAAATAAAAAATGATAGTTAAGTCATTTAATATGACTTTAAATTTAATTTTTTCCACTTTTATTCATCTTAAAAAATATATTTAATTGCATAGAGAATGTTATTTTAGAGAGGGGGTATAATGAGTAGACAAGGTTGGAAAGTAAGTATTAATCACAGGGGCAAAACAGAAAAAGAAAAAGAAAATTAATTAAATTATAGGTGACTTATACTCTAGATTATGTCTTCTTTCTAGAAGTGTCCTATATTATGGACCAGAGGGAGCACACCTTTTTTCAAAATTATGCCATTGTTTAGAAAGAATTTACATGAGAGATAATAAGTAACATATATTTAATAAAGGTAAAATGAAAAAGTCAGGTTAAAATTTTATATAAGTAAGATTTGTTTTTTATATAAGGATCATCCCTATAAAAGAAAAGGTTCCTTATAAAAAGGTCACGAGTGAGTATATGGTAAAAACATATTTGATACTGCAACAAGCCTATAAAATAACTAAAAAGGGTTGGCCGAAAAAACAGACTAAATGAAGGAAGTATGAAAAATATATTTACTTCTCTGTTTTCGTTTTAATATAAAGGGTTATGGTGTAATTGTGTCCTATAAGCAACCACTCAGGAACCCTATGAATCCGATACATTTTTTGGGGTGTAATTTTGCTTTAAAAATAACCAAAACGTAACAATTTTGTCTATTACTATTAAGAATATAAATAATTAATATCAATTTTTTAATTGTCACCATTAATTTTTCAAATAGTTATGTTGAATTTGCTCCTTTTTTTAATATTTTTGCCGTGAGACTATTCTTCAGAAAACTTTCAGTTATGCAACACCTCTAAATGGTTACTACACAAATAAAATTGCACCTTTAACTCTAACACAAAAGACAAGCAAAAAGCCAACTAAACAAACACAAGCTATGACGAGAAAAGACAGCCATAAGGATCCCCAGAATAGCTCTTGCATCATATTCCCCAAATCCTGTTGGATAACACTTGTCGGAGTCGCAAAGCTTGACATACCCGTAGTTCTCGCTGTCCAACTGAGATCCTCTGCAAATCCACTTCACTAATTGCTCAAAATCACCAACTCTCAACTTCCACCCACCTGAAGCACTTATAGTTAATTAATGGGTGTTAATTTGTGTGTGTACCAGCATATTCATCGATTAATAAATTAATAGAATTCGTATGAAAATAAACAAACGAAAAAAATAGACTATCTTATTTTAGAAAAATGTATATACAACAGGCAAACATATATTCTTTTGCCTTTTTTTTTTTAAATTTATTCAGAGAGAAGGAGCTAAATTAATTTAAGTTTCTTATTAAGTCTCAGACAATGAGACAGATACTGTACATATACGCAAGTCACCTATATCCCATTATCTGAAGCCTGTGAAAACATTAAATTGATAAAATTTTCTATATTTACCCTTATTAAATTTTTTAACTCTTTACTTTACAAATGATTTTCATATATCTCTATGCTCTTTTTCTCTTTTCAATAGAAATTAAATAAGGGTAAAATTAAGAAAATGTCATTAATTACCTATAAGTTATTTATATTTTAGATAAAACTTTTTCCTACAAATGACTTACATCTAGTTACAAAGTGGTAGGGATTAAAAATTGAAGAGAAGAGAGGGTGCAATGGAAGATAAACATGAGCGGAGTAATTATGGGGTTTTGACACGCACAGATGTTGCGTACGTGGCTCACACATGTCCATTTAATTTAATAGACACATAGAAAGGGACCGTGTGTGATTTTAGTTATGTTTGTTTTAGCGATCAGATTATCTATAAATTATTTTTTATGTAAATTGAGACACAATTCTTCTCACATACTTACCTCGTGTATCGTAAATCACGATTAAAAAGTTGTTTTTAAGCATTCCAATAACTAATTCAAATGAAGACAATTTCAATATAAAATTCATGCATAAATAGATATTGTGATTCCATTTGCAACTCATATTTTTAATCTCTATCCATGATTTTTTAACCTAACTTAAGTTTAAGCGGATAGCAAAGAGTAGAGATTTGATGATATGTCTTGTCACGAAACATCCTTTCTTTCTAGGAACGTGCCGGCCAATTAGATTTGGGAACTCTTCCCCGCGCACAGATGTTGCGTACGTGGCTCACACATGTCCATTTAATTTAATATACACACTTAAGAGAGGGACATAAAATTCATGCAATTCATATTTTTAATTTCTCTCCATGTTTTTAACATAAATTTAAATATTAAACAAATGGGCACAACTTAAACAAATAATCTTAAATACAGGTGTGTGTGTGTGTTTTTTTTTTGGCCAAGTCTACGAGTGTGTTGGGTAATATGATTTTGAATGCATATGACGTTGTTGAACCAAGTAGTAAATCGTTTCACACTCCCAGGCTCCCAGCTAGGGACGCGTGTATCTCCATCACGAATTTAAATGTTACAAATGAAATGCATGAATGAAATTAAACCAAGCCGGTTAAAAAAATAATAATAAAACAGTGCACGTATGCACGATTCCTTTTTTTTTTTTTTTCCCAGTGTAGATTCCTATTGATAGAGAACTGCATTTTGGTCTCATTGTTTTGTATATCAATCGGGACGTCCACTTTCTGAAAACCACGAACATTGTCTTCGCAAAACAGATCGATAGGAATTGGAAAGCACAATTGACGTACTAAAAATTTGGCATTAGATGTGATGTTGCTGTGTATAAAAAGAAAGATGGGATTTTGCTTGGAAACTAGGAAAAGGTACTGAGAAAATATATCCTTTCATTTTGTACTGAGAAAGAATATAGCAAACAACACTCAACCATGATTAACGACCGCCTCTGAAAAGGGAAGTAGTGGGTGATCAAGGATAATAAAATTCACGGTAATGCTATGAGCTAACCTTACCAACGAATCAACAAGGTTATTATCCTCTCTAGATACAAAATGCAGAAGAACTTGTCAATCCTTATATAGCCAAAGTCTCGCATCCTCTATCCAGGAACGGGTGATTTTTATCAGATCTTCTCATGAGAAGGTTTATGGCCCTCAGACAGTCTGTGAAAACAATGACATTCTTTAAATTTCGGTTCCAACAGATTTGGAGACTCTGTATAATTGCAATAATCTCCGCCACCACAGGAGGTACGTGAATAATCCGACTAATATATCCAGACCAATATCTGCCGTCTTCATCCTTGATCGCTCTAGCGTAGCCTGACATGCCTGAATCCAGTATTGATCCATCTGTCTCCATAGTAACAAATCCCGGTCTTCGCCTCATGCCATCTCCTTCCACAGCAATGTTACGATCGTAAAATCCATAGTTGTTTGATAAGTTGAGATCCCAATTGGCTCTGAACAAACTTGAGTAGTCGTTTTGGTGTCCCATCTCTTCTTCATTTCCAAACAGCTTTGAGCATCGAGAAACCCAGATATCCCAACAGACATACCCAAATAGAATTGGCTAGCTAACTTTAGGTGTGAAGTCTCTCCCAACTTTATTCCTGAGGTTCCATCGTATTCATTTCAAACCTTGTAGATCAGAGAACTTATTCCACAAAGCTGGTTTAATCATGGAAATCCACCTCTCCTTTGTATTAGTACAATCTCTCAACAGGTGCATCAAGTCCTTTTCCTCATTGCATCCAAACGGACAACTTGCATTCTCCAACAAGCCCTTTTGTTGTCTAAACTTTTCTGTGTGAACTCTCCCATGAGCAGTAAGCCATATAAAGGATTTGATCTTCTCAGATATGTTTTACTTCCATAGTAGCTTCCAAAATGCTTGGTTTTGGTTCTGGGAACCTACAAAACAGAAATGATATGCAGAACTAACAGAAAACTTACCATCAGAAGCTGGAAGCCATAAATGCTTATCCTCTCCCCTCTCCTCACAAGGAGGATTAACAATCGTAATCCACTCGATGATCGGCCATTAGAACCACTAACTTAACTTTCCTATATCTCACTCGCCCCACGGATTAACATAATTTTGAACTTTATCATTAATGTTCATAAAGATCTCTGAACCAAGGAACAGATATATCAAGGGTCTATTTAAGGCAGACCAATTATCAAACCAAAAGGAGGCCATCACACCATTTCCAATTTTGATCTTTACTCCTTTTTTAAATTTCTCCCATATCGCACAAATACCCTTCCATATATATGAAACAACATGACGAGGTAGCGGACCATTCAATTGATCCCATTTATACTTGCTCCTGAGCACTCTTGTCCATAAGGCATCCTTGTTGGTAAGAAGATGCCAACACAACTACATAATGAAGACTTTGTTCTGCTTACACATATCCCGGATGCCAAGCCCTCCTTCTTTCTTATCTTTTTTAACCTGATCCTAAGAGATAAGGTGTAACTTCCGCTAATCATCCCTCTCTTCCCATAAGAAGCTTCTGCTCTTCTTTTCTATGTCTCTTATTATTCCTCTTGGTAGCAGCATGGTCTGCATATGGTAGGCCGGAAGAGCATCTAAAACTGATTTAATGAGGGTAATTCTTCCTACCATATTCAAACCTCTCTTCTAGCCTGTTAGTCTCTTTTACGTCTTCTCTAGTATAGGGCTGAAAAGAATCCTGGAAACCCTTTTATGAATTAAGGGAATGTCAAGATACTTGCCCAAGTCCCCCGTCAATAGAACTCCTATAGCTTTGCTAAGATCATAAGCTCTGTTGAAATGAACATTCTTAGAGAATCAAATTCTAGTCTTCCTCTTATTGACTTTATGTCCGGACACATCACAAAATTTCTGAAGACAGCCTAGCATTTGGTTAATTTGGTCATGCGACGCCTCTCCAAATAAAATTAAATCATCTGCAAAGAAAGGATGAGAAATGGGAGGACCTCCTCTATTAAGCCGAATTGGTTTCCACATACCCACATTAACTGCATCTTGAATAATATGACTAAGTCGCTCCATGCATAGAGAGAAAATATACGGTGAGAGGGGGTCCCCTTGTCTGACTCTACGGGATGATGTGAAAGTATTAGAAACTTCCCCATTCCACAGCACCTGAAAGGATGGGCTCGAGATGCATGCCATAATGAGATCACAAATTTTTCCTTCCATGCCAATAGCCTGAAGGGTATCATGTATGAATGGCCATTCCAGCTGATCATAAGCCTTCTCAAGATCCACCTTCACAGCCATCCAACTCTTCTTCCCCGTCTTAACTCTCATAGAGTGGATCACTTCTTGAGTAATAATGATATTATCACTTCTTGACGGCCCGTGATAAAGCTACACTGATGTTGCCTAACAAGTTTATCCATAACCCCCCGTAGACGACTACTAAGAATCTCGGTAATATTTTATAGCTCACGTTGCATAGGGAGATGGGTCTGAAATCCATAATAGTCTTCGGGTTACCTAATTTTGGAATGAGCACAATATTCGTATTATTGATGTCTCTGATTCGGCCCGGATCTCGAAATACATCTGACACCAAATCGACAAATATGCTTCCCAACAATCGGCCAATATTCTTGATAAAAGACAACCTCTTCCATCAAGTCTTGGCGCCTTGAAAGCCCAATATCAAATGTTGTTCTTCTAATCTCTTCTTGAGAAACATTTGCATTTATCTTGGTTAGCTCCATGTCACTCAAGTTAGTAAAATTGGTTTAGGTAACAATGCTGTTAAAATTTTGGAGGCCACATTGAAACAAGTCTTTATAATAATCAACAACAAGGTTCTTGAGCTCCTCTTGATCAAAGGTCCACTCGTCAGCATTTTTCTTTAGCCCCTCAATCCTATTTCGCCGTCTCCTTACAATTGCAGTAGTATGGAAGAACTTGCTATTTTGATCCCCCCACTTCAACCAATTGCATCTCGATTTTTGGTACTATAACAATTCTTCTTGAGCCAAAAGCTTGTTATACTCTTTCCATAATTCATTTTCAGTCTGGATCAAGTATTGGCTATCTCGCCTGGCCTTTGCTCTTTCTACACCTCCTATTCTTTGAAGAGTCCTCTGTTTTTTCTCATTCAAACTCCCCACTCTTCTTTTATTCCACTCCCTCGCCTTGTTGGTAAAACTATTAACTTTCACATTCCAATGATCCCTATTCCAAGCCTCCTCAACTATATCACGAAAGCCCTCCTCCAAAAACCAAGCTGCTTGACATCTAAAAAAGGGTTTAGATCGTCGGCCATGAGAAGGGCAAACTTTAAGCAAAATAGGCCTATGAACATACCCAAATTTAGGCAAATGGTGAACTTTTGTTAGCGGGTATGAGTGATTCCATTCAGAATTCATAAAAACCCAATCAATTTTTTCCTTAATCAATCCTTGTTACCATGTAAATCTATCTCCAGCAGTTTCAATATCAAGGAGTTGGCACTCGGAAATACAATCCTGGAATTGCCTCATGGATCTAAGATTGAGCCCTGCACCCCCACATTTATTATCACTATATAAATACGCATTAAAATCCCCTATGAGAACCCATGGTATGTTGACAAGACTGCTCAGATCATTCAGCTCATTCCATAAGTTTTGACGGAGAATTCGGTTCGGTTCAGCATAAATACATGAAATCACAAATTCCTTAAAATCTCTATTGACCACAATTTTTGTATGAATGGCCAGGTTGATGAGGAAATATAATGGACAGATAATAAATCTTATATATTCCATAAAAGCCAGATGCCACCAGCAAAGCCCGTTGCTTCCAGTCAAAGCCAAGTATTAAATCCCATTCTCTTAATAATTCTATTGGCCTTCATACCACTGACCCGAGTTTCCATGAGTATCAAAATCTTAATATAATTATTTTTAAGCATATCTTTAATTTTACTAGGAAAAGTTTTAGAGCCAGCTCCCTGCAGTTCCAAGATAATATATTCATAGAATCCATAATATAAAATATTGAGAGAAGAAAACAAACTCGAGAAGACGCTATTGTTGGATTAATTCTGGCACTTGCATCACTTTCACATCAACAAGACCATCCTCTCCAAGTTCATGTGAAGTGTCGTCCTCCACCTCCAGTTTGGGATTGGATTTCTTATGTAACCTATTTTCAAGGTATTGTACTCCATTTTTCATCAAAAAAAAGAAAGAAAGAAAGAATATAGCTTTGGTAGAGATCAAAACAAAGTATTTGGCGTTGCATTTACGGAAAATTTTTTAAAACGTCCGTTGTGCTCTATTCCTATATATCATGTCTTAGTTATTTTTTAAAATGAAACGAAATAAACGGATTAAATGTTCATTTTAATAAACACAGCAAAATAAAAGGATTAAACCATCGGTTAATTTAGGATATTGTCAAAAGTGTAGACTTGAATTTAAATTTTTTTTTTTTGGTACAATGAATTTGAATTTTGGTCAAAGATACCTTCAATTTTTTTTTCTTTTTAACTATAAAGGGGCATTATGGTCTTTTAAAAATATTCGTAAATCCCTAATGGAAGCTCTTGACCTTATTAAAAATTTGTTAAAAGTGTTAGTTTAAATTTAAATTTTAGTATTTTGGCTGGATTTAATTGGGATTCTTCGTTATTTTTTTTAATCCAAAAACATACCTACTCCTTTATTTAATAGGAGTAGTATTTATTTTGGAGAAGGTTGAGAGGAGTAGGTAATGAATTAGAGATGGAAACAGAGCGTCAAGGGCAGGTGTCATGTTTTCCTGGGATTCATATTCAATGCCTTCCATATATTACGTTCAACATTAACTCTGGGAAAGGCCTAACACATACTCTGTTAATTTGTTTTCCTTAATTCTTTATACTCTTTTGGTTTCTTTTTGTCTATGTCATATATATTAGATTCCCTTTTAAATTTCCTCATACACTCTTAGTTTATTTAATCTATTACCTCCATAGTTACCTCTCTTACTCCATAATTAAAAAGTTGGTGTATATAATGCTACAATTGTACTAAAAAAATAACAATATATTAATGTTTCCTTGAACTTTCAAAATAAAAATAAGGATCGAAATTGTTGGCTTCATACATTTAACGAGATGTATTTTCACAGCTTCTGCATATTCCACTGTGATATATTACCGCATGTGAAATACTTATATATTCCGAGAGTGCCACTTTATCTATACTCTGATTAATTAAAATATAATAACTTATCTTATTTTAATCCTACATGATAGATGAGTCATTTGGATAAATTCAAATTTTATGATTTTAAAAAACATAAACTTTTTAATTTAGAAAAATAAAAAACACAATATCCTCCCATCATCCCTAAAATTATGAAATTTGAATTTCTCCAGATAACTCATTTGATATATAGGATTAAAATAAGATGAGTTGTTGCATTTTAATTAATCACAGTACAGATGAGGTAGCGCTTCTAAAGTGCGTAAGTATTTCTCTTATTGCATACAGAATTTTTATATGCAAGTGCTTTATTCTCTTTCTTTATTAATTAGTAAGGAGAATGCCACCACCATTTTTAGATAATATAATGTAGCACCCAATTAATTAATATTTACATTAAGGGACCAAGGGTGACTTGAAGTATTCTCTCATTTAATTATATGAGGTCATGATACTTTCAACGGATGGCAATGGGGAATCAAACGTATCAAGTCATTTTTTTTCTTTTTCGGCAGATATAGTCATCTATATGATGTAATGGGTCATATGGTCCTATATATGAAATTACTTCTTCTGATCCACAATATAAGTCACTTTAACTAATTCATCAAAACTAATAAATGATAGTTAACTCATTAAATTTATCTTAAATTGAAAGAAATTTTTAACTTTACCTAAATTAAATGAATTATTAAAAGAGAGAGAAAATTACGGAGATTTATATTTAAATATTAATTATAGAGGCAAAATTGACAAATAAATATTAATTACTCTCCAAGTAACTTGTACTGTGGACTAAGCCATTATTCTAGAAGCAATTTATATTGTGGATCGAAGGGATTATATGAAGAATCTATGTGATGAATGAATTGAAATATGCATTTCTTTAATTTTGTACGCAATATATATAAGACTTATTTAACAATCAAACGCATACTTAAAAATAGTAGTTAAAAAGAAGTTATGACACTAAATATGCAAATTCGACCAAAAAAAAAAGAAACACTAAATATGTAAAAAAAGAAAGAAAATAAAAAAAAAATTGAAGCATGTCCTTGTTAGAAGTCAATACTGCATTGATTAAAATAAATTGATTGTCGAGAATTTTAATTACATCGAAGGACAAAATAAGAGAATAGCAAACTGAACTTACATTTTGGACAATGTAAGTTGAAAGAGATTGATTAATTATATTGTGAATAATTGAAAGAGTTCAGGCTCAACCTTTTCTGGCAAATTTTGTGGGTATATTAAAACAGACAACCATGTATTTAATTGCGTCAACTTGTTTGTAAAAAATGTTTGAGGAGAAAGAAAGAAAGTGAGGGAGAGAGATCGATGTATATATGTATAACTTTCTTTTTAATAAACGTGGGGACGGCATTGCATGTAGAGCAATTAAACAATGACTTAAACTATTATTAAAAAAAACAATGACTAAAACGTCAAAATGAAAACTTGATGCAGAACGCTATAAAGTACTTATACTGAATCAATAGACATTGGGTTGTTCTCCAAGAAAGATTTAAAGGTGTGCTTCGTCATGTGTATTCACACCAACTTAATGTATTTATGTTGGTTTCAAAATTAGAAACCCTGCGTCAGGCCTATAGTAAATATATGTTCCTCCATCGTCCCTACCCACCGCTACTTATATATTGTTGTTAGATAGCAAGGTGTTGAGATGCTTTATTAGAGCAATTAAATCCAGTTTGTTTTCCATATATGAGACACTACAATAATTAAACTTACGTACTAACATGAGAATATATTCAATTAATTTTCTTAGGTGGGTTCAATTATTTGTTTTTTAATAAAGGAAAAAAGTCATATACCTTTCAGAACGATTTCTTTTGGGCGAACCTCCATATGCAAATTAATCGAGATGTCATTAATTGATAGCACACATGTGGTTTACAATTAAGCTGAAAATACTAATAATGATTAAGATTGAATATTTGCTCACGCTTTGACAAATTTATTTATACCATTCTCTTTGGGCGGATTTTTTTTTTTTTTTTTTGCCATCCTCTTTGGGGGGATTAATTAGCTAGGATGTCCAAATATCCAATACATTTTAGGAAAGCGTACAAAGTTAATTACTTTCGAATTGTAATTTTGGAAGCAATACCTTAAGGAAATATATACAATATATTTAGATTTAATGTCAGCTGTAAAGAAAATATCCCTATCCCGTAATTTTCGTTGAACTCGTTTACTGCTTTTGGTAGGAGTCCCTTTACAATATCAAAAGAATTATTATCCCCCATGCAACACAAATTCTTCATCCCATCTCTAGTTTCTCTGTGTGTGCTTGCATGTGTTATATATTATCGGTAAATAAAAAAGCATTGAGACATTGCCTATTCCGGTTTTAAATACAAAGTTAATATTAGGAGATAGCCAAGTTTTCTCATTATAGACCTACATTCTCATCAATCGTATTAGTCAAGTACTAGTACTGCTGATGTTGGTGGAAGAATCCGAAATATAAAGTTACTTTAACTAATTGGTACAATAAAAAAAATACTCAATATGGTATTATTTGTAATTAATATATAGAGAATTTGCCATATTTTATAAAAAATACCTGATTAGAATTTGATAAAAGAGATAAAAGTAGTGTTAATAAGCATATTTACCCCAAAAGTTTTTGCTGGGGAGCAATATTGCCCATGGAGTTTTTTAGGTTCAATGTTGTCTGTAAGTTTTAAAACGTAACAATATTTCCCTATATTATAAAAAAGCTTAATGTTTACTGTTAAAAAATTGACGCTAACGGTTAATTTTTTACGATAAGGGGTAATATTACTCCATTTTAACATTTTCGGGATGACATTAAACCTCAAAAAACTTTCAGGCTAATATTATTTCTCATAAAAAACTTCTGAAACAAATTTACATATTACCCCATAAAATTATTCCAAGAAATAGGAAGTATGATGAGAAAGAAACAACTAACATGGAAGGTAAGAGAATTAAGCTTTAAAGTTAGAAACAAAAAAAAAAATTGAAGAAAATATTATATTTAATACAGGAGAGGCAGAGTAGTAATACAGTAGAAGTAACGTAGATAGGTAAATTGAATGTGGAATGGGAACAAAGAGATAAAAAAACAAGGGTTGGTTTGGTAGCCGCCATTCGTTTCACCATCAACTGGATAGACGGAAGGAAAAAAAAAAATTGAATCAATCCGCCAAATACCCCCCCTTTCTCTCTCAAGAGCAATTACACCGCCTTCGCACACCATTAAATGCATTTGCACCCTCTCATTACGCTCTGCAATTACTCCTCCTCCTTCCTCACATCTCTTCCCTCTCTCTCTATCTCTCTTTCCCTTCCTTTCTCTCACTCTTCCTCCATCTTCATCTTCCTCTTCTATCTACCACTCCCTGGTAGGTGAAATATCATCTTTGCAACACAGCACTAACTTCTTGGATCAGCTTCTCGTACTCTTTAAAGATCGTCACCTTTTCTTGTCCTCTCTCCTTTTCTTTTGTAATTGTAATTCTTTCAATTTAAGTTGGTTGCTCTTTTAACATTGAAGCAGAAAGTTAGGGCTAGAAGCTGAAAGTAACTGATAGAAAAAAGAAGCAGAAGAAAGTCTCTGAGCTGGATTCTTCCAGATCTTCGTGGAGGAGCGAATATATGTATATATATTTACTTCTAATCTGATTTGGGTTGATTATTTATTATTATTATTATATCAGAAAATCGTAAAGCAGATTTCCGTTTAATTTTTTCTTTTGTTGCCTTTTTGTGTTATTATTATACCATACCTTTTCTTTCGGCTAAGGTAACCGAAGCCCGTTTTGGTTTCAGCGGTCAAGTTGGTTTCTCTCTCGGACTGCGTTTTTTGTGACAGTTTTTTGTTTTTGTTTTGAAATTTCTTGCAGACACCAAAGCGTTTACTGTCAGAAATATATAAAGAAGGACCTCACGAGTCAAGCGGTTACTGAGAGAACTGAAAGGAGCTAGGGCTTGTAGGTGAGAAATATGCCTGCCGGGATTATGATTCCGGCGAGAAATATGCCCTCCTTGATCGGAAGGAACAACAACGTTGGCGGTGGTTTTGGATCATCCTCAGGCCTTTCTCTTAGTCAGGTCGGGTCTTAATTATTCACTGATTTATTGCACTTTCCGATAATTTTTGTTATTTATTAATTCACGTCTGGATTATTATATAAATTAGAACTTCAGAAGTCCCCCACTGTTTTCTTAGTGCGAAATTGTTCTCTCTACGAAGCGAACTGTACCATGAAAATCCTTTTCGATTCTCGAAAATCACGCTTTACATTCCTCTTTATCTTTTCGTTGTTTGAGGTTTCCCCACAGTAATCTTGTCAAATTGCATATCTTTTCTGCCCAATTTTTTGACAAATAAAAAAAAAAATTTTGGGTTAAGTAAATAGGTATCTACGGACTAGGTGTGCTTATAAAGTTTTTGCTCGTTGGGTTGAGTGAACTATATATTTTACTGGTATTGTTTGTGTGTTAGATTGAAAAACAATAAGCCTTGGGAATCTTAAAAAAAAGATCTGTTAGAAAATGTTCCAGCAGCCAAACATGATGGATGGCCAGCTCCTGCCAGCACTGGACATGGCTCCTAACACATCGGAGAGTGACATCCCGAGAATCCGAGACGACGATTTCGACACCGCCACCAAGTCCGGCAGCGAAAATCAGGAAAACGGCGCCTCCGGTGACGACCAAGACCCACGCCCCAAGAAGAAACGTTACCACCGCCACACCCAGCACCAGATCCAGGAAATGGAATCGTAAGATTAATTAAGCTACCTAACTCTCCAACAAATTAAATAATGTTAATTATTTTTTCATCCTATTTTACTTTTTTGCAGTTTCTTCAAGGAGTGCCCTCACCCCGATGACAAGCAAAGGAAGGAGCTTAGTCGTGAATTAGGGTTAGAGCCATTGCAGGTCAAGTTCTGGTTCCAAAACAAGCGCACCCAGATGAAGGTACTTAATCAAAATATATTGTCGTAATAATATTAATATATGTAAAGACTTGATTAATGAATGTGATGATTTGCAGAACCAACATGAGAGGCATGAGAACTCACACCTAAGAGCCGACAACGAAAAGCTTCGAGCCGATAACATGAGGTACAGAGAAGCTCTTAGCAATGCATCTTGTCCCAACTGTGGTGGACCGACCGCTATAGGAGAAATGTCCTTCGATGAACATCATTTGAGACTCGAAAATGCCCGCCTAAGAGAAGAGGTACAATAATTTCTTTGCCTAATTAAGCACAACTTCTTCGTCCCTCAAATTTCCGTATCTTTTCATCAATAAAAGTTAATTTCACTTTTGAATCATAAAACAAAAATTATTCCTTTTTATTCCCTTTCAAAAATTCCGTGCTAAAGTTTTGCTAATTTAGATATTGTAGTCAACAACAAAATTTTTACCTTAATTAATCGGTTGCCGTAATAGGTAATAAATTAGTTGAAAGATTATAATTATTACACGTATTTTAATGATTGAAAGCAATTGGGGAATGAATTATTGTTTGGCTTGATGATCAGATTGATAGGATATCAGCGATTGCTGCCAAGTACGTAGGGAAGCCAGTGGGGAACTATCCGCTACTTTCTCCCTCTGCGGTTCCACCTCGTCCTTTAGAGCTCGGTGTTGGCGGTGGCTATGGCGGACAGGCGGGGATTGGTGGCAGTGGGGACATGTACGGCGGCGGTGCCGGAGATCTTTTGAGGTCAATAAGCGGGCTCACCGAAGCGGATAAGCCGATGATCATAGAGTTTGCAGTTGCGGCCATGGAAGAACTGGTGAGAATGGCTCAGATGGGGGAGCCTCTTTGGATAACCACCCTCGACGGTTCCACCACTGTGCTCAATGAAGACGAGTACATGAGATCTTTTCCTCGTGGAATTGGCCCTAAGCCTACTGGCTTGAAATGCGAAGCTTCTCGAGAAACTGCTCTTGTCATCATGAATCACACCAACCTCGTCGAGATTCTCATGGACGTGGTATGCTTTTTAATTTTATTTTCTATGCTCTTCTGCAATTTGTATCTTTCTCAGCCCTTGTCGCCATGGTTTTGTTCATCAGAACCAGTGGTCAACAGTGTTCTCTGGTATAGTGTCAAGAGCAATGACTATGGAAGTACTGTCAACGGGGGTGGCTGGGAACTACAACGGCGCTTTGCAAGTGGTAAGCAAAATACTTAAGTCCAAAGCAAACATGATATTACTATATATACATCACCTCCAGTCCTTAATATAAGGTCTCCTTCGTTGCACTACGAACGAAGATAATCTTGTATCAAGCACGAGTGGTACGTAGTGTGTGTGTTTAGTTAAAGACGATGGAGAGGTTTGATGATTTTGAAATATTGGATATGTTGTGTAGATGACAGCAGAGTTACAGGTGCCTTCACCATTAGTGCCAACTCGAGAGAGTTATTTCGTGAGGTATTGTAAGCAGCACGCTGACGGGACTTGGGCAGTGGTGGATGTGTCTCTGGACCATCTCAGCACTGCTCCTGTCAAATGTAGAAGACGACCTTCTGGTTGCTTAATCCAAGAAATGCCCAATGGCTATTCCAAGGTACCTACCAACACACATAAACTTGTACATAATATACTACCTCCGGTCCTTAAACGTAAGATCTTGTCCGTAGTGTACGGGATTGTATATTAAAGACGGAAGGTAGTATATAGACATTGAAATGTAGGAGACGACACGTACTTTTCTCAAGAGCTTGCCTTTTTTTTTTTGCGCGGCTTAGGTGACGTGGATTGAACATGTAGAAGTGGATGATAGAGGTGTCCATAGTCTATACAAGCAGCTTGTTAGTTCAGGCCACGCCTTTGGTGCAAAGCGATGGGTTGCCGCCTTAGATCGACAGTGTGAAAGGCTTGCTAGCGCTATGGCTTCCAACATTCCCACTGGTGATGTTGGAGGTACACACACATATATATAATCAACCTTAATTCACTGAGGTGACATATTAACGTACAAAAATAACGTATTTTTTTCTATATTAATTGTTCGATTAGTGATAACAAACCAAGACGGGAGGAGGAGTATGTTGAAGCTGGCGGAGAGAATGGTGATAAGCTTCTGTGCGGGAGTGAGCGCTTCCACTGCTCTCACATGGACAACACTCTCTGGAACCGGGGCGGATGACGTACGGGTCATGACCCGGAAGAGTGTGGACGACCCGGGAAGACCTCCTGGTATTGTTCTCAGTGCGGCAACCTCTTTCTGGCTCCCAGTTCCCCCCAAGCGAGTCTTCGATTTCCTCCGCGATGAAAACTCCAGAAGTGAGGTACCCACGTTCTCTAAAACTACTTCAAATCTGTTCCATTTTAGAAATTAATTCATTCTGAAAAACTTCATATATTATTAACAGTGGGATATTCTTTCCAACGGTGGCGTGGTCCAAGAAATGGCACACATAGCTAACGGACGAGATACAGGGAACTGTGTGTCCCTGCTCAGAGTGAATGTAAGCGAGTCTCCTATTAAAAAAGAATATATATTTTTTTTAGTGAACTTTACTTGATTATATATTAAACTTTGTAGAGTGCAAACTCGAGCCAAAGCAATATGTTGATACTGCAAGAGAGCTGCACAGACTCAACGGGCTCTTTTGTGATATATGCACCTGTAGATATAGTAGCCATGAACGTGGTTCTGAATGGAGGGGATCCTGATTACGTGGCACTTCTTCCTTCGGGTTTTGCTATCCTACCTGATGGTACCACAGCTCATGGTGGTGGCATTGGTGAAACAGGCCACGGTGGATCGCTCTTGACCGTTGCTTTTCAAATCTTGGTTGATTCTGTACCCACTGCTAAGCTCTCTCTTGGATCTGTTGCCACCGTCAATAACCTTATTGCCTGCACTGTGGAGAGAATTAAGGCTTCTTTATCTTGTGAAGTTCCTTGATCCATCATCTACAATATTACTCTAGCACTAATTAATTAATAATTAATCCTGGTAAGCTGTTCGTGTTTGTTTGTGTCGTTGACTTTGAATAATTATACAGTAGCTACTCCAAGACCTGGTCACTGAATAATCTTGCTGTCTCTGCATCTATGTACTTTGTTGTGTTGTGTTAACTCCATGCAGTTCAGAAGAAGGTAGGTTAAGAAGTGAAGAGAAGAGAAGAAAAGAAGAAAAGTGAGGGTGGTGATGGGGGCTTTATACTGAAGAATGAGGTGAAGTCAAGAACGCACCTTGCATGAATCCTTCTCAGAACCCTAAACAAAGAGTCCTCTGAGAATTAAGGTTCGGGAATTGACTTCCCCAGCTAGCTGAGTTAATTAACTCTGTGCTTGAATTCCAAAAGACTGCAAGCATAGATAGAATTGGTTAGTTTTTTTTTTATTTTTTGGTGAGTAGGTTTTCAATTAACTTCAATCATCATGTTGACTCTTATGTTACTTCAATTGTTATTATATGTGTGTTTTAGAAATCCTAGCTAGTTGATAATGGGAAGCATGCCCCATATATCACTCCTTTTGTCCCTTTCAAGGCATTTGAAATGGAAGAACCTTTTCTGCCATATATGTCTTATTTCACTCGATTTGTTTATTAAGCAGCAAATGTTAGTTATATAGGATTAATAATTATTTCTATTTGATAAGAAAGTTTTTCCCAATTATGGCCTTGTGGCTATGAGCTTCACCCGAATACATCATGCCAGGAAAAATAAAGGACTCCTGAATCAATACTTATCAACTTGCAAGGCTAGAGGTTAATTTTCTATCTCAGCCTGATGAACTTAATTCATATGGAAAGCAATCAATTCACTTTAATGTTAAAAAAAATACATCTAGTTAATTGAACTGTTGAACCAAAAAACTTGAAATGTAACAAGCACAAGGAAACGGGAAGGCTCGGAGGTGTTTTTGGAATGATTGATAAAAATATTGATTATATCAGCCTTCAAGACAACAGGTCAACATATTGTTGTGAGGAGGGAAGATGTTTGGTGGATAGGAACGAAAAGGTTTTTTTTTTTTTGGGCCAAGGGTTTCTAAATCCCTTCACACTGTAGTAGACTTCTCAAAGAAACTTTAATACTGGTCAGGGGTCTCTCTTCATAAACACCACAAAAGTTCAAATATCTAACTAGAATGCTTAAAAACCCAACTAAGTGCCAGTTGTGTTCTCAGTCTCCTGGTTAACAAAAAGGTTGTTTGAGTTCAAACATAATGGCCAATGATTTTGAGCTGCGACTACTGTTTCATATGAACACAGAAGAGATAGATCAAACATTCGTTGGAGCCAACAGAAGCATTCAAAATGCAAGATCATGAAGTAGACTAAAACATATCCCTTGCAGAAATTTGTCTGTGACTAAAGTAGAAGGCCTCAAATCTAGCTTTTGTTTTTTTGAATGGTACAACTCAAATTAATGTTTCTATTAACTCAACTATGATGAACAAGAATTTCTTTTACAACACACCTAACCCGTTTACTCCTCATCTTGATCTATTCCACTCGCTGCCTTTTATAGGCATTGTTGGATTATTTTAAACCCTACAATTTTGATTATGTTCTTTTGGGCAAAATTTATTTATAATATTTATTTCAAAGTACAAATAATATACATGCCTTAAATTATAAACTTAATTATCCACATATTTTAACTAATAAAAAAAATTTGACATGAATTTAAGGATTAAATTTAAAAAAATTATTAATTTCGTAATGTGAAACTTATTTAAAATTATTTTTTATATATTTTTCTTAAAAAAATTAGTTAGAAATTATTGCATGCTATCGCATTGCAAAACATTATTCGGATTTATACTTCTTATATAGATAAAAGTATCTTGTCTTCCTCATCATTAGATCAACTTTCAATTATTGAGATTTAATATTTTATAATAATATTACTATAATGTTAAATACAAACGTATATATAAATAAATTTAAACTATTAAAATTATATTTTAATACTTCAGCTCTATATTTTTTATTGAAATATTTTATAATTGCTTTATTGTTTATAGGGAGAATTGTTAAAAAAGATCTCATAGACAACTTATTTGCTAAATGGGACCTGAGAAGATATCTTGCACATTGAGGGAAGATATCTGCACACGGAGGGAAGATTTCTGCACACGTAGGGAAGATTTCTGCACATGTATAGGGAAGAGTTTTGTACACAGGGAAGATCATCTGCACAACAGGGAAGATATTCTGCATACGTGGAAGATAATCTGCACGTGAAGGTCTCATTTGGCAAATAAGTTACTAATGAGGGATTTTTTCACAATTTTCTCTTGTTTATATCATGCACTATTGAACTACTTTATGTTAAATTTTAATTACTTTAAATTTATTTCTATATATATATATATATATTTTTATTTAAGACTATAATATATAGTTATAAAATATTAAATCTTACTGGTTAAAAGTTGATTTGATGTTGAAGATAGTAAGTGGAGACGCCTCTCTCCCTAGTATAGTCTAGTTATATAATTATCTTTAATTAAATCACATGGTAGCCTTTATTTGATCCATCTTCTTAACACAGCACTTTATATAACAAATTTAATCTAACATTAAATTTTCCATATATTTTAAGATAAAACATTTCTTACTTCAAAATAAAACATAGATATTAATTATAAATTTTTAAAATTTCTCCCTCACATCATCTATTCATTGACCAAGTCCTCATCTTGGGTGCAGACACCCACCAGATCACTCTACAGAAAGTCTAACACCTGGGGGAATCAAAACAAATAGTATCATTTATACATCTAAGATTATAATTTGTCATCCAGTCCGCCAGCGAATTAGCTTCTCTAAGTGTATGTGAGACCCGATTATGAGATTTACCTTGCTGCCATGCTTCCTGAATCAAGTGAATGGCAGAGGTAGAATCTCCTTCACAACAAGTCTGGGAATTCCCATCGATTTAGCCAACTTTAGACCCTATTTAGTGCCGCAAAGCTCTGCAAATAGCGCATAGAATTCCTCCCTTATTTTTTATCCCAACCACTTTTCTTTTCACCGATAATAACAAATAAATTTTTTATTTTAGTCCAAATAATACTGTCAAAATAGTCAACAGGAACATTCATATTTAAGAATCTCTACAAATCTTCCCTCCAATCTGCCAGCTTCTCCTTACGCACCGTGTCCTCCTCCAAACTCCGTATAATATAGGTTTTTTCATTATTCAGACTTCTCATTCTTTGAAATATTTATTCATAGATAATTTGATTACAATAAAAAACAAAACTTATATGTAGGTGTAACTTAGCTTTGAGTATCGCAGGCAAAAAAAAAAAAAACTTAGCTTTGAGTAACTTTCTCGGCATCTTAATTTGGTATTCAGAGCCATGACAGTAATGAACATTATTTGGATTTATACACCTTAAATAGTAATATCTTTTTTTCAAACACATGGCTGCCTCTATTTGGTCCAAGTGGATCTTCTTCCTATAACCGTTTATAACTAATTTAATTTAAAAGCAAATATTTCATATTTTAAGATAAACAATTTCTTGCTTCATTCTTGCCCGAACACCTTTCTGTTATCCTATCATAATCTTAATTTTCAAATTTTTAATTTTAAATTCTAAAATGTCCTCCATTTTTTCAAGTTTCTTCTTCCCATCATCCTTTATATACATTGGCAATATAGGGCTGTGTCCAACCGCTTGTTTATGTTTGTTTTTTCCTTTTTTGTTCAATTATTGAAAATGATATTATTGATATATGATGGTATAATAAAACATTAAAAATCCATAAAAAATGGAAGAAAACTTCAAAAGAGAAGGAGTTACCGTCTTAAAATTGAAAAATTGGAAGAAAAAAAAGTCCCTAAAAATTTATCAGTAAGAAGGACCTAAATCAAAGTACCAATGCTCGCTGCATATAAAAATTTATCAAACCATTCTCATTTCTCACTAATAAGATTTTCAAGGGAGGACTTTTTCCCAATTTTCTTTTTCTTTTTAATTTTGAAATTTGTGATTTATTTACATATTATAAACAATTTTATTTAAAAATTTTAAATAATGGTTTGTTTTTAAAACTCATGTAAAAATTGCGTCCCGCCCTTTTTATTACAACTACTTATACGTATTATTAAATTAAATTCTATTCTTATTAAAAATTTTATCTATTTATACTACCTTGCGTCTTTAATACTCATCATGTTCCACGGGAGTTTATTTATTTTAAGAGAAATACTTACATATTTTAAGAGTGTCACATTATTTAAACTCTATCGAATAAAAACATAATAACTCATATTAGTTTTTTTCTAATTGGCTTATGACTCATCTGAAAAAATTCACTTTGTTTTTAAGGAAAAAAATCTTAATTTGAAAGAAAAAACTATAACAAAGTGATCAACCAATATTTTTTTAAAAACCAAAATAAAAGTTGAACTTTTTTAGATGATTCATCAGCCAATTATTATGATTAAAATTATATGAATTATTTTGTTTTTGTCGAACACAGTTTAAATGATGTGGCACTCACAGAGTATGTAAGTATTTATCTTATTTTAAATACAAATCAGGAAATGCTTGTTGCATTAATTATTTTCTTTTTGCCCTTGGTTTGTCATTAAAATAATAAATACAAAATTAGAATTTAATGTAGTACTCCTTCAATCCTTAATATAATATATAATTAAATTTTTTTGGAGAGATTAAGGTGTGTTTGGTTTGAGAGGAGGGGTCCCCATTCCCTCATTTGGTTTGAATTTTTGGGTGAGAGTTAAGCCAAAATTTTGGCTCTCATTCCCTTCTCTCCTTTTTAGTTTTGGCTCTTATTTAGGGGTGAAAACAGGTCAGGCAGCCTGTCAGGGGCCTGTAGCCTGGCCTGTGATTGACCTATTCAGGCCTAGCCTGTCAGGCTAAAAGGCCAGGCCAAGGTCAAAACAAAAGCTTATTTTGCTTAATAGGCCAGGCCAAGGCCTATTGACAGGCCTGTTAGGTCTGTTAGGCCGACCTGAGCCTGTAAAAATATTTTTTAAAACAATCAAATAAGGGTTAAAGGATAATTTCGCCTGAGCCTGTAAGTTTTAGCCTGTTTTCGGCCTGTTTAAGGAGGTTTGTTAAGGAGGCCTGTTGGCGTGTTTTGCAGTATGGCCTGTAGGCCTGTCGGTTTGCTTAAAAAATTTTAAAAATTCAGGCCTCTTTAACAGGCTTTAGGCCAGACCAGGCCTATGAACAAGCCAGGCTCAGGCCTAAAAATTGGCCTTCAACATACCACAGGCCAGGCTCATGCCAGTTTGTGCCTTAACAAGCCTGGCCTGTTTCCACCCTTACTCTTATTACAAAGGATCCTCTCCCCACTCCTCCTCTCTAACAAATCCAACAAAATAACACACCCCCTTATCCCACCCCTCCCCTCCCTTCAAACCAAATAGACTTTAAGGAAATTAAATAAGTTAATTAATCATAGCATATGTCATGTATCATTTGATTATATGTCAGTGCATAAGTTAAACAAATTAATTTAATATAAAAAAGATATATATCAATATTTTAAAATAATTTATTTAGTTTCCTTAATTTCTCCAAAAAAACTAATTATATTTTATATTAAGGACTGAATGACTAATTCATAAAAATAGTGGTAGAAAGGAATTGGGCTCACGTTTAGTGTGGCTTAGGGGCTGTTTGTTACGAGGGATTTGGAGGAAAAGAGATATTTTTATGAGCTGGAATTAAAAAATATTAAAGAAATGGGCTTATAGAATTTTAATAAAGAGAATATGTACGATGGAATAGTGAAAAAAATTAATTAAAAACTTTTAATTTCACTTCTTTAATTTTCTTAAATCCAATTCAAAAAATTCTCCCTCTCCTCACTTCCCCCCCCCCCCCTCTTGCCAAACAGCCCCTTAGAGATATCCTTAATCAAATAATAAAAAAACAGAATATTAAGTTGGTAAAAACTGAATTGAAGTAGTGTAAAAATCCAACCCTTCTTTGTGTCATCTCCATGAAAGTAACATAACAACGTGACCGCAATAACATATGAAACGTGTTCACAAGTGGCACTTATTTGTTTCCATAAAATGACTCAGGACTTTGACGTCCTCATCGCAGTTCCAAGCTTGAGAAACAAATCTCTGCCATCAGACATATTAGAGATATATAAAATCATTAGTCAAATGAGATCCTCATTAGTTAATTAAAATTTTAAGAGGTAGTTAATAATTATAAGACTCTATAAATAAATGTTTAATTATATGAATTAAGGTGTGTAGGATAGTGAAATCGACACCATGTTAAGAGAGAGGTTAATATAAATTCTCTCTTTAGAGGGAAGTCCCTCATAAATCCTTAGAATTAGGGTTAGTTGTTAATCACCATCAGGTGAGGAATGATTATTATTAAACTCAAGTAGATTAATTTGTATCTTGTAAAAAACATTTGTTATCAACAAAGATTCATCTTGATTTTATTAACAAGACATATCACATTTGGAGCAGAGCACCCTTGCTCCAATCACTTTCCATGTAAGAGAAGTTAATTAAGTCGATGGAAATCTATTTCCTCTCTAGTTAGGTGCAAGTTAAAATTAAAAAAGATAGGAACTACTTTATCAAACAAGTCCAAACAACCTAATATGCCACAAGTCAACACAACAGAACAAAAGAAACACCAAGACACAATTAACATTACATGCAATGCTTTCACCTAACAAATTGTCTAGTTACAAGAGAGAACAATTACTTCAACTTCAAGCTAGCTTTTTGGAGGACACTGTTAGGCTCCTGTCAGATATGGAATGAGATTGCAAACCTCGCAGGGTAGCTAACATTCCTAAACCCATGACAGGGACGTACAACGTCAATAGCTTAGCAGATGCCCTTCTTGAACCCACCATTTCTGATAGTATACCAGCCTGAAACGCACACAGTTCACAAAAACAATCAGAAAAATGAGAACACAGAAAAAAACCAGATCTTGCAGACTTGCACACAGATGCATTATCACTTTAAAAAACTGCTGCTCATACCATTGCAGAAGACAAAGCAACACCGTAGACCAAGCAAGTGGTTTTGAACCAGGGTTTGGCAGACAAAGGGGCGTAATGATTGAGAAGAATGAGTGGGAATTGAAAGAAGAACCCATAGCAAATGAGTCCAACGAAGAAATGGGCTGTTCTATTATCAGACAGTGATCATACTCGCGGATGTACCAGTTCTTGAGTTAGACAAGGAAACGAGGGTAGAGAGTTTGAGGGAGAAGGATTTGAGCGTATATTAGTGGTCATGTGTCAGGGCCAGCTTTCTCAAAAATGGGAGGCGTCTCCCTACTCTATTAAGACAAATCTTCATGTTATAGATCTGGAGATCAAGTAAATTAGTAAAATATCACACCTAATTCTAAGTTTGAGTTCCAGATATTTCACACCCAATTCTTGAGTTAAAACATGTGAAGATTGTAGTATTACAATTATGCCATTCTCGTAAGTTAATAGTCGCATGAGCTTATGGTATATGAGAATTATACTGAGAAGAGATCAGAAGATGATACCAGGTCCCTTCCCCACTTCCTGATGTACTTCATTATGGAACGCAATCATTCCAATTTAATGTTAAAAAGATACTACATCTATTTAATTGAAGTATCCAACAAACGAACTTTAATAGACTTCAGTGACATTAAATCTGCTTTTCAAGACTTTTGCGTTTTCCCCTCTTTTCGAGAAAACAATGTAACAAGCATAATGAAGCAGGAAGGCCTGGAGGGGCTGCTAGATATAGAAGATTTTTTGGAATGATCGATGAAAATATTGATTATATCGCCTTCACGACAACACGTGAAGATCTTGCTGAGAGCAGGGTACATGTCTGGTAGCTAGAAACGAAGGTTGTTTGAGTTCAAATATAATCGCCACTAATTTTGATTTTCCAATTCTAGAAATTAACCCCATGGCGGAATAATCACCAAACAATGCTTGGGTACAAGATAAACCAAAATTTGATAAGGAGCGTGCAGGCAATCCCTTTGTTTACTGCGACAATGCCATATTAAATTCGTCATGTGAAATAAGCACATAGTATATGTGTTAGGAATGATTTTGAACTGCCATAACTCTTTCAGATGAACACAGAAGAGACCAAACATTCATTATAGCCAACAAAAGCATACAAAATGCAAATATCATAAAGTAGACCAAAATTTATCCCTTACAAAAGCCTGTCTCTGATCTACTAACTCAACACCTGCAAATTCTGTTCCACAGTTTCCATCCAGAAAATCATCTCAAGCTCGCTTTTTCCTGGGCACCGCAGGCCTCTTGCCTACATTGGAGTGCGACAGTAACCCTCGTAGAGTTGCTAAAACTCCTAAACCCAAGAAAGGGCAGTACATCATCAACAGCTTATCAGATGTCCTTTTGGAACCTATCATTTCTGATAAAATGGCAACCTGACACACACACACAAAAAAGCTTACCAAATCGTGCAAACAGAGAAGCAACAAGTGTCTCACACTAATCTTTTGATACTAAATAACTGTCTATCAGTAATTTCATTTTTCTGCGTTTTATTCTTGATTTCAGACAAGTGTCAATTAGTTCGATCAAAGGTGTTTCATAGCATATTAGCACAAAGTTCTTCTTGTACACGCATTACTGTGTTCACAGGGCAATCAAAACATGAAATCACAGAATGATTATAAGCGCACGTATCAACGCATTGAAGAACATCTGATTAATTATACATACCATGGAAGAAGACACAGAGACGCCGTACATCAAACAAGTGGTGTTGAACCAGGGCTTGGAAGTCAAAATGGCGTAAATATTGAGAAGAGCAAGTGGCCATTGGAAAACGAGCTCCAAGAAGACGAGTCCGACGAAGAAATGGGGCTTGTCAATCACGAGATAGTCGCCATACTCGCGGGCGTACCAGTTTTTGAGTTGGACGAGGACGGCTGGGAAGTAAGTGTGAGGTATCAAGGTCTGAGCATCTAGAAGTGGAGCTGCCAGAGCTATTACCAGCAAGAAGAGCAAGATAATGGCATCTATCATCTTTACCACAGTACCCATTTCCCAGAACAAGAAGGCAACTCGATTCTCCGTCCAGTCTCTGTAGTTTGTATTGTATTTGCTAAATGCAGATTCTGAACATTGGGGTCTCCGTCTCGGCGTCTCAGAGAGGAAAGTGCTGGGGGACACGTGGCATTTCATGATAGGTCTTATGACTCATTGTTGCTTCAGTGGCAACCATTGGGAGCGAGAAGGAGGGTCCCTCTCTCCTCTATGATGTGGCCCAGATCATTGATTCAGATGAACCCATTATTTTTAATTTTAGGGTATGGGGCACCCCTAAATAATTTGGGTCCTCATGCTGTGCTTATGGGCACGGCATGCTCACCTCTCAATTTTGGGTGGGGACAATTTTTTTTTATGTATTCTTATTTATTTAGATTAAATTGTATGTTGTATTTTGAAATTTTTTTATTATTTGGTATCTCAAATTAATTAATTTTTAGTCATGTATTCATAAATACTTTTCTTACAACACTAGTATCCTAAAATATTTTTTCAGTAGCACCCAATATCTGAAATATTTTTTTAACGCTTAGGATTTTAAGCTAAATAATTATTAGAGCTTTAAAATACTAACTGCACCTCTAAAAAATAGTTTAAGATCTTTTACATGAATTTTAATACTACTGATAAGATTTGTGGGCCTATGGTCGTAACTTGTCAAGGTGATTTAAAGTTTTAGAGTATATTTGAGTTAGCATTTAAGAAGTGGAACCCATTTCCTTGCTCATCCTTTGGATGAGTAGGGCGAGCACTTCCCCATTTAGGGTTGTCTAGATTTTATCTGAACGGTCCAGATTTAATATTTTTTTAATTAGGGATTTTTTAATAAAAAAATCATTTTTTTGAAAAAATGTTAGTTAAAAGATTATCTTTATTTTAGATTCTGTACCCATTAAAATAATTTTTTTTAAAAAAATAAAAATAAATAAATGTGAACCATCCAAATCCCATCTGAACGGGACGGCCTAGATCCTTACTCTTCCCAAAGGATGAGCAGGGAAACTGAGTTCCTGAAGCATATTTAGGAAAATCGAGATAAAACTTTTCCTGCATACTTACCTCGTACATCATAAATCACGTTATAAAAGTAGTTTTTACCGTTAACTTAAACAAGCACTTAAACGATTGTTGGGCCAACTTCAGGCTTTTACGATAATTTTGAGAGAGCAAATTTTTTTTTTCTAAGCCGGGTATCCTCTTATTGAACGCAATCTTATTCAAGACACCGTCAGGCATTAAATATAAACACCTCTTCAAGCGAGGATTCGATCATTTATTTGTCACATTGTGAGGGATTAGTTCCTTCTTCTAAACCCAACTCCAACGTAAGAACCAACCAAAGTGTACATGAATTAAGTGAATTTGTACTTTTACCCAATGTCTGCAGGCCAATTAATCTGCTTCTTTGGCTACACTGGGCCAGCACTTCATATTAAATTCAAATACAAACAATTTTCTATTGAATTGTTTTGAATTAAATCTACAATTTCCTATTGAATTGTTTTGAATTAAATATGCTTCTTAGTACATAATAGGCTAATCAAGTCATCTAAGTTTGAACCACATGCATTCATTTGGCATGCAGAATGGAATGAAATGGAGCCTACATGTGTTAGCTAATCCTAATGAAAGGGGTTTTAACTAGTTAAACATGAGATATCCACTATTAATTTTTTAATATGGCCCAGCTAGATAGCCATATGAAAAAATAATTGAATGAGAAAACTGATTTTATGAATGCAAAATTTCTTTTATGCTTCTCATGTTCTCATTCTATGATAAATTTGGTAAACTCACTTGCAAATTCTTTCGTAATTAGTTGTACAAATTGAAAAAAATGAGTGTCGAATTCTTGTGACTTGAATATAGGAGGTTGCTTTCATTCTATAGAATTCCTTTTTTAATATAACCATGCATATGGCTGCTTTTTTCATTCTATAGGGACCCATTTTTTACCTCCAAATATCTTGACACAATCTTTCAACTCGTGAATTACAAGAATATCAAAACGTCTCTCAATATAAAATTTCAATCACACACACACTTGAATATAGGAGGTTGTTGCTATCTAACCGAACTGATATTCTATTCTTGTTTTCCACTAGTATGTTTCCATTATATTCTTATTCTTTCAATATCATCTATAACTATACTTTTGATTTGACAACTTCACATAAATCACTTTGACATTTTGAAAAAAAAAAAAAATAGCCTTTGGGACCAGGTTCTGGCTAGTTACTTGATTAACAACTCAACGGTAGTAAATATCAAGTGATATGAGAATAATTATTTGCCTTTACACTGAAATTTTCCTCTGCTTTAGTTTCCACATACAATATTTACCCATCCATGCCTATTTCGTGCTCAGTGTCCATATAAATTTTCTCTCCGCATCTCCAGTATTTTTAATTTTTGCGCTGCCTGTGACTTTCAGCTATTGCATTGAAGAATCTGAAGGGCCATATGTCAACTTCTGCTAACATATGCAGATAAACTCTCAGAAGAAGCTTAAATGAGACCAAGGAAGTTAGAAAGCACAGATGCTATTATACTTCTTGTTTGGTTAGTCCAGATTCTGCAGTAGCAATTGTTTCTGGATCATATTCGATTTTGCCAAGAAATCTTTGGGAACAAAGATTTATTTGATTCTGATTCCCTACCAGAGCAGTAAAGCATGTGTAGTTTACAAAAGTGGTGATGGGGGGTGTGACTTGCCTTATTTCTGGTCTACCTCATATAAAACTAAACAACTCGAATGCCGCGAGAGGGATCGATGATGCGTCAGCTTCTCGTGGCCGGTTGGCTTTTGATGACTACTGGAGCAGAAAATACATACAGATTTGAACCACATTTGTAACTACACACTAGAAATCTATGATGGGTTCACCAACAGTCAGATTCCGTTGCAGGGTCCATGGCAGGTCGAAGAGTTTGGCTGTGATAAACTTGAAAATCTTGTTGACGTTGATGTTGTAGGTAGCACTGGAAAAGAAGAGTGTTGCATTTATGGCCTTAGCGTATCTTCTTGCCTGCACAATTTCAAAACATAACATCACCACTAAATGCTAAGAAATGTATCAGTTCTTGCTTTTGGACTTTTGCAGATTCTTCGTTGTCTAAAATAATGCAGCCTTATAATTACCAAAAGAAGCGTGTTTGCCAAGCATGAGCTTTAAGAAAGTGATACTACTACAAACCAATCAAAATAGATAGAGTTCATATCAATCTTCTTCTTCCTTTTTTCCCTCCACATGAACACCATGTGTAATACAGCTCATCCAGATCCCTTTCTTCATTCAAGTCTCTCTCTCTCATATGAATTGGCAAGACATAGATTCTTAAAACCTCCAACAGCACGACATGATTCTATAGGTTTCTGATAACTGATTCGCGGAACGAGAATATATGCCCCTCTAGAAACTTTTGGAAAATTGATACGTTATACGAGCTACTCTCTTTCGTCTTAAATATAAGAGAGCTAGACAAGAGGTTTATTTTGTCCTAAGATATCAATCCATTTTATCTCCCAAATATATTTTCTCAAAGGGAATTTCCATCAGCGAAAGTTCCATAAACACGGTTATAAGTGCTAGTTGCTGGAAGTGGTTTATTTTTTATAGAATGGAGTTGTCACAGCTCATTTAATTTTTACTGGCAAAATTTTTAAAAATTCTGTAATATATTAGTATAGAACTAAAAAGATTAAGTCAATCATAATTTTCTTTAGAAAATGGTTAAATTATAAAATTGTTATCATTATAAATATATAAAAAAAATAATTAAGAAGCTGAAAATTATTTCTAGTTGTAATGCCGAAAAGCAAATGAAATATTTACCTCACTGGCGATGGTCCATTGCAAATCCAAGGGAAGTTGAATGAAATCATCAAACTTGGTTCCAATCATCACTGGAATTGCAGTCTACAAAAACAAAACACACATCATTAAAATAAATTAATTAATAAGAGTTCTTCAACCATAGTATACTTCCAACTGATACCGAATCAACACTTGATGTGTCATATATTTTACCTGATTCCATTTCCTTGCTTCTCTGTACCACCCAATCACACTGTTTCAAATACCCAATCACAATGAAACAAATTTTAGCCTAAACTGAGGTTGACGAAGAAACACGATTGATAAATCATCAATTACTCAAAATTTTATACAAGGCATACCTGTTTAACGTACATCGGCTTGTTAGATCAAACATGTACAAGATTGCAACGGAGTCCTTACAAGCCAATGGAATCTGTTCCTGTGATCTTCCATTTCCTACATAAGAATCGATTAAAATATATATATATATATATATATTTTAGTGATTAAATTTTGTTTTTGAATCACCATAGTTCAATTGCTTTTCTATACCTTCTACTTCCCAGATACAATACGATATACGTGCCCCTTCCACGACTAAAGTTTTGTCCATCTGATTCAATCCCTTCTTCTCCGGGCTTCCCTGTTCTTGTTCATTCCCTATATATTTCTCCTTCAAGCAACAACAAAATAGAATAATTAAAGAAATTATGAATTGGAGGTTTGTACTCGAATATTTTGTTTGTTCAGAGAAAAAAAGGGAAAGAGACTAACCAGAAAACTGGTCTTTCCTATTTGGCAGTCACCCAGGAGGCTGATCTTGAGAGCAACCAAATCGGAGTCCGAATCGGGCGTGTGAAATTGACATGGCGAGACCTGACCCGATTTGTCATGAGTAACCTCAACGGCGGAGGGAGGCGGCTGCGACGGCGGAGAAGGATCGGCGAAATGCGGTAGCATGAGGTACTTGGAAGGCTTCCCTCCGGAACAGAGCAAGAAGTGGTGGAGAAGGCGGAAAATGCGTCGCCGGAGACCGGAAATGCGGTGTTCAATCCGATCGCTAAGGGTGATATGGGAGATTTTCCGGCAAACCTTAGCCATAATTTTGGGTTTCAGGTGATGGCCTCAAGTTCAGGGGAGGAAAAAAAAGCTTTTCTTTGAGCCTGTTTTCGGCCATAGGAAAAAGTAAAGCTGAGCTTGGGACGCTCTGATATGCAGGAAACATGGGGTAGTTTGGGAATTTCAGCACCCCGATCTATGTACTATAAACTATAATAACTACAATTTATTAAATACTATATTAATTTTGAAATTGAAATGATTTCCGTTACAACTTACAACGACCTTTTTTAAGTTTTTGCTATCAAAGTGACTACTTTAACGGGAAACGATTGACTGGGAAATTCGACCAGGCTCCCATCCAAATATTTTATTTTTGTGTCCCAATTAAACCAGGGTATGCTACATTTTTTTTTAATGCACTCGATGTTGGGTAATAAATATAGTTTATATGACCATAATTGATATTTCATAACTTTTTGTTATATGTAAAAGTGAGTGGGTTTTCTATAATTCGTAAGGGTTAGGGCACAATTCGAGATTCAAAAAGTACTCATATGAGTGTTTATATACTACTCACTAATAAAATTTTTATACTATTAGTGAGGCTTAAACAACCATAGTTTGCCCTAATTTACAGTAATTTTTTTAAAATGCTCATAGTACGTGTGATTTTAGAGCAAAGGGGGTCTGAAAAGGCTTTTGGTCGTTGGGGGGTTGAAAGGGGTGGGGTCAAGAACCATAACAGGTGGCGGGATGACATGGGAGTGTCCTTATCGGGTCAATAATTGGTTGCCACCTACCCCATTTTATGTTCCTAATATCGGCCTGCAAGCGACAATTAAGAATCACCGTCACAGTGTCTTTTGCTTTTTTGTCTGAGATAAAAAAAGTATTCTCAGTTTGCGTTTCAGAAAATAAGACCATAGTTCATGGACACGGTTAACACGTGTTCCCATCACAACTTGCAACACAGATATCCTTAATATCCGTCTATAAGTCACCCTCCTCCGCATTTTCTGGATATACTCCTCATTTCCCTTGCTTTTGGCAAATGATTTCGCAGTCAAGGTACATCCACTTGTACGTGCATTTGATTAGTTTTTTAAAATAGTTTTTATAATTTACGAAGTAAATATGTAAAAAAATTTTCATCTCAACTTATCTAAAAATATTTTTTAAACCACGATTTTAGTGACTTCCAAACATTCAGATAATATCTCTATTGCCTTTGTTTATTTTATAGGGGGGCGGGGGACCCTGGCAAAATGTTTTTGTTTGTTATAATTTAAACCCTTGCACTCGAGCTGCCCTGTTGGTTCAAGAATCTGATCTCTGATGACCATTGAGTTTGAACATTTTGCAACCTAATTGTTGATTAACATGGTGCAACCTGGTCAACCTAGTTGGCTGAACAAGTAAATTGAATTGGATTTTATAATTTTTTACCTCTTATTAAATCTAAATTGACGTCATTTTGAATTAAAAAAATAGTCGTATGTTATATTTATGCATGAATCTTCTATTGTCTTTTTTATCTAAGTATTACCTTTTTTCATGGTTATATATTAATAGTTTATATAGTTTAATCATAAATTATCTAAATATCTAATTTTTGAATTAGCACCCCACCTAATAAAATAAGGCTTTATTATTATTATTGTATATATATTTTAATCATAAACAGATTGACCTCGATTCAATCACGGTGAACTATTGATTCTTGCATCACGATTAGATGACTGATCTATTTTTCAATTCCTTGATTTAAACCATCAAATTTAAACCTTGACAATGACTCATGCCATCATATCTCACTTTCACCACAAAAACTAACCTCGTGCACATGTAAAAGTCACTATCATCATCGTCATTTTGTATTTCTTGTGATCAGGTTGCCATTGTCGATATTATATCTATAGTGGCACATCAAGGAATTAAAACTCTCAACCTCAGCTGGACATAAGTCCCAAATTTAAACCCAAGATCAAACCTAAATATTTATTTATTTCAAGATCAGATTGAGGGACCGTGGAAGTATGTTGATTAGCTTTTAAGAATAGCTTTTACGATTTATGATATAAGTATATGAAAGAAATTTTGTCTTAACTTATAAAAAATAGTTTCTGAAACTATGATTTGAGTGTTTCCCAAACACCCACTAAGAATTTCTCTTTTCAAAACTGATTGAGAATGAGATGCGTCAGACCTTGAACTTCGAGGATTTGAAGTCGGGCCTCCCTGTCCCATCTTCTAGGCCGATCCGTAAGGACTATGTGTCAACGGTGGAATCGCCAAAGGGTCTAGTGGAGATCATCAAAAAGAAACCCAAAATAAATCACTTGGCCTAACAAGTTCACTTTCATAAGATCGAACCTCCTTTGTTAATCAATTTCACTTTACAGCCATAAAAAAACTAAACTTGGGGATATAAAGAACTTGATTATGGTTAGTGACTCATGTTTTTCTCATCTTTAATCCCTAGTGACTGTGCCACTTGCATTATTCTTGAATAATCATCTTCCTTAGAGCATATATAATTTCTGGTTTGCATCCAAATAATAGACATTTCCTGTTAACCTTTTGCACTAAACATGTATCATACTAACATTTTCCAAGTTAGTAACACATCATTCGCTCCAAAATAATAATATAATTGAATCGCTTCTTTAAGCAATCACATGGTGTGCTTTACAGATTCAGTGATTTTATGACATTATCTCAGCACATTTTCATGCTGAATTAAGAAAAATATACATATAAGCATCCGGCCAAGTAAACTTAGCTGTTTGAAAAATCGGAGCGTCTATCTAAGCTCCGGCTGCGCCGTCGTTTCTTACTCTTGTCCCTCAATATCTCCTTTATTTCAGCTTCCTTTTTATCTACAAAACCCATCAAGTCCTTGAAGCTATTGACGGATCTGAATGTCCTTCTAGCACTGACAGGCGTCACAACACGCTCTCCATCTTCTTCACCCTCCTCACCATCTGGGACATATTTCTTGTATTGAAGGAACACCCTGACAAAAAATGTAACTAGAGCAAGGAAGCATGCAATCCCACATATGAGAAAGAGGCCCCAGAAGCTGCTGAGAGAGAGCTGGTTTGAATCAGAATCATTGGCTTGTGCAGAACAGCTAAACGTCTTGAACCACTTGTCGTGGATCCTTTGCAGGTCGCCGGTCTCCGAGAGTTGAAGAATGGCCGTTGACAAGTCCAAAGCAAGGGGAGAGTCCCTTTGGAATGCCTGTCATCAAAGCCCAAAAATGTCAGAATGTTTCCTAGGATTCTTTCATAGGTTATCTTTGGGCCAATTATTCTTCATATATTTATTGAATACACCAACTTTCATTCATTTTTACCAGAAAATGCAAGTCACCATTCTTTTGATAAGTACTTTTCCAACTATTTAGTGCATTCAAAGCAGAAGAACCAGCAAAAATTTTAAATTTTCAGGGAATCTCAACCATAAATATGCAGATGAAGATACTTACAAATCCCCATCCACTTTTCGTGAACTCCTGGCCTACAGTTCTGTATTTACAATTAGTTTTAGACATTAATATCTCCATATATGGACGCTCCTCAACAATTGCCGCCACCCCTCCACCCAGCGGTCCACGCTCAAGGGCATCGATATAGTCTTGCTCGCTTTTCAGATTCACTATCCTAGATTTAGCTATATTCAGCTCACTTGTCAGATAATCCGCCGTAAATGATCCATCTTCAACTCCAATAGGTTGATTACTTGAAATCAAGCTGTCAATTCCTTCAATTTGAGATGTTAGTTGCTGTACTGTGAGGATCGATGTCAAGCTAGCAGTGTAACTTGAATTGATGATTAACACCACAAAAAGCCATATCAGTAACACCATCCTCCCCAAAGTGCTGACAGTATTTTCTCCTGCATCAGGCCAATACAGCGAAGACGTCAGAGTTTTTACCAATTACCCGACAGAATAAAGATAAAGGTACAAGATACTTACTATGTGAGAAAAACATTGTTGAGAAGCTAAACCTGCAAAACGGAAACTTATATGTTAAAACTAAAAATAAGTCATTACAGCTCAAACATTTGAAATACAATATTATTCTCAAGTGTTGCCAGGATATGTCATCAATTTACCTCAATTTTGACTAATAATCCACAATACAAGAAAATAGTATGCTATGAAAATCAATATCATTGACTCCTTAGGAATAGCCAGGTCCATGGGAGACCTCTATCATCCTCTAATAGACTCATAAAAAAGGCTACTCAAATATTCAAATATTGAACATACTAACCAAAAAATGGTCATAAGTTGTTTGCTTTTAGAACCACGGAACTCATGATTGAGCCGGTGCTCAAGAATCCATACCACAGCTCCCACAAAGAGAAAGAAGGCACCAGTGACACACCACATTTGCGCAGAGAACGGCTTGAGAAATGACCAAGCGCTTGACTTCACCTCCTTAACTGGAACAACTACAACCAACCCTGATTCCGTGTAAGGTTGAGTAAAATCCACAACCCTTGTCCTGCTTGTGACAATTGCGATATCTCCAATGGCAGCATCAAAATTCTGAAAAAAGAAAAGATAAACATCACTAAAAGATTTTAAACCATGCAGTCAATTAGGAAAATCCATACCAGTCAATTTCCAAACCTTGCTAGGCCAAATATTATCATTCCTATTGTAGGAAAGAAATTAGTTAATTAAGATCAAAACTTAAATTTGGGCTAGACTTAATACAGTTCCTTGTATCTAGGATATCTTGCTCTCCAATAGAAATATGACTGTATAAAAAAATCTCTAGAAACCGTGCATTTGTATCTAAAAGTCATACACTTATCATGCTTTTATGGAAAAAACCATATAGCAAAGAAATAAAAACTGCATCCAAGTTTACCCCATGTGCAACTTCATCTGTGATTTCACTGTAGATGGGATCTGTCTGACCATTTCCATATAATATATATTGTCGTGGGACGGGATATGGCAGCAGGTTTATGGCTGCTTCAAAGACGTCAATGCAATACCCTTTTACTCCTGGGGGGTTCTTGCTTTTGGAAACAAAGTCCAGATAGCTTACTCGGTTTGGTACTGCTATTCGCAGTGGCTTTCCATTGTTGGGAAACACCCATCCCCGGGGTATTGTTGTAGTCTCTCCTGGCCATATTACACCGGAAAGATGTTGATTGCTAGATGAAATGTTGGGTGGCTTTGTATATAAAATTTCAGGGGCTACAGTTGACAGGCCAGAGTAATTAGTCCAATAACCAATTCTACGGCTAGTTCCACCAATGTTTAGAATATCATATGCTGGATGGATTAAATTCTTGTCCCCATCAAACTGAATTTGACCACTCAGACCAGTGAAGTTCACTGTGAGGACCTTCTTGAGAAACTGTGGGCCACTTTCAAAAGAACGAAGTGATGCAAAATGCAACCCGCTTCCATTTGTGTCTTGCAAGTTGGGGTCACTACCAAAAGATATATTTCCGCCTTCATTAAGAAATGCATCAAGAGCACGTGCTGCTAACCAAATTGAATCATATGCAAAGAATGCAAAGGAATTAGAGCCTGTAGTCTCCTTGTTTTTACTGTTTTTCAGCCTAGAGATAAACCTCTTCTTGAGATCAGTGTCAGGAGTATGACGGCGTAAGGCAATAACCCCTTGTAAGAGATTCATTGTGTCAGGATCAGCTGGTTCTATTGCATCTACAACTGAAGGAAGCCAATCTGTAGCAATCCAGACATAACCATTGCCCATCATACCAATTTTCTTTGCAAGAGAAAAAATGGACAAACCAGTATCAGGGTTTACATGGAGAACATACACCCGTGATTCCATTAGGTTTACCGCATTTAACAATATACTGATATCGCTTGTAGAGGCTCCTACGGCAAAGGCAGCCTTATAAGAGATCTTGGCACGCTTCTTTGCAAGTGCATCACCTAGAGCTGTAATCCCACCTCTTCCATTATCATCATCTACATAGATGGCAATCACCTCCTTCCAACCAAAGTAGTCAATCATGTCTGCAACTGCGTTCATCAGAAAATAGTCACTGTGGGTAGTGCGGACAAAATATGTGTACTGCAGAGAAGAAAGAGTAGGGTCTGTAGCCCCAAATGACAGAAGAGGCACATGGAGTTCATTAACAACATGAGATATGACATGAGCTATTCCGGATGACTGTGGACCAATAGCAGCAACCACTTCATTCTCCATGAACTGCAGAGCTGCATGATCAGGAAAGTCCTATCAAGCTCGTTTACTTCTCTTTCCACACACATACATAAAGGAGATAATATCATAATATGAGAGCCATTTGTATATAACAATAACACATTCACTCCTTCTATTTCATCCCATGAACCATGTTAGAAATTAAAGACTGTCTAAAACGTTAGCAATGATTTTGATGCAACCTGCTCTAAATATTAATAATAAAACAGTAGAGAAGGGTGCAAGAGTGATGAGACTGAATAACACAGGCATTGGAATTAGAAAGCCAAAACAGAATCAGTGTTACAAGCGACACCACACTGATTCTGGACAAATCCCCTCTCAAAATACAAAGAGAAATCTCAGACAAGAACACAGCAAACCACAACTGGATCTCTCACTGGTATTCGTGAGACCAGTCCTCTCCTCACATCTAACTTGCTCAAGAAAGTATTCTCTGCCCTCCCCACAATCTAACGACTACTAAAATGCCAAAAGTGATGCTCACAATTCCTAAAATAGCTACAGACACCCTATAGCTGACCAGCTGTCCTATCTCTTTCTCCAAAACAGTAGGAGTCTCCAAGTTAACGTTCTTTTCAGAAAAAGGTGCTTTTTTTCAATTTTCACGTATCTCCTTACGTTTCCTTTTGTAAGTTTGGCAAGCAAAAAGGATTCTATCATATTTCAAATCAAATCAATATCCAGGTTATAGTTCAGTTCACAAAATGATTCCCTATCCTTCTATCCACTAAAATAACAAAACAAATTAATGGTTTATGAACGCTCTGCTTTATTTCAAACTCAGTAAAGTTAGGCAGAAATGAAAAAAAGAACTACCAGACATTCCAATTGCAAGAGTGTCGGAGAAAAAAATGAACTTGAATATATGTGCAGACTGCAACATACCCAATGAAGATTGAAGAACGGTCCAAAATGGAAGGAAGATTATATCCAGAACTCAAAATCTAATTATATTAGGAAAATAAATTAAGGAGATTATAAAGAGAAAACAATTAACTCGTACTTCAAGCCAAAAGAAAAAAAATAAGCATCTTATGTTTTTGATAGAGAACAGTTATCTGACGTTTAATAAGTAGTGCGCCCTCAAATTTCTTAGAAGTCATTTTTTTCTGGTAATTATAGTTGCAATAATAAATCAGGCTTCAATTTGATAGAAGAAAAGCAGTTATGGCTAATACCTTCCAGTGTGCCCATAAACCCGCTGCAATTTGAATCAACTAAAATAACTTCCATTTTAATGCCAGGAAGAATGGTTGTATCATTATTAACATCATCGAGGGCAGCAAAAATTGCAGGTTTTGCTGATCTTCCAATGTACGAATTGAGAGTAAACAGTACTCCGACTCTCACAACGCTTGGCCTTGTAGGAACCTTAGTCTTGTTTGTAATCGTATTTCCGGTTCTAGCCACCACTTCTGTGGAAATCCACAGGCATAAAAACAGGATGAACAGTAACCTCACCATAGCCATTAGGCCAGGTCTCGCAATCAAGAGAGCTAAAAGCACCTGTCAAGTGCGAACAACTTCAGCAGCTCAGAGATGAACAACGCCCCAAAAAAAAACAAACAAACAAACAAATCCTAGCAGAAAGAAGAGAAATACAGCACAATAGTCTCAACTAAAAGCCAAGGAGTCCCAAGATTAGAAATAACTTGTTTAGGTAGAAAACATACCCTCACAGGCTAGATTCGGCAGGAAACAAGAACAATCTGGGGTATGAGAAATTTGAAATTTGGAGTTCTCAAATTTAGCAATCTAAGGTATGAAGATATTCGAACTTTTGCTTTCAATGTTCTCGTTAAGCTACCAGCCCACCGAATCGAGCTGTGAAATTCTAAAGAGGTGACTTTGAGCTATATATGAATAAGTTGGGAAAGACCCGCATGGCTAATTTAATAATGCATGGGAAATCAAGAGTGACCTCGACATGAAGTTAAGAGAAGCAAAGCATCTAAGATCGCCTCCCAAAAATAAAAACGCTTAGAATAGTTTTTAATTCTCCAATATGCATGTGATTGAAGGGCTGAGCAACTCAGAGGATGAGCCAAAAAGCGAAGTTACAGCATCGAAAGCTCAAGAAAAGAATCATATCGCTTTCTAGCAGCTCGCCAATTTTACAGAGTTTTTCAGCGCCATCGAGCTGCATCCAGTTTTTTTGGGTAGATAAATTCGAGAATAGATATTTTCCTTTTTTTTCTTTTTAAAGAGAATAGATATTATTTTCTGCCCCCTCTCTCTCACTGTTTTTCTGGCCAGTGAATTCGAGAATAGATGTTAAAAACTTAAAATTCGAGAATACGTCATGATTGGCGATAATGGCGTCTGCTGTGAACAGAGCAGTGGGCTGGTTAGTGACGGAAATATGGGGAGGTTCAATTCTTCTCCAATGAGGAGGAGAGAGACTGCATTTGTAGAAGTTACCCTTCGGAAACAATTTTGTTTTTTCGTTGCAAGTGGGTCCTGCGCTCCACGTGGAACATGTGGGATTCTCCAGTGCCATCCTAAATTTTGTTTACAGAATATTTTTTAAATTATCTTTGTTGGAATATCTTTTCTGAAATATCTTGATTTAATATATATATATATATATTTCACAAAAAAATTGATCAATATCAACTGTAATTGTAAAATGAAATTAAATTAAATTCTTTTACTAATTTTTCATACCATGAAAATATTATGTATATTTTAAAATTTTATTAATGGTAATTTTTACTTTGATTTCTAGAGAGCCAAAGGAATTTATTAATGGTACTATATATTAAAATTCCCTACATTTAATTAATGAAATGAAACTCTAAACCTGAACCTTCACTATGGCAAGGTTTTGGTGTGGTAGGTAGAGATGAATAGGTAATAATATTTGTTTTCATATTAATATAGATGACTCTTTTTCTTTTTCTTTTTCTTCAAAAAAGAAAAATCACCTTGTGGGAAAACCCTATCATGGTCTCCATTTCAAAGTGTTGATGCTATGTCATTTTTTGTATTTTTGGGAAACTCAAGGGATCATGTGAAAAAGATAACTTCATTAGTTATGTTCCTTAATTAATACTTCCTTCGGTTTTAAATATAAGATAAATTTAATTTTTTAGAGAGATTAAGGAAGTTAATTAAATTACTTTAGAGTATTTATATTTATATTTTTTTCTCTAAACTAATTATTTTGACTAATAAACTGATATATAATATAAGAATATACAATATATGATGTGATTAAGTAATTTATTTAGTTTCTTTAATATCTAAAAAAATTAATTTTATCTTATATTTAGAATCAAAGAGAGTACTATGGTATGTGTCCATGAGGTTATGCCTATTTTTTTATTAATATCTTATAGGCCACATTCGAGGGGAGAATATCTGCTAACGGGGTTGTTACTTGTGACAAAATCACAAAACTGGCGATTGACTTTCAAGATAAGAAATGGACTGTTGAATAATTAAGTTTTGAAAACAATTTATCTGCTTCAGGAAAAATTAAAAATAGTTTAAGTGGAAGATGTAAATAATATTTTATCTTGCATCAAATAAAAATAAAATTATACATACAGATAAAATACCATTTATTTAGAAACATATGAATGGGAAAAATTAAAATTAATACTTGTTTGGATTAGTCTATTTTAAATAATTCTTTTGGGCAAAAAAAATATTTTAAATAATTCTGTATTATAAATATGTGAAAAAAGTCTTATAGCAAAACACTTATTTTAAATGTTACAGACATATGCTTAGAAAACTATCCTTTAATATTCTAATTTATTTCTTAATCCAAAACATAAAATTTTTTGAAAAAAAAAACTATATTATATGAACTAGTAAGTTTTGGTTAATGCTTCTTCCTGTCCTAAATGTAGTAATAAACTATAAGGTTTATTTTTATTTTAAAATGTGAGGTCTTAATCCATTTTATCTTTTAAATTTATAATTTTTTAAACTATTTTAATTAATTGCGCCTAATAAATATTTTTATCAAGGGATGGCACGAATATAATTGATCAAGGAGGACCTTTTAAAACAATGTGGCACCCACCTTGTATTAAAAAAAAGTTAAGGTGTAAATTTATCTTGAAAGTTTTTAATGGGAAACAATATAACCTTGAAAGTTTTTTTAGGTTTAATATTATCCCGAAAGTATTAAAATTGAACAATTTTACTCTTTTCAGTTAAAAAGTTAATGATTAACTTCAATTTTTTAACCGTTAATGTTAGTTTTTTAATGGTATAAGAAAATATTACTATGTTTTGAAACTTTAAATATGACATTAAACCTGAAAAAACTTTTAAAGCAACATTATTCTCCAACGAAAACTTCCAAAATAAATTTGCATCTTAACCCATAAAAAAAACAATGTGACACGCATCTTTTATTAATAAGTAATTTAATTAATTCTGGCAATCGTTTCAAATTAATTATTTTCTCCAACGAAAACTTCCAAAATAAATTTGCATCTTAACCCATACAAAAAACAATGTGACACGCATCTTTTATTAATAAGTAATTTAATTAATTCTGGCAATCGTTTCAAATTAATTATTTAACTCTGTACACTCCCATTAAGATCGAAGAAAATATTAATATAAACACATAGCATCTTCTCCGGCGATGGCACCTCCTCAGGATGCAAGAATCTAAGGAAGTCGACATGACACCGTTTGGATACGAGGTTTTTTCTCTTTTACAACAACCTTTTTTTTTTTTTTGCCAACACAACAAACATTTTATTTTAATCTTCAAGGCTGATCGTCTCCGACAACAGTTCGCTGCTTTTCGGCGAATAATTAATAGGGAAAATGACATTACAGGACACTGTGAATTCTTGGAAAATTTTTTATTTTAAATATTCGTGGTTACCCCTCCTAACATAATTCTCTTAAACTTGAATTGGAAATTTAAAGTGATATAATGAGGCCTTATATCATTAGACCAACTCTATATTGATCTATAAAAAACTTTCATCAAAAAAATGAATTGTCAAATCATGAATTGACTCTTTTTTTCTTTTACTAATAAACTGGAATTCAATTAACTACTAAACAAGCAATTACGAAGACAGGATCCTAAAAACAAGCAACCTACAATCAATCCTTCATCAACCACCTCCTCCAAAATGAGAAGGTGGTGGTTGATCAAGGAGAACAAAATTCTCTATCAAACTATAAGATAATTTCGCTAAATGATCAGTTAAGGTATTTTCCTCCGTCGGAATATGGTTAACTAACACTTGCCAATCTTTACATAGTCAAAGTCTAGCATCTACTACCACATCAATAAAAGGATGAGACATCTCACAGCTACGAGAAATCATATTAACCACCTCAATAGAATCCGTGAGGATCAGAATCTTCCTATACCCCTTATTCCAGCATATCTGAAGGCCTTGTATAATTCCAATTATCTCTGTTATTGTTGGAGGAACTGAAGTAAGCTTGGAAATGTATCCACAGACCCATTCTCCCTCCTCATCTCGAGCAATGCCTCCGCAACCACATTGACCTGTATCCAAGACTGAACCATCCACTTCCAGACTAAGAAAACCTGATTGTCGTCTTCTACCACCTCCATAAGAAGGATGACGGCGAATATAGAAATGAGGATGAGAAATTAAGTCCTAGTCCCAGCTAGCTCGAAATAAACTCGAAAGAGCATCAGTGCAAGGCAAGTCACCCTCCTCATCAAAAAGTTTCCTGCAGCGAGTCACCCAAACATCCCAACAAACATACCCAAACAAAATAGGCCACGAAACCTTCTTGGTGAAATCCCTACCCGCTTCATGCTTAAGATTCCAGTATATCCACTCCCTTCCCTGTAAAGAAGAGAAAGACGGCCACAAGGCAGGTTTGACAATAAAAATCCACTGCTCCCACGCGTTAGTACACTCCCTGAGTAAGTGCATCGAGTCCTCTGCCTGATCACAATCAAACAGACAATTGCTGTTATCACATAATCCTCGTCTATATCGAAGCTGCGCCGTATGTGCCCGATCATGTGCAACCAGGCACATAAGAGAGTTAATCTTTTCTGGAACTGCCTACTTCCATAAGGTCCTCCACAACGGCTCCACCTGCTGATGGATACCTGCAAAAAGAAAATGATATACATAACTAACAGAAAAAGAGCCATCAGACGAAGGTTTCCAGTAGAATTTATCCTCTCCTTTCTCCTCACAAGGTGGGCGTGCACACATAATTCGATCAATCACCTGCAGATGGAACCACATATCCAACCTCTCTTTGTCCCACTCACCCCACGGTGTGACAAAAGCAGCTACCTTTTCCTCCCTATCAATAAATGCTTCATAGCCTGGAATAAGTTCAATTAAAGGTCTTTTTATCTCTGACCAGTTATCACACCAAAAAGATGCAGACAACCCATCACCAATTTTAACACCTATCCCCTCTTGAAACTTATCCCAAACTTTGCAAATCCCTCTCCACATCATCGAAGAACCTTGTTTCTTTTGGATTCTGGGCGTGAAACCATTCCCACACTTGTACCTGTGTCTGATAACACGTACCCATAAGGCATCTCTATTATTCATAAGCTGCCAACATAACTTCATCAAGAAAGCTTCATTATGTTTCTCTAGATTTCTTATTCCCAGACCCCCTTCCTTCTTATCCCTTGTAACATGACTCCACGACATCAAGTGAATCGTTTTCTCTTCTTCAGTTTCACCCCATAAGAAGCTTCTACTTTCTTTCTCAAGATCTTTTAGGGTTCCTTTCGAAAGTAACATTGTCTGCATGTGATACGAAGGTAAGGCAGATAACACCGCCTTTATGAGAGTTGCTCACCCTGCTAAGTTAAGACACCCTCTCTTCCAGCCCGATAGCCTCCTCTTAGCTTTATCTAGAATAGCCATAAAAGTAACCTTAGAAGCTCTCTTATGAATCAACGAAATACCAAGATATTTTCCTAAATCACCTGTCAGACCAACCCCCAAACTTCGACTAAGCGCCAGAGCTCTAGAGAAGTGCACATTCTTGGAGAAGCATACTTTAGTTTTCCTCCTATTCATTTGTTGCCGTGAAGCTTCACAAAACCTCTGAATACAGCTCAACATCCCTTGAACCTGGCTTTCAGTTGCTTCGCCAAAAAGAATGAGATCATCTACAAAGAACAGATGAGAAAACGAAGGTCCATCTCTGCTAAGCCGAATTGGAGTCCAAATGCCACCTTCTATAACATCCTGAATGATGTGACTTAGATGCTCCATGCACAGAGTAAAGATATATGGAGAAATCGGGTCACCCTGCCGTATACCTCTTGTAACTTGGAAAGTTTCAGTTGGTTCCCCATTCCATAACACCTGAAAGGAAGTAGTAGTAATGTATGCCATTATCGCTTCGCACGATCTATTGTCAATCACCACAGCGAAAAGAGTATCACGGATGAATGGCCACTCATGGCAGTCATAAGCTTTCTCGAGATCAACCTTTACTGCCATTCAACCATTAGCTCCTACTCTACCCTTCATGGCATGAATAACCTCCTGAGTGATGATAATATTGTCACTACCCTGCCTCCTAGCAATAAAACTGCATTGATGATGGCCAACCACCTTCCCCGTTAAGTTTCGAAGTTGTCGCGAGATGATTTTGGTAATAATTTTATAGCTCACATTACATAAGGAAATTGGCCTAAAATCCATGATTGTTTGAGGACTTTCTATTTTCAAAATAAGGACAATGTTTGTCTGGTTTATGTCCTTAATCCTAGCAGGAGCATCAAAGAAATCCTTTACCATTCTACAAATAGAATCACCCATAACGCTCCAGTACTCCTGATAAAAAACTGCTTGGAGACCATCCGGCCCAGGCGCTTTGAAGGCACCCAAGTCAAAAGTTGCATTCTTAATTTCCTCATTAAAAACTTCTGAAAGAAGAAGCTCCCTATCCATTGCTCCAAACCAGGGAATTGAGTCCGTGTTCTTAACCCCTGAGAAGATGTACCACTGCTATGAAACAGTTGATTATAGTATTCCAGGGCTAATTGCTTCAACTCCAAGGGATTAAAAACCCAATTACCACCTTCCTTTTCTAACCCCTCAATCTTGTTCCTTCTTCTCCTAATTAAGACTGCAATATGAAAAAATGTACTGTTTTTGTTTCCCCATTTTAACCAATTCCATCTAGACTTTTGATACCATAGGAGTTCCTCTTGCGCAATAACCTTATTATACTCCTTCTAAAGCTCCTATTCTGTTTGAACTAGATATTGGCTATCATGCCTCCTCCTCGATCTTTCCACACCCTCAATTCTTCTGATGATCTTCTTCTTCCTGGCGTTAAGATTTCCCACTTTATTTTTATTCCACTCTTCAGCAGCTTGAGCAAAGCTAGAAACTTTCTCATTCTATTGTCCTTGATCTCAGCATTTCTTAACCACCTCCTCAAAGCCTTCCTCAAGAAACCAAGCCGCTTGGCATCTAAAAGGAGCTCTAGGTCGATGACAAGGCAACTCTGAAGCACTTCTAAGCAGGATTGGTCTATGATCAAAACCGAATTTATTAAGATGATGAACCTTAGTAAAAGGGTAACCCCGGTTCCAGTCAGGATTGATAAAGGGCCAATCAATTCTTTCCTTGAGGAAACCTCATTCCCAAGTAAATTTTTCTCCCACAACATCAGTTTGAATAAGCTGCATCCTAGTGATACAATTTCCAAATTGTCGCATAGATCTAATATTCGGGTTAGCACCTCCTTTTTTGTCCTCCCTTGCTAAGTAGGCATTAAAATCACCAATGATCAACCACGATTCTCTAACATTTTCATTTAAAACCTCCAGATCATCCCAAAGGTTTTGCCGAAGACAAACATTAGGCTCCGCATAAATACACGACAAGAGAATAGTATCAGGTTTACCTATAATCCCCACTCTTAAATGAATCAGCTGAGTGGATGAAAAAAGGTATTGAATGAAAACCTCTTCCCTATTCCAAAGAACTCAAATACCACCCACATAGCCAGTAGCCTCCAATCTAAACCAAGTGTTAAAACCAAGCCTACGAATGACAAGATCAGCTTTCCTTCCACTGATACGGGTTTCACACAGAATAAGGACCTTAATATTATTCCCATGAAGAACATCACGAATTCGATCGGGAAAATTTTTGAGGCAGCGCCCCTACAATTCCAGAAGAGAAAATTCATGATAAAACAAACACAGTAAAGGAAAGACCCAGACCTGGCAAGAAATCTTATTCGCCGAAATCTGAGAGCTCCATAGAAGCATCTTCGCCTAACATGACACCGCAGTTATCCTCAACATATCCAGCACAAGAATTATCAGCATCAACCACGTCCCCAAGCACACGCATTTCAACATGTAAAGCGATGGAATCAGAGGAATTAATCAGTTCAGCCTCACGGTCTACAGCACCCAACAAATGCTCCTCCAGTCTCGGCTTGACAGGTCCAGAGGAATCTTTTATTTTCACCTTGGCAACTTCATTTAATTAAGCCAAGTTGATAGGGCCCTTTTCCTATGTGATAGACCCAAATACTAGTTGATGAATTTAGTCCACTTGCTTCTTTTTAAATAAAGAGCCCATACTAATTTGTTTGCCCAATGCCTTCTTTGTTTTTGTAGCATCTTTTCCTTCTTTTCCATAGCAAAACCTCCACGTGGCCCAGGCTCAACTTGGTCCAAAGTTTCTGAAACATAGTCCATCTTTCCTTGCATCTTCTCTTTCTCCACACTTAGTTCACGCGTTTCCAGAAGACTCCCCTGCACCGTGGCATTTTTCAAGCCACTAGTTTGACTAGTTTCGTAGATCGAGGCTCTGGTATGCTGTTCTACCACACCTGATTGCTTCTTCCCTTAAGAAATAGTCGTTGCTTCTTTCCTCCATTGTGGAGCAGTTCCCTTTTTCATGTTAGAGCCTACAGTTTGCTTGAGATTATCGTCCGGTTCGATCGCCTGCAAGAGTTGGAAGCGAGAACCAGAAATTTTCCCTACTTATTTCCCTAATTCGTGACTGTGATTTGACATTTTAGACAAAGGCTTTCTAGCTTATTTGACTTTTTAGGGGCGTTGCCTTAACGTGTTTTTGAATTTCATCCACACTCTGTACTCCTTCCCCTCTATAATTCCAGGTACACTCATTAATGGTTGTTTGACATCATCATTTTTTATTCCCTGTGCTATTCTTGTGTTTTCTGGCGACACAACTTCTATTGCCGATGTCTGCTCCTGCATATTGATTGAACAATTTTCTCTTATATGGCCATAAATACCGTACCTGAAACATATAGCATCTAGTCCTTCATATTCAATTGTGTATATGCGGTTCCGAAGCAAGAATCTCAACTAAAGTTGCTTATTAAGATTGATTTCCACACTGACCCTGGCAAACTTTGCCCTCTAGACTATATGCCTATTGTTCTGCTGTTGGGCCAAAGTGTTAAGGTCCACTTTTAGTGCTCTCCCCACCAGATTTCCAATTTCAAGCATGCATTCTTCCGAGTACATATGTAAGGGGAAAGGTTGGCACTCTAATCCATACTGCAACCTTTTTCACTCTATTACAATAAAGATTAAAGTTTGGACTCTATTGTTGGACCGCAAGATAGTGACCTTAGATGGTCCATGGTCCATCGAAGAAAAGCCTCATACACAGAGCCCTTTCAGATGATCTGAACACAAAATAGTTATTAGGTAAATCGATGAGCTCAAAATTGTCAAACCGTAGCATCCATTTTACCCTGTCTTTCATCATAACTAAGTTCATTTGCTTGCCCAGGAGAGTTAGAATGAGACCATCCTTCCAAGGTCGGCATAACTCTTTAAACCAATCATCCGGAACATTCAGACACGGCATAGAGTTTAGCAAAATTTTTTGTGCCACCGTTAATGGCGGAGCTGTTTCTTATTCTTCCTGTAGCCACTCCTGCATTTGCTCTTCAAAGCTTTTCTCAAAAGCCTTCTCTTCCTCACCTAGTAACTTAGCTTTATAGGATATTGGTCTTTTGTTGGGAACATTCACCGGCTGCTGCACTTGGGATTTCTGCATCGGCATTTATGGTTCATCAACTTCCACCTTCCTAACATCCTCCTTCTCCCTTGTTTTTGGAACCCCATTTGGATCCTGCCCCAGTCCCTTCAAGCCATCCATTTTCTTGATATTACATCCTATAAGGTCATCCTCCTCCTGAGTAGGTTCCCTTCCTTTATCAGATATTCCATGGGTGATCAAATGAACTGCATGTACACCATTGTTTTCACCCATTCTCTCTGCTCGTTTCCTTTTTTAGAACTTTTTAGTGAGCATATGTGAACTGCATGAATTGACTCTTTGAGTTTGTTCTCTAACAAACAGAATCATTTTAAATCACTCTTAAGTTCATAATAGTTGTAGATTCACATAGTTTTGGCAAAAAAAAAAAACACATTCTTACGTGGTAGTGTCATTTTCCCTAATCATCACTTAGCAAATCCTAGCATTCCTATTCCCATGCATGAACAATAGCACTACCAGTAATTAATTACTCACAACTCATTTTTTCCTAGACACTAATTGTTAGTTCTATTAATGATGAATTAATTTGATGTCTTAGTCTACTGTTATTAAATGAGGTTATGAATGAGAAAGAGTTACAATTAGTCACATTTAAATATTAACTATAGAAGTAAAATTGACCAAAAAAAGCATTAATTGTTCTCTAAGTAACTTATATTTTGAATTAAGTAATATTTAAATATTAATTATAAGGACAAAATTGACAAAAAGGGCATTAATTACTCTCCAAATGATTTGGGCTTGTTTGATTTTTTTAAATAGTTCTTTTGTTTTTAAAAACAAAAAAATTTTAAAAAAAAACTTGTTTTCTCTAAATTGTTTTTAAAAAATAAAAAATAAAAACAATTTTTAGTTCGTTGTTTTCTTTTTTTTATTTTTGTATTTTTTATTTTTTTCAGTCCACCATCCATCTGACACCACTGGTGATGACTACTGTCACATCACCACCGGCGATTGTTGCCAACACATCGCTTTAAAAACAAATTTTTAAAAACAACTATACAAACATATTTGTTTATTTTTTTCCAAAACTTGTTTTTCAAAAACAATGTTATAAAATTGTTTTGATATCAAAAAAATAGAGAATAAAATCAAAGAGAGCCTTATATTTTAAACTAAGTCATTCTTATATAAGTGACTTACATTATGGCATGAGGGGAGTAAATGAAATAAGTTACATTTAGAGTGTAAAATGTATCCAACACCTTGGCGTACTTTTCTTGATACATCTAATATCTTAGAGTATTTTATGGTGCATTTAATATCTTGAAGTATTTTTTCAAACACATCCAGCATTATAAAGTCTTTTTTTGTACCTCCATCACCTAAAGTATTTTTTTTAGGTGCATTCAACACTTTAAAATATCTTTTTGTGTATCTAGCACCAAGATACAAAAAATACTTTAAGATATTGGACGCACTTAAAAAATACCTTAGAGTATTAAATGCATCATAAAATATTTTAAAATACTAGATGCATATAAGAAAATATTTCTAGATGATTGACACACCTTAAACCTACATTTGGTGTCCTTAAATTTCTTTTAAATATTAATACTCAATATTCTTTGCCAATGATTAATACTCAATATTCTGAAGTACTCTCTCCGGTCCTATTTATAAACAAATTTTTCCTTGATTGCGCAAAATGAACTGGAAGTTTAAAAGTAATAAGTGTATAAAAAATGTCATATTTTTTTTCCATATATGCCCCTATTTTTGAAAAGAGTATAGGAGAGAGAATAGATAAAAAGTATGAGAAATAATAAGTATAAGATATGAGAGAGAATGAGTATTTAATAAGGATAAAATAGAAAAAAAAAAGCTTAAATTTTTAGATAAGAAGTGAAAGGTTCTTATAAAAGGGATCAGTCCTATTAGAGAGAAAACTGTTTATAAATAAAACAGGAGGGAGTAGTCTTTTATACAATTTTGCCTTACAACATTTTCTCAGTTGCATTCAACACTTTAAAATAATTTAAGGTATAATGGGCATCCTAAACTATTTTTCCCTTTAATTCTTTTCTCCTTTATTATTTTTCTTTTATTATTATTATTATTATTATATACGCACACATACGCATGTTCACATCAAAGCACATGCTAATATTCTTTTTTACAACAATACTTTTTTTTTATAAAAGACAAAATGATATTATTAACATCAATAAGTTTTACAACATATTTAAAGAAGGAGAACTAAAAGAAAACAAATTGAGCCTGTCTTGAAAACTAGAAATAACAATTAAAACAGTAAAAGAAGGAAATTCTTTAGTCAAATGTTGGATGTCCTGAATCACCACATTGATGTGATCTGATGTGAGAGTGGCTAGGGAAATAAATGCTCTATTTAAGTGCTCTCACATCATATCACATCAATGTGGTGATTCACGACATCCAACATTTTGATTAAGGAATTTCCTTTTCTTCTTTTACTGTTTTAACTGTTACTTCTAGTTCTCAATAGCTTGTTATTGTCCAAGGATAGCTGCATGACATGTCTTCTAACCCATAATATAGAGGCTCTAAGGCATTTATAATAAAAGAAGGGATCAGTAGGATCAACTTTCCTCCAAATGAATTGATGCACTATTAAGCCTTGAAAACATATTTGAGAATAACAGACTTTATCTTTATGATTCCCTCTCAATTTATGCAGAATGATGATCCAGCCTTTCCTGCCAAAATTCTTTACATCCAACACTAATGTCTTAGAATCTGTTTTGGAAACTTTGTCTTTGTTTCTTGTAAAATGAAGCATAGCAAATGAAACCTTCCCTAAGAATTCCCTAATGACAACTGCAGGATGGATAATCTGACCATGGTGTAGAGCCCAATTGCGTTTAGCCTAAATAGTATTGATGAGGGTAATGACACCTTGTAACAGGGAAGTTTTACCATTTTTGAACAGTTGGCTTAAAGCGTCTTTTAGCCAAATTTTGAAATCTAAGAAAGATGAAGAATTAGATTGAATCGAGAAGCAGCTGAACCAGATTGCTTTAGTATAAGGGCATGATATGAAGATGTGGTCAAGGGGTTCATCACAAGTATATCCAAATAAGTAGTTGCCAGAAACATTGAGATGATGATTCCTTAATACTTTAAATGCTGGAATAGCATTATGCAGCAATTTCCATAGGAATTTCCAAAAGGGGTCTTGAAGAGGACCATTTGGGTTTGAAGCCGCAGTGTATAGTCAAAAGCCATCATTTACTTTATATCTTCCAAGTGAATTACCATCCCATAATAGTTTATCAGAGTGAGCAATGACAGAGAGAGGTAGGCGAGAAATGGTATTGGCAACTGATGGTGGATACAATCTGTGTAGCAAGGAATGATTCTATTGAAGTGGGGGGAAAGGATTATGAGCATGCATTAAAAGGTCTGAGACCCTACTAAGGTTAGAAAGGCTAGCAGTTTTAACTTGCATGGGCCACCATAGAGGGTGGTTTAGAGAAATATCAACCTCATTGCCAATTTTCCATCTCAATCTACTTACTATCATGTCAACACATTTTGAGATATCCTTCCATATCCATGACGAGTTATAAGGCTTTTTGATCAAGTTCTGAGCAGATTCATCAATATATTTAACTTTGAGAGTATAGGATAGTAGAGAGTCAAGCCCCGAATAAAGGATTCTCCAAACTTGTTTAGCTAAGAGAGCCTGGTTAAAGAGTTTGGATGACCTTAAACCCAGTCCCCCTGATCAGTTGGAAGGAAAAGAGAGTCCTTCCTTAACAAGGGCATTTTATTTCTATCGCATTGTGAGCCCCAAAAATAGGTAACACATTTGCTATCTATAGCTTGACAGATATGAAGAGGCAGTTTTATGCAAGACGAAACATGAGTATTGACTGAAGAGAGTTAATCTCGAAGCTTGAGATAAAAGACGGGCTTGCCATGTATTGGTTTTGTTGTCAATACTCTGAAGAACTTGCTTATAGATTGGTGATTTATCTACCAAGATCAACCCATGTTCCAAGATATTTCCCCCAATTTTTGTGCGACGTGCACATCAAGGATCTTGGAGAAGTCCATCTTCATTTGGTGAGGCATATTTGAGCTAAAAACAGGAGAAGATTTGGACTTATTTATCCGCTGCCCTGACCAGTTGCAATAAGAAGAGACGGCAAAATTAACTACCTCACAACAATCTTGGTTGACTTCAAAGAAAAATAAAGAGTCATCTGCTTAAAGCAAATGAGAGATTGGTCTGGCAATGTTACAAATTTTGATGCCCCTCCATGAATTAGAAGCTTCCAGGGATGTAATGAGGCATGATAGCATATTTGCAGCCAAAATATACAAGTATGGAGAAAGTGGGTCTTCTTGACGTATGCCTCGGGAGGGATGAATAACAAAGGTGAGTTGTCTCATTCACCATGGATATACATTGCTGGATTAAATTGATCCATTTATGAGGAAAACACATTCTGGTCATTACTACGGCAATGAAAGGCCAAGAGAGTTTGTCAAAAGCTTTTGAGAAATCTACCTTTAATGCTACCGATTTCCTTCTATTTTAGCCTGCAGAATAGACTTGCGATAATCGAACCGCAACCAACATAATATTGTCTGATATCAACCTACCCTTTGGAAAAGCACTTTGATTTGGTGCAATGTGCGTGGCAAGGGGAATTTTAAGCCTGTTACATAAAACTTTGTAGATGATCTTGTAAGCAACATTGCATAAGCTTATCAGACGAAAATCCCTCAATCCTTGTGGTCTATCAGTCTTGGGGATTCAAACAATGACAATTTTATTCAAGGACGTCAACATTTGTTCAGAATTCCAGAAATGTCTCATCATATTCACAATATCCTAATGAATCAAATCCTAATGTCTCTAGAAGAAGGAAGCATGAAAACCATCTGGTCCTGGTGCACTATCTTTAGGTAAGCTAAACACAGCTTGTTTAATTTCCTCAACAATAATAGGTTCCATGAGCTGCTGAATTTCACTATGAGAAAGGGTGGAGATTGGTAATCACGACAAGTCATTCAGAATATTGTTAAAATCATTGGATTCCTCAGAGTGAAATATATCAAAGAAATGAGGGTATGTCATATGAATCAATTCATCAACATCTTCTATCCAGATCCTCTCATAGTTGAGAAGGCATATAATATTATTCCGAACTCTCCTGCTATTATGAAAATATTTAGTATTACGTTCCCCTTGAACTTGCCATTCTATCTTAACACGTTGAGCCCAAAAACTTGCTTTACAGTCATGTAAAAAATTCCAGCATGTGTTTAGTATTACCTATTTCATCTTCTAGAGAAGGGGGAGGGAAAGAATTTCCCTGTAAAGCTTCAATCAGTTTTGGTAACTTTTGTTCTTCTATTGATATTCTGAATGAGAGATTGCCAATTTGACCTCGACTCCAGCTCAGAAGAGTAGAAAGAGTCCTAGAAAGCTTGGTGTGCACTTGGTAAATGGGTGAACCCAAAGTATGTTGTTGCCAACAGTCACAAATTATTTTAGTGCATTCAGGAACATGGTACCAAAACTCTTCAAATTTCATAAATTTGTGCTTTTGAGAGAATCCTTCTGGGAAGAGCAACGGTGGGCAATAGTCTGATACCGCACGTGCTAATGTTGAAGAGTGAGACTTTGGGAAATGATTGAGCCAATGAAGGTTGCAAAAGACTCGAACCAAACGCTCCATGACTAAATCAGACCTATAACAATATTATTTTACTAATACTCTGCATCAGTCTATGTTAATGAAATTAAAGTATACCGTTACTAATATAAGAAATAGTCAGAAAAAAATATACCATAAATATAGGGTCCCGCAGACAGAGAAATGCTCTGGGAGCTGCGTTAAATATATTTTGCTTAAAAACATTACATGTTCCCACCATTTTTGTCGCGAGATTTATTCTATTAGTATCGTTTGATTACAAGTTATCTAGAATAATATATTACTAGATCTAGAGTTGTCTCTTTTCAGAGAATTTATAGTTTTCAATATCATAATTGCGTCTCATGTTTCATGGGTGCCTTTCTCTCGACACTTGATCTTAGCCAAAAGGCCGAGAAAATGGGTGCCTTTCTCACATTTTAATTGCGTCAATTTTTTTTTTTACTAGTATATAATTAAATTGGTGCTCTGTTTCTTTTTAATTTTGTTATGAGGTAAAATCAAGTTCTCATCTATTCAATGTTACATATGATCTATATATATACACAGAGTTGCAGTATGAATTAGACACGCCGTTCCTACCGTTCCTAACTCTACGACTTTTCTACATTTGCTTCCTGTCGGTAAAGTATCATTGTTGACTTCTACGTCTAACACTCCCCATCAAGTTGGAGCATATATATTGATCATGCCCAACTTATTATAAAGATATTTAACCCGTGTCCCATGTAAGGCTTTTGTCAGAAGATTTGCCAGTTGATCGTCGGATCGTATGTGTTCTGTAGATACAATATTTTCTTTGATCTTATCACGAATAAAATGACAATCAATTTCAATATGTTTTGTTCGTTCATAGAACATAGAATTTGAAGCTATATGAAGTGCTGCTTTATTGTCACACCATAGTTTTGCAGGCAATATCGTGGTAATGCCAATTTCCTTCAAGAGTTGAAATACCTACACAATTTCTTGTACTGACTGTGACATGGCTCTGTATTCTGCTTCTGCACTTGATTTTGACACAACTAATTGCTTCTTACTTCTCCAAGATATCAAATTTCCACCAACAAACACACAATAACCCGTAGTGGATCGTCTTGTGGCTTTAGATCCTGCATGATCCGCATCACAAAAACACTCGACTTTACTGTGTCCATAATCTGTATAAAGAATACCAAGACCTGGAAAACCTTTCAAATAATGCAAGATATGTTCTAAAGCTTCCCATTGTGCCACTGTTGGTGATGCCATGAATTGGCTGAGCCTGCTGACTGAGAATGTTATATCAGGACGAGTTACTGTCAGATAATTCAACTTCCCAATGAGTCTTCTATATCTTTCAGGAAATGCAAACGACTTCAGTTTCTCTGGATCAATCTTCTTCTTCAAGTCATCAGGAAGTTCATCAAACATACTAGCATCAAGATCCAGGAAAGGATTCGGAATCATAGGGATGCTGCTTGGTGCAAATCCAAGCTTTCCAGTGTCTTTTAAGAGATCGAGAACATACTTCCTTTGAGTTAAAAGAATACCTTTCTTGCTTCTCAAAACTTCAATACCAAGAAAGTACTTTAATGACCCTAAATCTTTTGTCTGGAAATGAGAGTTCAAAAAAACTTTAAGTTCTGAGATTCCGAAAATGTTACTTCTTGTAATCACAATATCATCAATGTATACTACTAAAAGAATCATGCCTGCATCAGATTGCTGGTAGAACACGGAGTGATCACACTTGCTTTGACTTAATCCAAACTTCTTGACTACACCACAGAATCTATCAAACCAGGCACGAGGGCTTTGCTTTAGACCATACAATGACTTCTGGAGGTAACACACTTTCCTATTCTCCCCCTGAGCAACGAACCCAGGTGGTTGCTCCATATAGACTTCTTCAAGAAGATCTCCATTCAAAAAAGCATTCTTAACATCTAACTGATGTAAATCCCAATGATATGTGGCAGCTATGGAGATAAGAAGACAAACAGAGGTGAGCTTAACAACAGGAGAGAAAGTCTCAGAGTAATCAATACCATAAGTCTTCTATATCTCTCAGGAAATGGAAATGGCTTTAATTTCTCTGGATCAATCTTCTTCTTCAAATCATCAGGAAGCTCATCAAACATACTAGCCTCAAGATCTAGAAAGGGATTTGGAATCATGGGGATGCTGCTTGGTGCAGCTCCAAGTTTTCTAGTCTCCTTTAAGAGATCGAGAACATACTTTCTTTAAGTCAAAAGAATACCTTTCTTACTTCTCAAAACCTCAATACCAAGGAAGTACTTTAATGATCCCAAATCTTTTGTCTGGAAGTGAGAGTTCAGGAAGATTTTAAGTTCTGAGATTCCGGAACAATTACTTCCTGTAATCACAATATCATCAACATATACTATGAGAAGAATCATGCCTGTATCAGATTGTTGGTAGAACACAGAGTTATCACACTTGCTTTAACGTAACCCAAACTTCTTGACCACATTACAGAATTTATCAAACCAGGCTCGAGGACTTTGCTTTAGACCATACAGTGACTTCCGGATGTAGCACACTTTTCTATTCTCCCCCTGAGCAACGAACCCAGGTAGTTGCTCAATATAAACTTCTTCCAGAAGATCGCCATTTAAAAAAGCATTTTTAACATCTAATTGATGCAGATCCCAATGATATGTGGCTGCCAAAGAAACAAGAAGACGAACTGAAGTGAGTTTGGCTACAGGAGAGAAAGTCTCGGAGTAATCAAGACCATAAGTTTGGGCATATCCTTTGGCAACAAGGCGAGCTTTTAGTCGTTCCAAGGAACCATCAGCCTTAGTCTTAACAACAAATACCCATTTACATCCAATGGCTTTCTTTCCATGAGGGAGATCAACAAGAGTCCAGGTACCAGCTGTTTCCAATGCCAAGAGTTCTTCTTTCATGGCGGCACGCCAACCAGGGTGAGCTAGAGCTTGGTGAAGGGTAGTAGGTGTGGAAATGGAATCAAGGGTGGTCACAAGAGAAGATGAAACAGTTGATAAAGACCGATAAGAGACAAAAGATGAGATAGGATAGATACAGTCAGCATATCGTTTGGGAGGACAATGAGGACGTGTACCTTTATGAAGTGCAATGGGTTGTTCATCAGAAGTATCACCAATAGAAGCAGGAACAAGTGGTTCAGTAACAGCAAGAGGAGGATCGGCGGAAACAGAGGTGGGAACGAGGGAGACATCAACAGAATCAATTGGCGAAGCAGGAGGTGGCGACGGTGAATCATTAGTAACATCAGCATCAATGACGATTTCAGGTTCCGGAACAGCAGCCTGTACTGGTGAGAGAAGGACAGGATAAACCAGGATGTCATCTGAATTATCCATGACAGAGGGAGACTCAGAGACGGACAAAGTCTTGAAGAAAGAAGAGGATTCATGAAACATAACATCGGTGGACACAAGGTAACGACGGAGATCTGGAGAGTAACACTGATAACCTTTCTGAATTCTAGAATAGCCAAGAAAAACACATCTTAGGGACTTGGGATCAAGTTTGCTAACACTAGGACGGACATCCCGAACAAAACAAACACAGCCAAAGATTTTAGGATCAATAGGAAACAGCTTAGAGGTGGGAAACAGAACGGAATATGGAATATCCCCACCAAGAATAGCTGAAGGCATGCGATTGATGAGAAAACAAGCAGTAGAGACAGTATCAGCCCAAAAACGTTTAGGGGTAGAGGAATGAAACATGAGAGCTCGTGCAGTTTCTAAGAGATGTCGATTCTTTCTTTCAGCAACACCATTTTGAGCAGGGGTATCAACACAAGAGGATTGATGAAGAATACCATAACTTTGCATGTAATCGGTGAATGGTGAGGAAAAATATTCTTTTGCATTATCACTTCGTAAGATTTTCACAGGAGTATTAAACTGGGTTTGAATTTCAGCACAGAAATGATGAAAATGAGTAAACAATTCACAACGCTGTTTCATTAAGTAAAGCCAGGTGGTTCGGGAAAAATCATCAACAAAAGTGACAAAATAACGATAACCAGTTTGAGACAGAACTGAACAAGGACCCCAAACATCAGAATGTACTAACTCAAAGGGGGACGCGAGGTGCCAAATGAACACGATGGTGTTTGGCAAACTGACATGACTTACAATTTAAAGTAGACACAGAAGAAAACTGAGGATACAATTTTCGGAGAGAGGACAACGACATATGACCTAAACGACAATGAACTTCAAAGAGAGAAGACCCACCAGAACAAGCAACAGAACGTGGCACCTGATCATCAAGGATGTAATGTCCACCAGATTCATAGCCTCTACCAATAATCTGCTTCGTCGATAGATCCTGAATTAAAAAATAGTTAGGGAAGAGTGAGATAAAGCAGTTTAAATGACAAGTGAGTTTACTTGGAGATAAAAGGTTAAAGGTGAGATCAAGAACGTTAAGAACAGAAGATAATGAGAGGGATGCGGTAGGTTGAACAGTGTCGGAGCCAGTAATATGGACGGGAGAACCATTGGCGACAAATATGGATGACGGGTTGGCATAGGGGGCATATGAAGAGAATAAGTGATGATTACCTGTCATGTGATCGGTGGCACCAGAATCAATGACCCACTTAGTTGAAGCAGTAGTAAGACCAGAGGATAGAGTACCTGTGGATAGGGCCCCTGCAGAAGAAGATCCAGAATCAGAGGTACCAGGTGTCTGGGCAATATGAGCAAGGCCACGCTGTTGATCACGCTGCTGTTTATTTTGCAATTTTCGACCATTTTTCTTAATATGTCCAGGTTCTTTGCAATAATTGCAGATAATACTGCCAGAAGGTATTGTTGGAGGATGGTTGTTTTATCTGTACCCATAATTCCTGTTCTCAAAGGGACCACGCCCAGCTAGAGCACTGGCAGTTGGATCAACAGAAGATTGAATCAGGCTATCAGCACGGAGAACCCGGGAGAAAACATCTTCAAGAAAAGGAAGCTCTTGACTAGACAGAATCTGAGAACGAATAGTCTCATAAGACGGATTGAGAGCTTCAAGGAAACTTATGATAGCCTGAAGTTCCAAGTTCTTGATACGAGTTGAGAGATCTGCCTGTGGAGACATAACAACCTTCATTTCTTCATACATCCTCTTGAAATCCAAGAAGAAATCTTTCAATGATCGGTCTTGCTGTTGGGAACGATAAAAACCTTTACAAACTTCATGAATCCGAGTAATATTTCCTTTGTTAGAAAACATAAACTCGAGATAGTTCATAATTTCTTTGACAGTGTTACAATGGCTAGAAGAAGATAGGATCCGTGGTTCAATAGAATTTCGAATTTGAAACAGAAGTTGAGCATCTGCTCTTTGCCAAGTCAAAAGTTTGGTTTCATCACCAGAAGGAGGATCCGCAGTTAAATGGGTTTCCATCTCAATCCCCAAAATATAAACTTTAACAATTTTGTTCCAATCACTATAATTTGTCCAATTTAACTGTGAAACAGTAATCCTCGCAGACATAGGCAACATATCAGAATTTTTAGAATTAGCCATAATGAATAGTAGTACACGAACAATTCTCACAAAAAATCACAAGATCAACAAATGAGTAGGAATAGTCACAATACACAACAAACCAAGCGAGATTAACTTAAGCAAGCTGCAACCCACTGGACCCGTAGAGAGATATGAAGTCAAGAGATATATATATATATAGTACCTCAATCAAAGGCAAGGAGGGACCCGCAGACAGAAATACTAACTTCAAATATTGAAGTTAGTAACAATGTGCAATTCACGAAGGTTGAAATCAAATGCGGGGATCAAAGCTCAAAAATTCAAAAGTCTCGGATGGTCACGAAACTTTAGGATAAAGTAGAAGAGGCTCAGTCGATCAATCTGGTGGAAGCGCCGTCGCAAAAGGTGGCCGGAACAGTGCTCACGCGCCGCGGGTGTCTTTGGACGGCGGTGATGGTGGCAGTGCGTGGAGGCTCACGCGCAAGCGGACGGCTACCAAACTTTGGGATCTGACCGATCTGGTGGCTGGGAACACGGATGGCCGGCGCGTGTTGCCCAATGATACTCCGGTGATGGTGGATCTGAAGGAACAAGGGAGCTTCGTCACCGGAAAATATGGAGGTTCTTGCCGGAAAACTGAAAATCAGACACAAGACGGAGAACCAGGCTCTAATACCATGTTATGAGGTAAAATCAAGTTCTCATCTATTCAATGTTACATATGATCTATATATATACACAGAGTTGCAGTATGAATTAGACACGCCGTTCCTACCATTCCTAACTCTACGACTTTTCTACATTTGCTTCCTGTCGGCAAGGTATCATTGTTGACTTCTACGTTTAACAAATTTTAATGAATTTAATTATTTTAATATATTACTTGAAAAATTAGTTTGAATCCGTACCCATTTATATAGGATGGACACCCGCAAGTTCAGGACTTGAGAATAACCAAAAAAAAAACAAAGATATGTGATGCATATACTCTCTCTTATTCAAAAAGTTAGTTAGACATAGTTAAAATCAATAAATATGCAAGATATCTATTTTCTTTTCCAATATACCGTTATTTATTCAGATAATAAAGAGATAACAAATAAAAAAAATGAAAAAAGAGAATATAAAGAAGAAAAATGCTGACAGAGAGGGTGGCAAATTTAGAAAAAAAAAGCATTAAATACAGACACAAAATTCAAATGAGTTTTATAAAAAAACCACTCCCTTCACAAGTTTAATTCTTATATTTTAAACAAGGGGTATTCCTTAAACATTTGGTCGTCCCAGAGTTTTGGACCACATCAAGTATACGAATCCTCGGCTGATTGTTATTACATTACATGGGTTTACGGTCTATGGTTTATGAGCTATGACTATATATCATTTTTTTTCCTGCCACGCAAAACACATCCGCAAATTTCGATGAACATTCCCTCCATTTGTATAAGAGATAAATAATTAAATTGTAGAAATCAAGAAATGAGATTAAAATAAGTCAAACTATCTAAATAGGGAAAATATGGAGAAAAAAATATCATTTGAATTACAAAAATCTCAAAATGTCTACTAAATTAACAAAAGGATAAATATGTAATCGGGTAGGAATATGAGATTTTAAATTTTGAGTATTGACAACTTGAGTATAGACAATAATTATCAACTTGAGTGTACATGGTGACAACTTGAAGAACGCAAGTTGTCAATCTTTATATCTAAGTTTGTTAAATTCTATACTCAAACGGTCAACACTCAAACTTCAAATTCTCAGATTCCTACTAGATTACTTATTTATCATTTTACTAATTTAACAGACATTTTTGAATTTTTATAATTCAAATGGTATTTTTTAAAATTATTTTCCCATCTAAAAATGCTATGAATATATTTATTTTCTTTCTGGCAAAAAAAAAAAAGTGTACATATAGTCCATTTTAAATAAATTTATTTAAAAAATACTTATAATAAACAATTCACATAATTATGTCCACTTTAATTGATTTTCATACGTCATTGAGTATGCTTTAAATTAATAAATTTTTGAAAAAATTTCATTTAAACTTGAAAAAACCCAAAAAAGTCTGTTACCACGTGAAAATGTCATATAGGTCATAATGAAGAAAGAAATACGCGATTTTGAAATGTTGTATTTTTATCAAAATACCCTCAATTTTTTTTTAAAGGGAAAGAATCCTTGCTGGCACTGAAGCCTTGCTGGCAGGTCAAAGCTCCGGTGACAACTTGAGTAATGTGACTAACTACTTGAATATAAAGATTGATAACTTGAACTCCCTAAGCCCTATCAGGCGTCATTGAAAAGTTGAATAAAGGCAATGATAATTTCAGTATAAAGATTAACAACTTGAGCTCTTCAAGTAATCAATCTCTATACTATAGAGATTTGCAAATGTTTCTAAATGACCAATCTGTTCAACAAAAATAATGTAATAAATGCATCAAAAAATGATCCAATACTTCTTAGGGAAAATCCCAAAAAAAATGCATTTAAACTAGGGAAAAGACAAATTAGAGAGTTGAATATCAAAAACTAGACCTGTGGGGGGAATATGAGATTTGCAAATGTTTCCAAATGACCAATCTGCTCCTCCTGACAGCATTTAGGAAGCTTAAGTTGTCAATATGAATGCTAAAGTTGTTGATTGTGATTCTTACATTATATCTCTATATCTAAGTAGTTAATGATGCCTAACACGTGTGACTTCAAAATATTACCTATAAGGTTGTTAGTGTTTTGAGGAGCTCGAATTATCAATATGTATATCGAAGTTGTTAATTGTGATATATGATCAACTTAGGTATAAGGAATAACAACTTAAAAGTCGCAATTAAGAGCTTCAGTATATATATTGACAACTCAGGCTCTCCAAATGCTGTCAGAGGTATATTGGTAATTTACAAACATTTTCAAATCTCATATTTCTCCCATATATTTGACTTGAGATTTGTGAAATTGGACTCCCTTATTTGTCTTTTCCCTATTTTAAACTTTTTTTTGAATTTTCTCTATTTCTTATGTTTATGAATAAAAAATATTCTTAATTATTTTTTATAATGAGTAAGGAGGGGAATAACATTTTTCAAATTTTAAATATTTGAACAGGGATGCCTAGAATGGCACATAAAATTGAATGATTTTAGTATGAGTGGAGGTAAATTGAAGTTTCCCATCAGTTAACAATTTTTTTAAAAAAATCCTATCAATTAATTTAATGTGACATCTTCATCCCTACGAACTGTTAACAAATAAACAAATATCATGGTCGAATCTTCATATATATATATTTTTTCTGATCATAATTTGGTTCGAAGACCACTGCCGAAGCCACTGGCTATACTTAGTAAGTATTTGGGAAATACTAAAACTGCAGTTTCATAAGTCATTTTTTGTAAGTCAAAATAGAATTCCTTTCACATATTTACTTTATAAATTATAAAAATTATTTTTCAAAAATTAATTCAAACACTCACTTAACCTTAAACTGACACTTCAACCATTAGTGCGTTGTCTTTTTTCTAGTTCTTTTTGCGCTTTCTTATTCAGGTGTCTTTTCATTTCTTTTCTTTTGTTGCGTGATTATCAAGAGATAATATTCTTTTCCCCAATATTTTTACATTACTACCAGGGAGAATAACATTAAAAAAAATTAAAATTACAAATCTCAAATCAAATTTGCTAATAAAAATTGATAAAGTAAGGATGAGACTTGATAAACAACTCAAAACTCATTTTATAGGAAATACCTAATTTAAGATTTTACAATTTCAAAATTCTTTTTTTGTTATTCTCCCTTATTACTATTAGTTTATTTGTTTTAAATTGAGACATTAGAGATAAATATGTATAAACCATTGGCCCAAAAAATATGTGTAAAGCAGAGGGGAAAAACGAAATAAAATAAAAGGTGAGAATTGAAGTGGCCACAAATAAATTTTGAGAAAAATTTAGAAGTCAAATACAAGTAAAAAATCTGCCTATTATTTAAATCAGATATTTGATAATGACATCAAATAACTAAGACTTCCTTCAATTATGCAGTGCAAGACGTGATATTGTTGAAGGATCTATTCACATGAGGAGAAGACAACGTCCCTGTCTAGGAATTTAAAAAAAAAAAAAACCCTTCTGCGTTTTATGACATAAAAAAAACTCCTCCACGTAATTACTTTATATAATACAAAATCATTTAAAATAAATTATAAGTTAATTCGAACACACATTTAACTCATATTTCATAAAGAAAATATTCCTCCGGTCACTAATATAAGATATATTTACTAAATTTGATTAGATTAAAAAAATTAGTTAATATAATATGTATTTTCTAAAATACCTTAGTCACCTTTTTAATTTCCTCATTCCCTCCCCTTCATAATTGTTGTTGAGGAAGCATCAAAGGGGTAAATTAGGAACCAATTTCTTTTTTTTCTTTTGAAAAAAAAAAAGTTAGATGTTATTATGTTACACGTGAATAGCGTGGCTTACGCATCCATCTTGGGTATGTTTGGTTGAGCGATTCGATTGCTTATAAGTTACTTTTTAATAGTGATTTACGGTGTACGAAGTAAGTATGTGAGAGGAGTTGTGTCTCGATTTACGTAAAAAACAACTTATAAGTTTTTATAAGTTGAAACAAACATGCTTCTTGTTAGTTGATCCATTAGTGAAACCATATTATGTTCATATTGCGGACGGAGTAATCTCATTTGGTGGGGATCCACACGTTCACAACATCACAAGCGAAAATGATATAATGAGTGTTTGGGATCAAATTCTCCTTTAGATTAGATGCTGCAATGAAATTAAGCCCTCTCAATCTCTCATGCCCCAAAGTAAAAACAAAGGAAGTGATGTTATGACAGATATAACTATAAGGATATATATTTTGATCTTTATTATAAATCATTTCCAACCATTTCAAAAATAAACATTTATTACATAAGCCAAGATAAAACTCCTCAAACATACTTACCTCGTATACTATAAATCACGATTTATAAACATTTATTACTAAAAAATAAACTATCTCAAACATTTATATAATCACAGTAATCTCTGCAAAATTCAACTTTTTTTTTTTAAAAAAAAAAAGTAATTTTACTTGAGCTGAGTCCCGGGGACTACTAAGGCCAGGGCATGCCCTTTTGCTACAAAAAAAATGTTTAGACAAGCCTACTAACAAAATCTTCATATCAATAAAACTTGAGCACACAATCTTATAATTATGAACCAATTTTTTTACTAAGCGAATCAACATTTATTAATTGCAAAATTCAATAGACTAGATCTTAAAAGGCAAAAACAAAAAAGTGGATAAAGAAAGCCCAATGGTTTGGGCCTTTTGTTCAAAATAGAGTAGATTATTTGGGCTGACAATACTTCCGACAGTTCAATAGACCCAAGCCCAACGAAATTGATCTAATGCGTTGATAGCAGTCATCGAAATTTCGTAAATTGAAGCAACAACCTAATAAAAAATATAACTAGAGCAAGAAAAAATGCAATCCCACATATGAGAAAGAGGCCCCAGAAGCTGCTGAGAGAGAGCTGGGCTGAATCAGCATCATTTAGTTGAGCAGAACAGTTAACTTTCTTGTACCACTTGTCGTGGATCCTCTGCAGTTCGCCGTTCTCCGAGAGTTGAAGAATGGCGGTTGACAGGTCCACAGCAAGGAGAGAGTCCCTTTGGAATGCCTGTCATCAAGAACAAAACCATGAAAACAATCTCCAAACATGTTCAAATAGGTTTTCTTTTGGCCAATTATTCTTCATATATATATTGAATACCCCAACTTCCTTTCATTTTTACCAGAAAATGCAAGTCGCCATTCTTCCCTAAGGAAGTTCCAACTATTTAGAGCGCTCTAAGCAGAAGAACCACAAAAAAAATTTAAAATTTTCGAGAATCTCAGCCATAAATAAGATGAAGATACTTACAAATCCCCATCCACTTTTGGTAAACTCCTGGCCTACAGTTTTGAATTTACACTTAGTGTTAGACATTAATATCTCCATATATGGAAGCTCGTCAACAATTGCCGCCACCCCTCCCCCCTTCGGCCCTCGTTCAAGGGCGTCAATAGAGTCCTTCTCGCTTTCCAAATACACTATCCTAGATTTAGCTATATTCAGCTCATTTATTAGATAATTCCCTGCAAATGACCCATTTTGAACTCCAATAGGCTGAGCACTTGATCTCAAGCTGTCAATTCCTTCAATTTGAGATGTTAGTTGCCGTACAGTAAGGATCGATGTCAAGCTAGCAGTGTAACTTGAAGTGATGACTAACACCACAAAAAGCCATATCAGTACCACCATCCTCCCCAAAGTGCTCACACTGTTTTCTCCTGCATCAGGCCAATACAGTGACGATGTCAGAGTTTTTACCAACTACCCGACAGAATGGAGATAAGGGTACAAGATACTTCCTACGTGGGCCACATATTGTTGAGAGGCTAAAACTGCAAAACAGAAACTTATGTTACAAGAGACCTCTATCGTCCTCTCATAGACTCAGATACAAAGGCTATTCATAGATTGAACATACTAACCAAAAAATAGTCAGAAGTTGTCTCCTTGGAGGACCACGGAATTCATGATTGACCCGGTGCTCAAGAATCCATACCACAACTCCCACAGAGAGAAAGAAGGCACCGATGACACACCACATTTGCACGGTGAACGGCTTGAGAAATGACCAAGGGCTTGGCTTCACCTCCTTAACTGGAACAACAACAACCAACCCTGATTCCGTGTAAGGTTGAGTAAAATCCACAATCTTTACCCTGCTTGTGACAATTGTCATATCTCCAACAACTGCATCAAAATTCTGGAAATAAAAGATAAACATAAGTACTAGATTTTAAACCAAGCAGTCAATTACTAAAGTTCATACCAGTCAATTTCCAAACCTTGCTAGAGCCAATATCCTATTGTAGGAAAGCAATTACTAAATTAAAATAGAAACTTAAATTTGGACTAGACTTTAATATTGTTCCTCGTATCTAGGATATCTCGCTCTTCAATAAAAATATTGCTGTATAAAAAAATCTCTAAAGATCATGCATTTGTATCTAAAAATCATACTTAACACGCTTTTGTAGGAAAAACCATATAGCAAAGAAATAAAAAAAAAAGAAAAAGAAAAACTTCATCCAGGTTTACCCCAACTCACGTTTTGCGCAAGTGCATACGTAAGTGCATTGTAGTCGGGACTTTTACGACCATCTCCATATAATATATATTGTCGTGGGACGGGATATGGCAGCAGGTTTATGGCTGCTTCACAGACGTCAATGCAATAACCTTTCACTCCTGGGGGGTTATTGTTTTTGGAAACAAAGTCCAGATAGCTTGTTCGGTTTGGTACTGCTATTTGCAGTGGCTTTCCATTGTTGGGAAACGCCCATCCCCGGGGTATTGTTGTAGTCTCTCCTGGCCATATCACACCATAAAGATGTTGATTGCTAGATGAAATGTTGGGTGGTTTTGTATATAAAATTTCAGGGGCTACAACTGACAGGCCAGAGTAATTAGACCAATAACCAATTCTACGGCTAGTTCCACCAATGTTTAGAATATCATATGCTGGATGGATCAAATTCTTGTCCCCATCAAAATGAATTTGACCACTCAGACCGGTGAAGTTCATTGCTAGAACTTTCTGGAGAAATTGTGGGCCACCTTCAAAAGTACGAAGTGATGTAAAATGCAACGAGCTTCCATTTGTGTCATGCAATCTGGGGTCACTACCGAACGATGCATTTCCACCTTCATTAAGAAATGCATCAAGAGCATGAGCTGCTAACCAAATTGAATCATATGCATATAATGCATAGGAATTAAAGCCTGTAGTCTCCTTGTTTCTACTGTTTTTCAGCCTAGTGATATACCACTTCTTGAGATCAGTGTCAGGAGTATGATGGCGCAAGGCAATAACCCCTTGTAAGAGATTCATTATGTTAGGATCAGCTGGTTCTGATGCATCTAGAACTGAAGGAAGCCAATCTGTTGCAATCCAAACATAACCATTGCCCTTCATACCAAGTTTCTTTGCAATTGAAAAAATGGACAAACCAGTGTCAGGGTTAACATGTAGAACAAAGACCCGCGATTCCATTAAGTTTACCGCATTTAACAAATCACTGATATTACTTGTAGAGGCTCCAGCAGGAAAGGCAGCCATAAAAGAGATCTTGGCACGCTTCTTTGCAAGTGCATCACCAAGAGCTGAAATCCCACCTCTTCCATTATCATCATCTACAAAGATGGCAATCACCTCCTTCCAACCAAAGTAGTCAATCACGTCTGCAACTGCGTTCATCTGAAAATAGTCACTCTGGGTAGTGCGGACAAAATATGTGTACTGTAGAGATGAAAGAGCAGGGTCTGTAGCCCCAAATGACAGAAAAGGCACATGGAGTTCATTAACAATATGAGAGATAGCATGAGCTATTCCAGATGACTGTGGACCAATAGCAGCAACCACTTCATTCTCCATCAGCTGCTGAGCTACATGATCAGGAAAGTCTTATCAAGCTCGTTTACTTCTCTTTCCACCCACAAACATAATGGAGATAATATGATAAGGCATGAATATAACGTAGAGTCATTCATCCCTCAGATTTCATCCCATGAAACATGTTAGAAATTAAAGACTGTTTAAAATGTCAGCAATGATTTTGATGCAACCTGCTCTGAATATTAATAATGAAACAGTAGAGAAGAGTGCAAGAGTGATGAGACTGAATGACTGAGGTCTTGATATTAGATGGCCAAAACAGAACCAGTGTTACAAGGGGCACTCATTGATTCTGGACAAACCCCTCTCAAAATACAAAGAGAAATCTTAGACAAGAACACAGTAAAACCACAGCTGGGTTTCTACTGGTATTCGAGAGACCAGTACTCTTCTCACATCAAACTTGGTCAAAACAAAAAAAACAAAAAAAATCTCTGCCCTCCCCACAATCTAACTACTACTAAAATATCAAAAGTGATGCTCAGAATTCCCCAAAATAGCGACAGCCACCCTATAGCTGACCTACTGTCCTATTTCTTTCTCTAAAACAGTAGGAGTCTCAAGTCAATGTTCTGCTTAGCAAAAGGTGTTTTTCCATTTTTCATGTATCTCCTTAGTTTCCTTTTGAAAGTTTAAGTGTTTAACTAGCAGAAACGATTCTATCAGATTTCAAATCAAACCAACATCCAGGTAATTGTTCAGTTCACCAAATGATTCCCTATCCTTCTATCCACTAAAATGACAAAACAAACAGGGTAAGACTTAATGGTTGATGAATGCTCTGCTTTATTTCAAACTCAGTAAAGTTAGGCAGAAATGAAAAAAGAACTATCAGACATTCCAATTGCAAGAGTGGCAGAGAAACAACGAACTTGAATATTATTTGCAGACTGAAACCTATCCAATGAAGAATGGTCCAAAATGAAAAGAAGATTATATCTAGTATATTAGGAAAATAAATTAAGAAGGAGACTACAAAGAAATAACAATCAACTCGTACTTCCAAATCCGAGTTGATAGAAGAAAAACAATCATCTTATGTTGTTGATAGAGAACAGTTTTTTCACGTTTAATAAGTAGTGCGCACTCAAATTTCTTAGAAGTTACTCAGTTGATGGAAGAAAAGCAGCAGCCACCAAATCCGAGTTATGGCTTATACCTTCCAGTGTGCCGAGAAAGCCGCTGCAGTTTGTATCAACTAAAATAACTTCCATTTTAATGCCAGGAAGAATGACTGTATCATTATTAACATCATCGATGGCAGCTAAAATTGCAGGTTTTGCTGATCTTCCAATGACGGAATTGAAAGCAAACAGTGCTCCGATTCTCACAACGCTTGGCCTCGGAGGAAATGTAGTATTGTTTGTAATGGTATTTCCGGTTCTAGCCACCACTTTTGTGGAAATCCACACGCAGAAAAACAGGAGGAATAGTAGCCTCACCATAGCCATTAGGCCTAGCCTCGCAATCAAGAGAGCTACCTGGCAAGTGCGAACAACTTCAGGAGCACAGAGATGAACAACGAACAAAAAGAAAAAGAATCCTAGCAGAAAGAAGAGAAATAAAGCATAGTAGTACCCTGTTCGGCATCAACTAAAAACCAAGAAGTCCCAAGATTCAAAATAACTTGTTTAGGTAGAAAACATACCCCACAGGCTAGATTCGGCAGTAAGCAAGAACAATCCCGCGTATGAGAAATTTGAAATTTCGAGTAGGAAAAGTTATGCCGAGCTACTCAAATTTAGCAATCTATGGTATGAAGATATTCGTACTTTTGGTTTCAATGTTCTCGTCAGACTGCCAGCCCAGCGAGTCAAGCTCAGAAATTCTAAAGAGCCGACTTTGAGGTTAAAGGCTTTGAGCTATACATAAATAAGTTGGGAAAGACCCCCATAGCTAATTTAATAGAGCATGGGAAACCACGAGAGACCTCGAGAAGAAGAGAAGGAGACTTTGACGTTATTTTTTGTATTTTTGGTCAGCTCAAGGGGACCATGTGAAGGAGATATTTTGTTTTTTTCCTGCCAACACCATGTTAAAGAGATAACTTGATTAGTTATGTTTCCTAATACTTTGTCGTTTTTTATAAGTGATTTTTCTCTTTTATAGGGTTAGTGATTTTTATAAATAATTTTCTTTTTATATTTTAAAATTTAAATTATTTTTTTATTCCTATTAAATTCATATTTTTATATTAATTTTTTTTCATACACTATTAATTTTCTTTCATTTAATTATTTATTAAACATTCTTTTCCGTATTTTATATTTATATTCTCTCAAATTTGTTACTTATTCTCTCTCCCATACTCATTTCATAAATAGAAACATATTTAAAAAAATATGATATTTTTAATACATTTATTATTTTCAACTAATCTTTATTATTAGTTAATTTTAAGTAATAAAGATAAAAATTACTTATTAAAAAGGCAACAGGGAGTATGGTTTATGTTCATACCTATTTTTTATTAATATCTTATAGGCGACAGTCTAGGACTCCGGGGGGAATATTTGCTTTCAGGGTTGTGAGTTATAAGCAAATCACAAAATTGGACCAAAATCCTTATAACCTATTGTTATAAATTCTTATTTATGAGTGGGAGGTTACGAGTTTAATACCGTATATAACCCACGCTGTCATAAAACTGGCAATTGACTTTTTAGGGTTGGCAATTGACTTTTTAGGGGAAGCAATTGACCGCTTAATAAATTAAGTCTTGAAAACAATTAATTTGCTTCTAAGTCAGATCTTGTTTCATGAAAAATTAAAATAGTTTAAATGGAAGTTGTAAATGCTGGAAAAAATATATGGCAGATGTAAATAATATTTTAGCTTGCATTAAATAAGAAGAAAATTATACATAGAGATAAAATGCAAGTAATTTAAAAACATATGAATGTGGAAAATTAAAATTATTACTTGTTTGAATTAGTTTTTTTTAAATAATATTTTATTATAAATATGTGATAAGAATTTTATCCTATGTGTATAAAACAAGGAGTTTTGTCTATGCTTAGAAAACTGTCCTTTAATATTTGAATTTATTTCTTAAAACAAAAAATAAAATTTACAAGGAGTTTTGTCTATGCTTAGAAAGCCGTCCTTTAATATTTTAATTTATTTCTTAAAAAAAATATTAGAAAAATAAAATGGGGCAATTACAATGAAATCCCATACAAGAGAAAAAATGAAGAAATGGTTCCTGAAGTTGTCAGTGTAAGCTCCTCGACTTATTAATGGACGCTCCTCGACTTGTCATTAACAACTTCAAGGATTATTTTTTTTATTTTTTCGCTT